>JAUMHM010000072.1:13201893-13216187 GCA_032362435.1 Melikaiella ostensackeni
GACAAATGTACAATAAATGTACATTATTCTTCCTCTTTTTTCTTTTAGTTGTACATTTATTGTACATTTGGCTCTAATGAGCCGGAAAATCGGGTAGTTTCGAAGTCTATTTTTGATTTGTAAACTTTTTGGGTATTCTTTTTCAGTACAAAAAAAAATTTCATAAGGAATTGGATTTCATTAAGAAATTTTAAAAGAGAGATATTAAGCAAAGACTTTTTCCAATCTGCAAGATTGCCTATGAATACCATTAAGATTTCTTTTAATTAAGGTATTAATGATCAACTCAATTTACGTCAAGATATCCATTTTCATTTAAATATAGTATACAAATTTGAGTGAGGTAGCAATTTTTATAAATGTGTTATTGGTTTGGATTATTACTTTTTTCTTCTCGAAAAATGGAATAATCTGAATAGATTGGTTCTAAATCAGCCCACATAATGTTTTTATACATTCAAAGAATTTCTCAAGAATTAAGGGATTTCGTAGGATTTCAAAGATTTGAAGAGATTTTCAAATATTTCGGGGGATTTCACAAAATCCAAAAATTTCCATGATGTTTTAAAGAATTTCAATGAATTTCGGAAGATTTGGAAGGATTTCATAGGATTCATAAGATTTTAAGATATTTTAGAAGATTCCATAGGATTTCAGAGGATTCTCAAGGGATTTCAAAAGATTTTATAAAATTTTCGCGAATCGCAATAATTTTGAGGGTTTTTGAAGTTACTCAATAAGGTATTTGAATGAAATTCCCAAAATCTCAAAGGATTTCGTAAGAATTTAAATGAATTTTACGGGATGTCTTCAGATTCAAGGCATTTCAAAGGATTTCTAAGAATTAAGAGATTTTCAAATGTTTCAAGGTATTTCTAAGGATTTAAAATTGTTCAATATTTTAGAATATTTTAACAGATTACATAGAGTTTTCAATAGAATTCACGAATTTGAAGGAATCTCATGGTATTTCAAAAGATTTTAAAGATTTAAGGGTATTTTAAAAGATTTCAAGGAATTTTCAAGAGTTCTAAGAAATGTCAAGAAATTTCCAAGGATTTTAGTAATTTTTAGGTACTGAAAAAAATTTTATACAGTTTTAAGTAATTTCCAGAATTTCGGAACATTTGAGAGGATCTTATAGGATCTATAAGGTGTTAGGATATTTTAAAAGATTCCAAGGGATTTCAAAGGTATTCTGACGGATATAATGAGATTTCTGAGGATTTCAAAGATTTTAAACGCTTTTTAAACGCTCTCAAAGTATTTAAATCGATTTTGCCGGATTTCAGGAAATATAATCAGATTTCATGGAATTTTACGGGATTTCAAGAGATCTTATAATATTTTAATGGATTTCAAAAACTTCATTCACAAGGATTGAAGGATTCCAAAGGATTTCAAAGATTTAAAGAGGTTTTAAATTATTTCAAAGCATTTCTGAAGATTTGAAAGAATTTCAAATAGTTTAGGATATTTTACGCGATTCCAAGGAATTAGAAAGATTTTAGGGTACTGTAAAAGATCCTAAAAGATTTTAAAAATGTCAGAGAATTGCCAAGGACTTTGATCATTTTTAGGCATTTAAAAAAATCTCATACAATTTTAAACAATTTCGGAAGATTTGGAAGGATTTTATATGACTCACATAATTTCAGGATATTTAAAAAAATTCCAAGGGATTTAGAAAGATTTTAAAGAATTTTATATATTTTAGAACATTTAAAAAAATTCCAACGAATTTTCAAGAACTTAAAAAATCTTTTAAGGGATTTCAAGAGATTTCGAAAGATTTACATATTTTTGGAAATTTTAAAAGATCCTAAGCGATTTAAAAAGTATTTAAGGGAATTCCAAGGATTTCAATGATTTTTATTTTATTATTATTATACCATTAAGACAAATTCATTTTGGGGTAAGCGTAACTCGTTCGGTTCTAGTCTCGTTATACTACCATGGATCAAGGAATTCAAATGGTAAGGGTAAGTAAGGGATGTATCGGAGAAGGGATAGGTTTCACATCAGTCATCGCGGGTTGTTCATTCAAACGACACACTCATCCCACAACACCGTTCCGACACGGGCCGCTGATCAATCTCTCTAGCAATCACGTCAGGTAAGAGCTTCACAAAGCCATTATATTAATTCACTAAGCAAATCTCTCCACGCGGGCCCATTAGGAATCAAAATCTTTCGTTTTAGGCATCACTCTTCTTCTTACAAACAATTGTCCTCCGTATATCCCTATCCTTTAAAAAATGTCTTACTGTTTCGAAGGATTTCGGGAAATTTTGAAGGATTTATGGGACCTATAAAGTTTCAGGATATTAAAATAGATTCCAAGAAATTTTATCGGATTAAAGAAGACTGCCGAAGATTTCAATGACTTGAAGGGATTTTAAAAGCTCTCAATGTATTTCAAGCAATTTTCCAGGATTTCAGGGAATATTATCAGTTTTCATGGACTTTCACGGGATTTCAAGGGATATTATGTGATTTCAACAGATTGTGAAGATTTGAAGTGATTTTATAATATTTCAAGGGGTATCAAAGAATTTTATAAAATTTGAGGGATTTTAATAGAATTTCCATGATTTTAAGGGCTTTTATTTTATATATTTACTATAAGGGCCGCTGCGAGCGCCCCTCGATGTCTTCCGGCCTATTGCACCGATCGAGTCCCACGCCTAGTCTGCTCCTGGTAACATTTATTATTGCCGACTCAATACGAAATGTAGAAAACCTTTCGTGCCAAAAATCATTGATTTTCTAATATCATAGCATTAACCCGGGGCTACTAGTATTACCCCGGCTTACGGTATGTACATAAAAAAAAAATTGTAATACATTTGTCTGTAACAAGCCAGAAAAGCGGGTAGTCTCAAAGTCTACATTTTATTAGTGAACTTTTTGGGTGTTCTTTTTTAGTACACAAACAAATTTTTCGTAAGAAAGTAGATTTTATTTCGATCTTTAGGTAATTTTAAAAGAGACATTAAGCAAAGATTTGTTTCAATCTACAGGGTTGCCTATGAATACTATTAGGATTTCTTTTAATGGAGGTATTAATGATTAACTCAATTTACGAAAAGATACCTATTTTTATATGAATATAAAATAAAAATTTGAGTTAGTTAGCAATTTTCAGAAATGCGTTATTGTTCTGGATTATTACATTTTTCTCTTTTCAAAAATGGAACAATTTGAATAGATTGGTTCTAAATCAACACACAAAATTTGATCTTGGCACTATGATCTATTTCCTTCATTTCCCATATTTTGTTCACATAAATCTTGTGATAATTTTTTCAGATTCCTTCAATTTCACAACTAATTAAAATTTCAACTTGGTACTAATAAAAAAATTCCTATAATCTTATGATTTTTACAGATGCTCTTGGTTTGAAATATATTTAATATATTTTTCAGTCTACTATACATTTGTTTTTCAAATATTCTGTTAATATAATTAAAATGGCACCCTGGTACTTATTATAAATAAAATAAGGTTTTCAGAAGGATGTACATAAATTGGGGTATAATAATTAAATACAATTAAAATTGAATTTCATATTTGAGGGTAAAAATATTCTGCTACTTTAATATTGTGTCTTTGGATACATTTCTAGATCTTGATATTTGCGACTAAAACTTTCTGTATAGTTTCCTGAAATCTATTGACATTCTTCGAGCATATATTTTTTACAAGAGTTTGGGTTAGTCGCTGAAAAACGACTGGTTTGTCTCTCCTACAAGTGTTTTGAAATGATTTCAAATATAAGATTTCCTCTAAGGTCCTTTGTAGACATTCAATGTCAGTTTAGGGCCAGCTTTTGATCGCTACACTTCGTATGTCTGAAGTTTCTTCCAGGTTAAAATCAAAAAGAATTCTCACAGAGGAGAATCTTTTTCTCATAAACTAAAATTTATATTTAAAAAGTAGATTACTGTACTTATTTTTGAGAAGAAAAATAAAATTCAAATTATATATTTTCAATAAATAATTATAATGTTTGTTCTATTAGTGTTGTGATAAATTGCTCACAAAACATTGGATTACAATTATTGGATTTTCTACGCAGGATGTTGGAAAAATTATTTTATCTATTCTGTTTTTCGTATTTTTGGTATTATGGTTTTCAGGGAAATTGATGAAAATTGAGGACAATATGATTTTATGATGGATGTTATTGTAAGACCGGTAAGAAGTAATAAAGAATTTATTCAATTAGTAAAAACTCAGATTGGATGCATTACAGAGGAATTTATTGATAAAATGCAAGATTCATGGGTTTTTCAAAAAAAAATTCCATATTAACAAAAAAATACAATCATATTTTTTTGTTAATATGGAATTTTAATGAGAACCTTTAATGAGAATACCAATAAATTTAAGAAAATCATCTTCATTTTGGGTAAAAAGGTTGCCATGCACAGATAGACAGAACTTTCTTGTGTTGTCCATTTCAAAACAATATAATTTTCATAAGAAAGTGAATTTCATTTGACCTTTAGATTTTTGATTTTAATAAGGAAATGGAAAGATTGAATAAACAACATTTGATAATGAAAATGTTTTATTTTTATTTTTAGGTAATCTTTGAATTTAATTAATATATGTTTCATTATTTACAACTGTAGTATTCCTATAAATTTCCCCTGATGAGGAAGTTTGAATTGGCTTTGAAACACGTTGGTCCCCAGTAGTATAAAGAAGACGGAGAAAAGAAACGGGTAGTCTGGAAGTCTATTTTTGATTTGTGAACTTCTTGGGTGTTCTTTTTTAATACACAAAAAATTTTTCATGAGAAAGTAGATTCCATTTCGATCTTTAAGAAATAAGAAATGACTTACGATTGCAAGCTCTTGTTGTCAGGTCGGTCCATAAATTTGCAGAGATTGACTGGAGTGGGATCGGAAGTAAGTTGTACGTGCATCACTTGTTCGCCAAAAATAAAGTGAGGCATCGAGCAGGTAAATGCACTCGCGGCGAAGAGGATCATGCCCCAAGCTATCCACTTCGGCCGATGACCCTGACCTCCGTAATAGGTCAAAAGCAAGGACGATCCTATCTGACCAATTTCCGTGGCCGACATGATAATACCTGTTGTTTTCGATTGGATTTGGAAGAGCTTCTCAATCGTTGTAATCACAGAAACAAAGTACGTGTAGTACATTCCTTGCAATACCTAAAAAACATCATTTTTTCTCAACTTACTAAAATATCTCAAAGTATGATACAAAGAAACAAAATGTCTTGCAAATTACAACCACAAGATATCTGCAAACTTTACATTCCAAAATATGTTGCAAATTTCTATTACTGACATTTACCAACACTTAGAGCATTCTAGGGTTCGTGTCCATGCTAAATTCAGAAGCTTCTAGATAGGTCTCTTTTCAGAAATACCGGCATTACACTAGAGCTCCCATACCGGCTTAGGACCAAGGCCAGTGCGAAGCAACTCCCGAAACTGTTCTTATATGGGAGCTCTAGTGTACTTGGGATTCTTTTTTACAATTATTTCCCATAATTTACGAAGTTTCAGCCAGTTGGTGCATACGCGAAACCTTTTTCAGCGGAGTTGAGCAGTTCCATCCTTTTTTAATGATAACAAAAATCTACATATGTACAAAATACAGTTGATTAATATTATGTATTCCTACTGGAAATGATTCATACGGCCCTGACTGTTTACATCGTAGAAATTCTTGGAAGAGTCTCACGGTAAAAAATACGCAACTTCCAATACTGGACTGGAATGGCGAGTTAAGTATATTTTTAAATACAAGTGGAAAATCTTATTTTAATTAAATAGTCTTCATCATTGAAAGAGGTCCATCCATTATGGTAACAAGAATCTACATTTGTACAAAATGTAGTTAATTAATATTATGTATTCCTACTGGAAATGATTCATACGGCCCTGACTGTTTGCATCGTAGAAATTCTTGGAAGAGCCTCGCGGTCATAGAAGGCTATACCCGAGACCGCCGTTAAACTGAGGTTCCAGTGTATTAAAAATTAGCCTTGACTTTGAAAAATGATAGCGCCGTCCAGAAAAAAGATAAAAATAGTTTTAAAAAAACGTTAAAGAGCTTATTAAATTCTGCGTTGAATGAGGCCGAGATGAAGTATTTCAGCTTCGTGGGTATTGAATTAGCACGTGAGAAAGACAAAAATAAAATTCCGATTTTTAAGGAATTTTGTACTTCAAATTCGACTCTTGGCAGGAGCTGGGATAATTAATTTATTCATCTTTATATTTTACGGAAGTGATGTTTAAGATTTTTTTTATTCGAGCTATTAAACATAGAAAAATATTCACGGATTCATGAAATAAAAACTTTTTTGTGCGAGCCTGCTAAATTTGAAAAACATTACCGCACCGCGATTCGGCGATACTATAATGTCCTTTAAATTTAGCAGGCTCGCTCAAAAAAGTTATTATTTCATGAACCTGTGAATATTCTGTAATTTTTAATGTCTTAAACGAAGGATGCAATCCTAAGGATCACTTTTGTAAAATATAAAAATTGATGAATTTATTTCCCTAGCTCCTGCCAAGAGTTGAATTTGAAGTACAAAAGTCCTTAAAAATCGAAATTTTATTATTGTCTTTCTCATGTGCTAATTCAATACTCACAAAGCCAAAATACTTCATTTAGGGCTCATTTAACGCAAAATTGAATAAGATTTCCAAAAGTTCAAAACAAATATATTTATCTCTATTCTGAACTTCGCTATCACCTTTCAAAGTTAAGCCTAATTTGTAATATGTCACCCGGTTCTTAGTGGTCGGATAGTATCCGACGGTACGAGTAGTGTACAACCAAGAAAGAATTCTTTGAAGAACTTTTCGGTTCAGTATTTTCCGGGTCGAGAATATTTTGCTAAGTTTCAATGCTTAGAAGTTGAGAGATGGTTTCAAAAGAGAAGAATTTTAGTTTTGAAATTTTAAAAACTGGACTTCAAATTGAAGCGTTGGGCTATTCTGAATTAAAATGAAAAATATGATTTAAAAAAATTTTCCTATTGCCAATCACAATCTTTAGAATAGGTTTATTTTTTCGTGAAATTGTTAATCGAAAGTGTTTGCACGAACATGAATCAAATAAAATTAACAAAATGAGGAATTCGAAAAATGAATGTGATCTTATTTTTTTATTTGAATCGGAAACTTAAAACACATTATACAGGCCGACTAAGCGGGCTTTCTCCTTTAGGTAGTAACTTCGTTAATGAACAGCCCATATAGAAACTATTTTTCTTCTTCGAAAATCTCTTTCTGTTTCTACTTTTTCGTTCATTCTTGTATTCTTATTTTCATCCCTAATTTTTCTATAGTCTTGACCTCCTTAATACATTTATACTAACAATACACAAAAATCAATAATTTTTTAGAAAAAAAAGCTCACAAAAATCTCTACATGTAAATCAGAAAAACTGCAAGAGATTAAATCGCTTTTTCAATGAAATATTTTAATAAAATTTGCCGTCTCTTTTCAATAATTAATTTCCTCTTCCATTTGCTTATTTTTTTATTCAATCTAATTTACACACGTTGTACAAAATATCAATTATTAAGAATAATGTTGTAGAGTACAGATCTTTTTTAAATACTTCTTATCGAATTTATGCACCTTCAATTCTGACCATATCATTTTAATCATCTTGCGACTCAAATATCAGAAAAAAATCCGGTTTTTAACCATTTTTCCAGTATTTCAAATTTCAGAGTTAACTTCAAAACTAAACAATTTATAGTTTGAAGTATTCAAAAAAAGGTTTGAGAATATTAAAAAATTGGTTTTCGTTTAAAAATTTGTTAAATATAAAGGAATTCATTTCGAAGTACAATGTATAATTAAATAAATGTTACATTTTTTGTAAAATTTCAATAAATTTCGGGAAAGCTAAAAAGAAGAGTAAGCGAAAAATGTAACCTGGGTGACTACTCAGCGGATGATTTTACATTCCCGGTCATTTCCCGGGTTTTCCCGGTAAATTGTTGATTTTTCCCGTTCAGTTTAAAAGATTTCAACAGATTTGCATGATTTCGAACTATTCTTAAAGATTTCAAGAGATTTATAAAGATTTTACAAAGATTTTACAAACATTTCAAAAATTCCAAAAGATATCAAAATATTTTAGAAGATTTCAGAAAGACTTCAAAGCTTCCAAAAGATTATGAATGATTTCAGAAGATTTTCTACAACATTTCTTATTATTATACAGAAATATATTAACTTTCTGCTTCTAAAATTTGTAAAAGGGAAGAAACAAATTATGGCAAAGTTTTAGTTACAAAAAAAAAAAAAAAAATTTTTAGATTCAAACCAATTCTGATTTGGAGCAGAGATTGTTTTTGTGAATTCCATTTTCATAGATCAGAATTAAAATTATCTTCCTAAATTGCCCGTTACATGTCAAAAATTACATGTTCCAAAACAAAATTATTATTCTTTACGGCATTCCCTGTTGCAAAGTCAAAATTATAATTCTTTACGGGAATTTATTATATTTAATTTATTTATTCCCCGTTTAAACCCATAATTATAATTCATTAAGAAAGTTCCCGTTCCATTAAAAAAATTCCCTGTTCCAAGTCAAATTATAATTCTTAACAAAAATTTTTTTGTAAGGTGATTCTCAAACGAAAACAAAAATTATTTACTGAAATTCCCTATTCCAACTCGGAATTATAATTCTTTTAGAAAATTCGGTATTTTTTTGAAATTCCCAGTCCCAACGTAAAAATTATAATTTTTCAAGGAAATTCCCTGTTCTAAACTCAAAATTATATTTTTCTATTGAAGTTCCATGTCTCAACTCGGATTTATAATTCTTTAAGGAAATTTTTTACTGAAATTTCCTGTCCCAAACTCAAAATTATAATTTTCTACTAAAATTTCCTGTCCCAAAGTCTAAATTAAAATCTTCTACTGAAATTCCATCGCAACTTAGAATTATAATTCTTTTAGATAAATCCTTGTTACAAGTCAGGATAATTGTAATACTCTACGAGAATTTTTAAATGTTTTTTTTATTTATTCCCTGTTGCAACTCAAAATTATAAATCTTTCGGAAAAATCCTTTTCTGAAAGTCAAATGATAATTCTATACTGAAATCCCCTGTCATAACTCAGAATTAGATTAACAAAATATAAGAAACCACTTTTAATATGTATATTAGTACACAGTCGAGAGAAAAATTCCGGTGACTGAAGAAAATTTCCGGTCATTTCCCGGTTTCCCCGATTTCCGAGTCCGGTAGACACTCTGGTAACATTTTTCTTACGGAAATGGTAAAACTGTACATATGTATTTTGAAAGGGGCTTATAAAATTTGAAAGCTTTGATTTTCAGACCTTCGCAGTTGAAGGTTTTCACAATTATGATTTCAAAACTGAATAACGATAATTTTCAAAGTTTCAAATTGAATATTTTAAACTCAAAGTCTCAATTTTATAGAACAATTGAAAATTAGAGTTGCGTAAAAATCCTATAGAAGTTTTAGAGAGTTTTGAAACAAAATCGTTTAATCTTGAATAATTGAATGTGATTTAAAGTGGCATTAAAAAAAAAATACAATGTCTTTATTTTCCGGTTTCTTGCTCCAGTGACCACTTTGTCTCGCGTTCTTTAAGTAGAAAAATCGTTTATAGTCAGCCTCAGCGAAGATTATTTTTCCTCCCGAAAAATTTAAAATAAGCTCATTGCTCACGCCTAGCCTAAACCGATTTTCACTTAAAAGGGCTTGCACATCCCGGTTTCTTTCTGATTATGTTTTAGGGATGCCTCCCAAGTATTTTGAGCCTCAAATGAAAAAACTCGGTTGGGAATTTTTGAAATATCTTCATTTCTATTTTTTTTCTCTCAAAATTTTAAGTATATTTTTATAAAAACTCATGAAAAGTCGACCTTTATTTTTTGAAAAGCTTTTATTTTTCATTTTAAAATGAGATCTAAGTGTTCAACATCGTGCGATATGCTGGTACCTTTGAAAATACTAAAAGTGGGTGCAAAACTTGAGTTTATTAGAAATTTCTGCATTTTAGAGCATTACAGCCCTAAAATATTTATAACAGAATTTAATGTGTGTAAAATTATCTGTAAACTAAAAAAAATGTAAACGTTTTATCTCTAATAGTTTACGAGATATGATCTTTGGAAGTCAGTTTTTAGTTAAAAAAATATTTCCATTGTGATTTTCTTGAAATATCTCTTTTCTTGTGCATTTGAAGTGAATATTGTATGCATTATAGCTCTAATAAGTTCAAGGTTATGGCATCTCAAAGAAAAACACTTTTTATGGAAAATTCAACTCTTTTTCGCTTGTTTTTGCTTTACACTTGTTTTGTGTTATATAAATAACAATTTTGCTAGTACATTTTTGCGTATGATGCAAGGAAAACAAGATATTTCAAAAAAAGATGAATGTTCCATAAAAAGCATTTTTCTTTGGGACGCAATAAATTTGTATTTATTAGAGCTAGAATATCGTTTTTTTATTTATAGGGAATTGAGTCTACTTTCATCTAAGTGCATACAATGTTCACCTAAAATGAACAAGAAAAGAGATATTTGAAAAAAATCAAAATAGAAATATTTTTTAAACTGAAAACTGACTCTTGCAGATCATATATCGTAAACTATTAGAGATAAAACGTTTCAATTCTTTTGAACTTACAGATAATTTCACATAATTGAAGTTCTGCCATGAACATTTTAGGCTTTTAGTGCTCTAAAGTGTAGAAATTTCCAATTAACTTAATTTTTGCACCTTTTTTCAGCATTTTTAAAAGTGCCAGGATATTAAACGATGTTGAACACTCAGATCTTTTTTAAAACAAAAATGAAAGAGTTTCAGCAAATAAAGGTTCACGTTTCATGGGTTTTTATGAAAATATCTTTAAAAAACTGAGAAAAAAATTAAAAATTGAGCTATTTCAAAAAGGGCCTAGCCGAATCTTTTAATTTAGGCTTATAATACTTGAAGGGCATCCCAAAAACATAATCAGACATAAACCGCGATGTGCAATAGGGTGGGCTGAAAATTTTTTTCTTAGTTTTTTATTATGGCTAGCAAAAATCTATTTCTATATATCAAAATGAGTCCGCGTGTTTTTTTCAGATTTTAAAAATGATATCTTCAGTTAGCAGAAAGTTTTTGAAGTTTGAAACTTTGTAAACAGTGATTCTTTCGGTATATTTCAATGTTCTGTCACCATTTCTTCATGGAATCCGTTTTCCCTGTACGAATTTATTTATTTCAATGTAACAAACAATTTTGAAGAACTTTTATTGTAAAAAATAAATGGCGTTCATGAATAAAGTTATGTAGAATAAAATTTTTATTTGAAAATCGATATTATGAAGATAATCAAAAATGGTGCGAAATCATCAAATTTTTGTTTTTGATTATCCTTTTTAAGGATCTTTTGGGACTTAAAAATATATGTAAATATAGAGGGAAAAATTAGACTATTAGTAAATGCGATTTTGGCGTATTATTAACTAAAATAACATTTTTCCAACGTCAAAAAAATTTTCATCTCGTAAGCAATTTTGATGTTTTTATATAGTCTTTTATAGTCATATCAAACTTTTTGTAAGACTAGTAAAGAACATTTTTTTCACTGAAGGTGTGTTAGTCAAGAACAAATGAAATAATTATTTTCGCACGTAGATTTCGGTGTGGTATTCGATATAAATCAAAAACATTTTTGTCCATTTACAGCCCGTCCGCAGTTTTAGTATTACGGAAAAATTCCGTAATAATATACTTTGAAACTTTTAATATATATGATACTTTTTTATAATAATGATTCTTTTAATACTATACTTGGACCGGTTAGTCTTACGGAATATTCCGTAATACTAGACAGTGCCATTTATTAACCTAAACACTCATAAATAAGCAAAAACCACTTCAATTTAAAAATAAATACTTTAAAAACAGATTTTTGATACATTCAAATCTAAAAAGCAGCGACATGAAATACTAAATGAAATACATTGCTGCCGCAAAATTGAATTAACGATTGCAACACACACGTAAGGATATACATTTTCACGATTTTCATCATTTTAAGCAATATCAATATGAAATTCGTTATGAAATAATAAATAAAAACAGATGTCTTTAGTTACTTTCGTTTTCTTAGAAAGTAACGGAGAGTTTCAAGGTTTTAACTTTAAACTAAAATAGATAGTTACCATAGTTATCATAGATAGATAGTTATTAGATAGATAGTTATGGGTAACTATCTATTTAAGTTCAAAGCTAAGACCTTGAAATTCTCTGTTACTTCATAAGGAAACGAAAGTAATTGAAGACATCTGTTTTGATTTATTATCTCATTCAGAGTCTCATACTGTTAATGCTTAAAATTATGAAAATTGTGAAATCTGATAAGACGGAAATGTTTTTTATTAATGTCGAATACCAGACCGAAATCTACGTGCGCTTATTATTATTTAATTCGCCTTTGACTAATACACCTTCAGTGAAAAAATGTTCTTCGCTAGTCTTACCAAAAGTTCAATACGACTATAAAAAACTATATAAAAGCATCGAAATTGCTCGGGACACAAAAATTTCTTGAAGCTGCAAAAATATTATTTTACTTAATGATAGGCGAAATTGCATTAAAAAGTATATTAATTTTTTTTTGTAAATTTACATGTATTTTCAACTCCTAAAAGATTTCTAAATAGGATAATCAAAAAAAAAAATTATGATTTTCTATCATTCTGTGTTATCTTCAAAACATCGATTTTCAAATAAAAATTATATTCTGCGTAACTTCATTCGCCACCACAACTTTTTTTACAATGAAAGTTCTTCATATTTGTTTGTTACATTAAAATACAGTCGAACCTCCATTAAACGGCGGTCTTGGGTATGGCTTGCAATGACCGTGACGCTCTTCCGAGAGTTTCTATAATGTAAGCAGTCAGGGTCGTATGAATCATTTCAAGTAGGAATGCGTAATATTAATTAACTGTATTTGTACAAATATAGCTTCTTGTTATCATAAAGGATGAACCTTTTTTTAATAATGAAGACTAATTAATGAAAAGAGAATTTTCCTGGCGCATTCAAAAATAAATGCGAAATATGCACGCGAGTGTTCAAACTGCCCGCTTTGTAGCGACGGAACTGCTTAACTCCGCTGAGCTTACAGCACCTCTCTCTCGGTTCCTTGGACCCCCTCATCAACGAACGCGAGCCGGCGGAAATTCTACGAACATAATATATGAAGAACGGTTGAATCGAGGTTCCAGCGTAAATAAATTCGTACTAGTGACAATAAAAAACTAAAAAAGAAATTTCCGCCCACCCTAATGTGCAAGCCCTTTCAAGTGGAAATTTGCTTAGACTAAGTGTCTGCTGCTACTCCAAAAAATTTTGAAAGAATACACAATTGTGAAATGCCCATTTAAAAAGGCATCTAATTAAGAAATTTTCTAATTACAAATAAAGAAGACGACATAAGAGGAAACAACTTAGAGCTCTAAAAGTACCGCAAGGTGTCAGATGCGTGTCACGTTGCAAGTGAGAAAGACCCGCAATAATCAGGCAAGATGAGAGAAAGAGATCTTGTAAATGGAGCTTATACCGAAGGCAGAAATGTACCTTTGGCTCACTTTGGCTTTGACTGTGTTTATGAAAGCAAAGGCACCCGGCAGCTTAAAGTGAAGCATTTAGTTGATGGTCACGCGAACCACCAATAAAAATCAGCCCCGAGGCCTTCTTGGTAGCCGCACTCTCGGCGGATATTTTACTGAACTGGATGGATAGATAATGCGGTCTCATGGCTCGTGGAGTGTACCCGGTATACCCTATGGATTCTGCGCACAGGTGCGTGCCTCCCAGTCTTTCTCCTTCTGGTCCAATGCCGGTTCGGGTCCTCCTCAGCGTTTACGCCTTCCTGGAAATCCGCCAGAAACGCGAACTTGTTTGGCCTCTCTTCTTCATCTCCCATTTCGGATGAAAGATCGTTGATCTTTTCAATCTTTCAATCTTTTTCGACATTCAATTTTTGCCGAAAGAATTCTAATTTCTATCCAGATTTGTTTTTCAACAAGACCCAAAACTACACACTAAATGAAGGGTAACAGATGACTAGGAGGTGAGGGACAAAATGGCAATTTTATAGGAGAGCAAAAAAACATTCTGTAAAATAGAATTCGCAATTAAAAAGAAAAAACAAAAATATGCTTCCGAGCTGACGTAGTGCTGAATCGATACCAAAAAAGTTTGATTGTAAATAACCTTCCCGTT
>JAUMHM010000072.1:13216287-13241044 GCA_032362435.1 Melikaiella ostensackeni
AGGGTAACAGATGACTAGGAGGTAAGGGACAAAATAGCAATTTTATAGGAGAGCAAAAAGCATTCTGTAAAATAGAATTCGCAATTAAAAAGAAAAACAAAAGTATACTTCCGAGCTGACGTATTGCTGAATCAATACCAAAAAAGTTTGATTGCAAATAACCTTCCAGTTATGACAGGTCTGTCCGGAGAGGTGAAATTCCAGGAAATTTCCTCGAAATTGCTCAAATCGCAGATGTGTTTTCCACCTCCACTTTTCACTTCTCATTCTACCTAACGAGAGTAGAGAGGAGTGGTGGTGGAAGTGTAACATGTGGCTTTTGAGTAAATTTCTCCTCTCTGGACAGGCCTGAGTTATGAGAAAATATAGTCTAAAGTTGATGAAATCAGGTTGACACGTTTTTTTTGGCAGTGTCCGAGGCAACTTAGGACAGTGATAAAAAGTGTCATAATCAATTTAAAAAAAAACTGTCAACCTACTCTCGAGATGTTGATTTGTTGAATACAGGATATTTACCAACCATGATTATGGAGCTTGTGGGTGTGTTAGCCCACGTAAGTTATTATTTATTCAAACCACAACAAATAATCATGGTTGGGATAAACAATTTTAACGTCCTCATCTATTATGTAATCTTAAAAGTTTTTAATTTTCTTTAAATTTTAAAATCTCATATACTCTATTTCGAAAGGCGAAAATGATACCATGTAATCCATGTATTTCCGATAATCTGTTTTAGGTCTTCTTCTGATTTAAATTATATTTTTACTGATGAGGCGTCCCGACGTTTGGTCAAAAACGTTATAACTTTTACCAAATTTGAGAACAATAAGAACTCAGGCCATTAGAGGAAAACTAAAAACATCTATAATATTGTATTAAAGCCAAAAACTATACTATCAAAATATACAGGGAAAAATGTTGGATAAAAACAAAAGTAATTCAGTTTCGAGGGAATGAGGTTTCAATACAAAAGTAATTCAGTTTCGAGGAAATGAGGTTTCAATTTAGAGGTTAGAATTTAATGGCATCTGAAAAGTGGTTTCGAATCGTGATGAAAAATCTAATTTTCAAATTTTTACAGAAAAAACTTGCTCCCGAGATATAGGTATGCTGAATGCAGTGGCGAAAAGTTTGATCGAAAAAATGTATTAATTTCAGAGGAAATCCAGTTTAAATGAGACGGTGTCGCAGTGTGACAGACGCTTTTTCGTTTTTAGGCACTTTTAGGTAACGAAAAATAATGAAATTTTCAAATTTTCTTGCTTATACATGAAGTTATTTCAGTAAATGTCATTGCTGAATGAAATAAAGTATATTTTAATCACAAAACACCTTTATTTTGATTGAATATGGCAATTGAACTTTGAGGTTAGGATTTGACTAGTACGCTATTTTATAGAACGATGAATGAAATAGTTTAAACTGATTTTGTTGCTCAAACATGAAACTTGAAACATAAAATGTGCATTAGATTTTCTAAGAATTTCTATGCGAAAAAAAATTTTCGGAAAAATGTCCCTTACCTTATAATCTGTAACACTTCAAATGCGAATGCCAAAAACTGTTAAACCTTCGCAGTAAAAAAGAGTACTTCAAATTGGTACACGCTAAAATTATTCTGACCTTAAATTAAGAGATGAACTTAAATTCAGCAAAAATTAGCCTAAATTTAAGATGCCAACATCTGAATTAGAGAATTCAATCATACGTTTCCGTAAATTCAAATAAACTTCACTTGAATCCAGATAGATTTTTGCTTAATTTAAGTCTTCTTCAAAATTTAAGGGCGGGAAAATTTTAAGATGTAATAGTTTTGATAATTCGTTTTTACTGCGTTAAACTATCTAGATTCAAACAAACTTTATCTGACTTTAAGCGAAACCCGTCTCAATTTGAGATTCAATTCTGGAATCCAGATGGTGAGGTCTTAAATTTAGATTAATTTTACTGAAATTTATTAAATAAAATTTTCTCAATTCAGGCCAAACTAATTTTAAGGAATAATAACTTTAGAAATTACTTTTTACTGTGTGTGTGTTAATAGATTTGACGAATCCAAGATTTTTGAGAAAATCTTATTTGAACTTTGATTTTTCATAATTCGATTTAGTTAACTAAATGGGCACTTTCAGAAATGAAACTAAGCAATTTCATAAGACTTAATCCGACAAAATTGTGAATCTTCCATTTATTCAATCAACTTGTTAAATTTAGAAAAAAATGTGGTATTAGGCATTTTCCATACAGTAAAACTAAATCTTAAAAAATTTAACGCATAAAAATTAGCTTGCTTTAAATTCAGCTAATTTTGTCTTTATTTAAGCAAAGCTGGTTTATATTAAAACCTTACAGTGTCTGTATTCAATGATTGAATCCTATATTCAGACAAATTTTGCTTAAATTCAGAAGAAACTTAAATTTAAAAAAAAAGGCTAACCAGTCTTCTACCTCAGTCAGTGAATAATGCAGCAGGAAATCAGTCGCTATTTGCTGAAATCTCAGTAGCTATTGACTGATTTCACAACAGAAAAAATTACTGAAATTCTGAAAACTGATTTTTTGAAATGGATTTTTACTTTTCCAGATTTAGAGAGTAACAATTTTCAGGTATAACTATTTTGAGAATCCTCTCTTATAATTCAAATCAGTAAATTTCACTGGGAATCAGTGACGTAAGTAGTTCTGCCTACCATAATAAGTGAAAATTCACGCATTCACAATAAGAGAACTGAAATATTACTCAAAATCAACAATTCAGCAGGGAATCAGTGACTATTTGTTGAAATTTTAGTAGCCCTTCACTGATTTCACAACAGAAAAATTTACTGAAATACTGAAAACCGAAATACTGAAAATTGATTTTTCAAAATGAATTTTCACAGATTCAGATTTACAGAGTAACAATTTTCAGGTGTAACTACTTTAAGAATCCTTTCTTATAATTCGAATCAGTAAATTTCACTAGGAATCAGTGACGTTAGTAGTTCTGTCCACCTGAATAAGTGAAAATTTATGAATTCACAATGAAAAAACTGAAATATTATTGTAAATTGATTTTTAAGTTCCAAATTAGCTGCAGAAAAACTGACGTCTTCCAAATTTATACATGAAAAAAAGTATTCCATTAAAAATTGCAAATCCTGGTAATTTAGAGTTATTTCCTAGAGATGATCTTTTCATCTGTAGCCAATACTTCTGAACAAAGCTCTTCATGTTTTCGCCAAAAGATGAAAATGTTTTTATTTTTTGTAAAATTTTCAAATTTATGGTAAAATTTGAAATTTGCCACTTTGTTAGTTTATTACATTAAGAATATCACAGTGTAACATTTAATATCATAGTATACTACTTTGTAGTTAGGAATGCCAACTTTTAAAAGAACATTGTACACATAAATTCCAGGGACCAAAAATTTAGACGGCCTGTTCATGACTGACATTACTACTTAAAGTAAAAAATATTGGTCACTTCTAGATTGAAATCCTAACAGATCAATCATTTAATTCTTATGAAACTGATATCCATCATTTTGTGGAGAAAGATCGGGTTGAAATTAGTTAAAGAGTTTTGAATCTACGATTACGAAATTTAGATTAAAAATTGCTAATAAACACTAAAGAATTAAAATAAAATCGAACTTTTTCAGAAACTGCTAATACTATATTATTTGATTCGAGCTGGACGTGGACATAGTTTACCGGATTTCTTCTCGTCTCAAGGATAATTACGAAGCATTACGGACACATTATACCCGCGAGTTTACGATGTAGTATGGTAATAGTTTCTCGAATTACCGGCGAGTCACTGAGTTATTACATTTTCTGCTGTAAGTATGTACGAGTGTTAAGATCCTTTTCTCTCTTCAACTATTTTCTCTCATGCACGACGTATTACAGACAATAAATTCTTTAAAAAATGTTTGTCAGGTTGGAAATAAACTTCAGAATCTGAGAAGAAGTATTTTTGCATTTACCCCTCTTCATTTTTTCGCATACAATACATTTTTATGGCATAATTCAGTCACTTCTAACAAAGTGAATCGAATGGAGAAAAATAGTTACGTTTTTGAGTAATTCTATTTTTTTAAGCAAATTAAACTTGCTACTGCATTTGCATTTGAAGATCTATGTTTATTTATAGCATATAATTCTCAATATTTCAATTTAAATCACAGAGATAATTTACAGTCCAATTTATTTTGAAGTCAAGTATGATGGCCTTCATGTTTCATTCTGAAATAATCTTTGAACATTTTTCAGGGCGTGGTATTTGATCGACAAGTACATATTTTAGCGTGCCAGAAATATTTTCGACCAGCCTGTATTGATTGAGTTCAACTATTGCGATATATCTTTAGGGAGCTCAAGATATGAAGAATCGCAGAATCCTTTTCTCTTTTCGCCATCGGTTTTGAAATATAGCTCGTGCTTTCATTTCATTTCAGAGTAAAGGGATCGTGATGGTCTCTCACTATAGTTTATGAAGTCATGGCGTTTATGACCAGCTTAATATAGCAGCATACAACCAGTACTAAAAATTTCTGTAGATTCAAGCCTGATTTTTTCTGTTTTAGAAAGTTATACCCTCTCACTTGGGCAATTTACAAAACATTTCTTATGAATAATAATATAAATATAAAAAAATCATTCTCTATTTCTCTTTGATGTCAAGAGAAGGAAAAGCTTCAATTTAAAAATTCTTTAGTACATTATACGATTAGTGATTAGAATTCTTGTCTATTCCTTAAAAAGTACTTTCCGCACAATACTTTTCTTTGACTCTCCAGGTCTGCGGAGCGAGAAATTACAATGTGAGTTCCTCAAACTCGCAATTGATTCCAAGCCATAAAAAAATTGCGCGAAGGAAAGTCACCCAACGGAATCTAAATTATACAGGAGCCTATGCGTGAAGTTCGACGGAGAACTTTTCGACGTTCGATCGTGGAAATTTTCTCTTTGGGATCTCGCATTTTATTCCCTGAATTAATGCAACACGAGAAATAATATTTTCTGGAGTATTGCTCAGAAAGACGCAAACCTGGAAATATGACTTGTTACATATGTCTAACGGTACAACCAGCAAATCAATAGTGGAAATTTCACTAACAATCTCAGAAATAAGTCATCCTCATGTGCACTTATGTATGCATTGCATTACAAATTAATGTTTTCGTCAACTTTCTGTGACTTGAATATATTTTTATATTATCGATTTTATGGTTCAAATAGATTTTCTTGTGATTAACGAAACTTATTTAAAGAAATCCTTTTTTTGACTGTCTGCAAAACAAATATTTCTTCAATTCTAAGAAATATTTTTCCTGATACAAGTTCCTTTCGTGATGGCGTAAGAGTTGTAAGATTTTCCTATTTTAGTCATGAGTCTCTATAAATAATGTTGTTCTCTCTAACACACAGCGCATTTGTCAATATTGAAACTCACTCAGAATTTTTTAAAATACATTTTAGATTGGCAGATTTCACATTTATTAGGAAATAGTTGTTCCGAACTTCGAAGTAGGGAAGAAGTCAGAATTGTGAGCCCAACTTTCTTTCGCTCATTGCTTGTGTTTTCTTGATTTTAATTATATAAGAGGTTTAATTCTTTCCCTTATGTATATAAGTTGAATGCTATCAACATTAGCGCAAACTAAACACAAGGTGAAATCATTTTGTCAATAGCTAAGAAAATCCCTGGTGAAAATGTCTTCCAGGATCAGGACTGCAGATAAGTTGCTGCAATTCTATAGAAAACCCTTAAAAAATTTTTTTATTCACATTCAAACTTTCATTAATTTTGGAATATTTTATTTGAAAATTTGACAAAATTACTTCACCCTGGGATCATTTTATACAGAGATTTTCAAATATTATCTCTCATATAATTAAAATTAAGAGAATTCAATCAATTATCGAAAAACAGGTGGACCCATAATTGTCACCGGTATAGTGTATAGCATGATATTACTTCCTTATCAAACTAAATATACAATTTCATAGTTAATATTGTGTAACTAACAGTTTCTGATAGGTTATTTTCGCTTTTTGAGCAATATAATGTTAGAGTAGCTCAATTCCTTAAAGTACTATATAGTTTACTCAACAGCTCTCTAATTTAGACTGATTTCAATTTCATTGTCGTTCTCACAAGATAAGTTAGAAGTGTTTTTATGTTGTCGAAAAAAAATTTATGCTTTAAGATCCAGAAGATACCGAAATCGAAAATCAAGGTCTCATAAACAAGTCCGAATAAATTCGAATCTATATCTTAACAATGGAATGAGGAAAAATTTAATTATATTTTGGATTTCAATCTTCAATCTGATATTCTTTCAATAGGTATGTAGTGTACGAAAGCCTGACTCGTGGTTTTAGATATAGCAGTGGTTGATACAAAAACAAGAAGATGAAGAAGAAGAAATTGGAATGGGTGAAGAAGGTCAAGAAGGTCGAGAAGGTGAAGAGGATGAAGAGGACGCAGAGGACGATGAGGTTGGAGATGATAAAGAATGAGGAAGGTGAATGATATAAATAAGATCATACAGAAGGGGAAGATCCAGGATGAAAATAAAGAGAGGAAGAGGAGAAGAAAGAAGACTTCAATGTACAGAGTCTAGTCTACAATGTTCAGATTTCATCAATAATTTTTTAGGGGAATAATTGATAATGAATTTTCGATGAATTCACATTGTTCAACTTCGGTTCACTCCAAACTGAAAAAGTTGGTAAAAATGTCTAAAGAAAAGATTGAATTACCTCTAAAATGAACCATAATTTTTTGTAAATGCCTTTACTTTCATGGAGTATAGAGTTAAACTTGAAATTAATAATATACTCGAAAACCCAAATTAGACTTTTCTTTTCCACACGGATTTTCAGAAGCTTTCGAAACTTTTTCGAATCTCTACCCTAATTTTCAGAGGAAATAATCAATATTTTTAATAGGATAGTGCTGAACGGTATAGCAAATTTTCTAATGCTCTTCGATGACCAGACTTTTAACCACCGTCGATGGATTGAGATCACGTTCGCTTCGGGTAATTAAACCCTGGGCGTTTGGTGAATGATGAATTATGTTGCGGGCCGTCGATAAAACCGTGGTCGGTAGGAAAAAGAAGAGTTGAAGATGAAAGAAGACTGTGAAAAAAGGAGAGACAAGGAAACCAAACGTTATAGCGATTCCGCGCTCTCTGCAGATCAATCTCTTGTGTACGTGGCTTTAACGGGGATTCAACGATAATTGCTGGAAGCATCCTGCAATTTCAGGCTTAATAGTCGCGTTCGTTCGATTATCCGTGACGGTTGCGGCGAAAGAGCCACGGAAGTTCACGATGCTGTGTCCTCCTCATGCTAGCCATCACTCTCGTTTCGCTCCTTCCATCTCGCTCCCATTATACCTATTTCTCCGTGGAAAATCGCATTGCCGTTGCTCGTTGAACCTCCTTCTATTTATCAGCGCGGAGGTCTTCCAAGCTCCGTGAAATCCCTCTTAATTAGAATCATCGACAAAGGAAGGTGCTAAGTCTCCCTGAGGCGTAAGGAATGGATCTCTTTGTTGGGGGTCACCCGCGTATCGTTACGGATCGATGGAGGGCAGACGCTCAGTAATAAATTTGTAAAAAATTTAATAGATTTTTTTACAGGTGGCTCATTAAGAACGCTTCTCAGAGGTTCTTAGGTCTCCATACTTACGTAATAATGATCAGTTTCAATGGAAGCTTTCAATCGCTGAGTGTGTGTCATGGAAATTTGCACGGAAATTTCAGAATAGATTGTAGAGCAGGGTAGTACTTATTTATAGCTGGTCGACATTTACGGTCTTCCATAAGATTGACATCTATAGGGGAGGAATCTGCATGTGATACTTAAAACATCTTAATTTCCCTAAAGTTGAAATTTGGGAATTGTCTATTGCTGAAGATGATGAGCAGTAAACATTCATAAAACAAAAGTTGATAGTTCTCACACTTGCTACTAAACTAATCCTAACCTTCTCCTAACGAAGACTCAGAATTAATTAACTCTAGGAGAGACAAGAGTCAAATGAGATTGAACATCACACAGTAAATGTCAACCATGTGGAGTTACGCCACATGGATTTCGGTCTCGGACAAAATTAAAAAGGCAGCCTTGCTAATTGCTGGCGAAGGGAAGATCAGGAAGGCCCTGCGAACAGTCTTCGTTCTTCTCGAAAGTGGTTTTACGGGTGCTCATAACTCCTGGTACAGTGCAGCGGCCTGTTTCAATTCTAAACTCCCATTATTCCCTCGCTCGAGAAGCGGAGCGGTGAGTTAAGTCCGCAAATCGTGAAGGCAACAACGCCGAAGTAAATAATGTGCACCCAGTGCAAAAAACTATATTTATCTCCGAGTAGGAAAGTCGACGGAAGCCAGGGAGGTGATCGACGCATCCTTCTTCACCGTCATTTTCCACGTATCCTACATGCCTATCCCCTTCTCTTAATCTACCAAATTGCAGAGTCTGATTTACAAGAGTCCTCGACCTCAAATGCCAACGTTGCTGGAAAATTGTTTCCTACCGATTTTCTAGATTTATGGCAGGTTTTCAACGGCATGATTGAAATAATGAAGACGTTCGACATAACTCAGGTATTGCATAAACTAGAGGAATATAGTGGCAACTCAAGGATTATAGCTTATGAGAAAATTGGAATCAGTATCGCAACAGACAGCAAATATCGGAATCGAAAGTTTATATCCTTTTTTATATCGAGTGAAATTGCTCTGGAACATCAGATAATTCAGTGTCTGATGCAACACTCTGTGCAGAGGTAAACTAGAACAGGAAAGGAAAGTTGACTTCAAATTGGGATTAGACTGCCAAAGGTGAGAAATTAAATCACGAAGATTAGCAGCTAATAAGAGCTTTGGAAGATTAAACGCGAGAGAAAAGGCTAAAAAAATTATAATCCATTGTTTCATCTAAATAATTTTTTTTTTGAAATTGCTTGCAAGGATTTTTCTTCTTCGTAATTGGAACAGTAATTTCAATCCTTCAGGCCTACCCAAGTGGAAATTAAAAT
The DNA here is from genome assembly GCA_032362435.1 of Melikaiella ostensackeni. Taxonomy (NCBI): domain Eukaryota; kingdom Metazoa; phylum Arthropoda; class Insecta; order Hymenoptera; family Cynipidae; genus Melikaiella; species Melikaiella ostensackeni. The sequence continues at coordinate 13,225,333 of JAUMHM010000072.1, forward strand.
TATATCCTATACTAGAACACTATTAGCCCACTTCTGGTCAACAGCTGGCGCGGTACTGAAATACCACTGACACCGGCTTGGTACCACTTATTGACCAGTAGTGTGCAAGTACAGAACATTGTTATCATCAGAGGATAATCAAGATTTTTGGTTAACTTCTTGATTTTTTGTATTTTTCCTCTGCTTCCCTAGGGAGGACAACCTCCTGCGACTGCAGTGACGTATTGTGTCAAACAAGTCGCTAGCAACTGCAACAGCACAGTAATGCCAGTCCCATGGAATATGCAGTAAAGACATCGGAAGAAACTGCGCGGGTTTCATGTTTTCCCATTAATCGCAGAAAAAGAGGGAATAAACGACGCAATGACGCCAAGCCGGCGGCATTCAGGTGAGTTAACGACGATGGAAAAATTAATCATTCCCTGATGTATTTCATATTTCAAATATTCATGCTTTATGATGCAGTAACTTGCAAACTTATAAAACTTAGAATCACTCGTTTCCAGCTTGTGGAAGAACCACTCTTTTGTACATGTAAAATCCACTGAAGAACTTTGTCACCATTAATTTTATCTTGAAATTCTCTAAGCTAAGGATCAATTTATTTGTTTGTCCACTTTTGATGTTTAGCTCATTTTCACTCCTTTAAGACAGGATCAATGTGTAGCCGATTTCTGGTTGTGAGTGAAGTTAAATCACAACTGTCATTTATATTCTGGCTATTAAATTATATGATGAATATAACATTTTTATGTGGTTAGATTATGGAGTATAATAAGGGTGTTCTGCAGTTTCGTATCAATTTTACACGTTAATCGGCCGTGTCGGTGACTTCAGACAAGAAATTAAATTTGCGATGTCACGTTATTTCCACTCAGATGATACTTTGACGCAAGCGACAATTTCTGCTGTAATGGATAAGCACATTAGCGTATATTGGCTGAGGAGATCCAGCATTTGTGAAATTGTAGATATAATTCGTTTAGAGTTTAATACATTAATACCACAAGAGACCGTTACTACAATGTCACTCTGAGACTTTAATAGTGTAATGTTTATCGTTCATTAATTGAAGATGCTGCGGTAGTAACTGTTTCCAATTTAACTGCCCTCAGCTGACCGGTTATTGCCCTAACATTATCATATGCATGAACGTGTATCATTGCTAAGTCATGGAATAGGAAATCTACATGAGCGGTACTTTACTTTTTCTGAGATTTTTCCGGATGTTGTTTTGTTCTTGGATAGTTGTTGAGATATCAGTTCCTGTATTTTATGAAGGTTCTGTAGGTGGTCTAATTGAATTGAAAAAAAAGAGACGCTTGCGATTTCTGCTTCCAATTTTCGGGTTTTGAGAGAAGTTATGAGACCTTTTTCTTTTTAGAATGACAATGATGTATCACCAGAAATAAAATCGTGAATCTTTGCAAACGTTTTGTTATCGGAAAGCGGCCAACAATTTGACAGCTGTCATGTTCTTAACGAAGTGTCTGATTGAATTGAACTTGTCATGTACGATTCGCTGTACTGATAAGAAGGGATCGTTTTTGTTTGCGGATTTTGGGTTTCTTTGATTCTTTCATGGTTATAAAAAAATTTTTTCCTTTTTTTAGAACAATAATTTTCATAACCAGATCGCTGCTGATTTCTTTTTTGAATGTTTGATTTTGCAGGATTGTTTCAGGATTGTGACAATAGGTTGCACCGTCGGCATTAGTATTTTTATCAGAATATGAATCTGCTAGTCTAAAAATTAAGAAAAAGTTGAAAAGGAAGTTCACGAAGATAATCAACGAGGACAAGGGTATGTATCAACTAGAAAATGAATATAACTCATTGTAGTTGTTGAAAACTAAACAATAAATATTTTATCAGCTGACGATTATTGAAAGCACCAATTTTAGATTTCCTATTTTTTTTTATTTGCAAATTTGTGGTTTGTTAGAGAACGCATCGTTCTTTTTTTATTACAGTGATAATAGTCTTCTTTCGCCAAAATTAGTATAATTTTCCCATCCGGATGTCAACAAAGTAGGTACTTGCTGAAGTGAAGTTGTTACAGGATTTATGGTAATGATAGATATTGTATCTGTTGTCTCATAAAATTAGGTTATGATTTAAATTGTGGTAGGGACAATGATCTTGTATCGAGAGAATTGATGTTGTTTATCCTTGTAGATATCTTTCGTTTCCAGAAACCGTTTATGAGTTTGTTGTATAGGCATTTTTCACGAAGTGCTTGATTGACTAGAAGTTGCTATGGGACTTGTTGTAGTTATAGCTGAATTTTTTTTATTTGTGAAATTTAAGTTTACTGCCTTCTTCATGATTATAATGACAATGGTCTTGTATCGCTAGAAAACATAATTTTTTCAATGATGCTGACATTTTTTGCTCATCTTTGTTTTGCTAAAATCGAATGAAAGTTCGTGTGAGGTATGATAATTTTAATTTTGTAAAATTTGAGTTATCTGGCTTCTTTTTCTTCATAATGACAGTCATCTTATATCATAAGGAAAAATATAATATTTTGAATGCTACCGACTTTTTTTTTGCTAATCTTTGATTCGATTGAATTAAGTGAAAATTTCTGTAAGATATGATAATTTCCTGATGATCCAACATAACAGGAGATATCTATGAACCGTCGTTTGGGGTTCTTGTCTGTCAGTCATGGAATGAGATAAGTCAAGTTAGTAGTCATGAGATTCGCTGTACTAGTTGATAATTAATTCGGCAATCTTTGGTTCCTTCTGGACACTGATGACATTTTTTGCTAATTTTTTATTTGTTAGGATTATTTCGGATTTCATTAACAAAGAAGTTTCATTAGCAAAATTAATATTTTGGTCAAAATATGGACTTAATTTAAAGAAAAACAAGAAACTGAAACAAGTTTTTTGGATATTTTGCTAATGTTGTTTTGTCTTGGCTATTGATTGCGAATATGATATTGTAATGACAATCGCCTTAGATTGTCCGAATCAATGTAACAACCAGAACAGCGTCTAGGAAGAAACTAAAAATTTAAGGGAACAGAGGATGTAGAAGAATATAAGATAGCAGGTGAGAAAACACACTTTGTTGATGTTTTCGATTAACGAAACCAACAATACTCGACATCAACACTTGTCCCTAACATTGCACTTGTTCCGGAGGTACCCGCATGGTGTGACTATTACGGCGAGAAAGGCAATATCATAAAACCTTATCGCGAATGTACCTACCTGTATGAGATGGGCAAGGAACAGGACGTAGGTGGCGGCCGCCCTCATGGCTTCCCTTGGGAATCCCCGACTACCGCATCACCACTCGTCGGTGGTCCACCTGGCTGGCGTTAGCCAACTCCCGCAAAACTGCCAACTTGCTCTTATCGCACTCTCACCGACTCATCCATTCATAGATATCCTGGCACTGCAGCACTTTAAGAAATTCTCTGAGCACAATCACCAAAATCCACGCGAACTGATCCTACGACTTCCAGCCCATTAAACAGAAGACAACGCAGGCTTAGCTTCATCGGCTCCGCAATGCACTGATCACTTCGTTTGGACACTTCTGTTTCGCGACACTCCAATCACAATCATCGGAACTGTAATTCCTCCTTCTGCACAAACAATTCTTATAAAATTGGTCAGATCCGGGCCAAGTCGACGAGCCAATTTAGGAGTCGATCGCAACAGGTGATGCTTCAGTTTCGTGACTTTCGCGCCATCCAGCGAACACCTTTAATCGAATAATTGGTGGATACGGTCCCCTGCCACCTCCTTTATCCTACCCTATAGTCTTTTCGCTTGGCTTGGCAGACACTTCAACAAAGAACACGCGTAATTATGTGAGACGGACTTCTTCCCTTTTTATATCTACGACTTCTTTTTTCTTTTTGCACTCGTCTTCTTCAGTCTCAGTATCCACCTTAAGAATCCAACCACTGATTTGAAATTGCGGCCTCCTTAGCTGAGAAGTTAGTCCTGCCTCCGTAAAGAAAAACTGTCGCGCTATTGGCACGTGGTCTCTTGTCAACGAGTTGCGTCGGCCCTTCGCTTCACTAAGCACAAAACTATAAAATACTCACAGAAGATATCTTGAGATATCCTCATTTGTATCACTTTATATCCATCGGTCTTGTGCACATCACCAAAGTATCCGTCGCTCTCGGTGCAACTACACGTGGTACGAATAGCGTATTATGATGCCGGGCACGTGTATGGAAAATCGTTGGCTCCCACGATCAACGCTCCGCTTAGGATCCTAAGTTCTCCATTCACCTCATATTGATGGGAGAACCGGCAAGGCTAGTCTTGCTTTGGAGAACGTTCTCCAGACCATTACTGAAGACTTGACTTTTTTTAGATTCTGATTGTCTTTCAGGAACCTATCAGTTTAGTACCAGTTGCCATCAGATTGAACCATCTTCAGTTATAATTAGCTGACTATCAATGATCAATAATCCATAATCAATAATCAATAATCCAGGATCATCAAGTCCTTGACACAAACACTTATCCGCGGTGGGGACGAACACCACTTAAGAAGATGTATACGCAGATTTATCATACGAACTAAGTACCGTGCGAAATGTGTGTGTGTCGTATTCACGGAACAGGTCTGGTTCAACTGTTATGAACATCCGCGGGGTACATGCGAGACGGTTGCTCCGGGGATACTGAGTCGAAGCCGCAGGCCGGCCTGCGGGCCTCCCCCTCCAGGACCCCCTGGACGCGCCCCCCCTCTCATAACCGTGAGACTCTCGTCCAGCTCGTCCCCTTTCCTCTGGTTTTAAGTACCCCGCTCCGCACCACCTTACCGGTGGCCCTGTATCGGAGTCCTTTTTACACGGTGCTAGGTTAGCTCGCGTGTAGTAGGATGTGTGTTGGTTCATCCGCAGGGTATGTGTTGGTTCTTCCGCAGGGTATGCACGCTCAGGTGATGGAGGTATGTCTACGTGAGAGGAGAGATCGGTGGTATAGGTGATATAGGTGATATAGGTGGTATGATGCTGATGCGGCCTACCTATGGGCTATATGCTCTCCTGCCATTCTATAAGAGTATAAGTTGAGGCATTACACGATATATACATTTGTGCGGCACGGCGCGGCGGATCGCGGATGGATGCTGCTTGCTGATCTTACACTCGGTTTCATCAGGAGTGACCAGTCAGCAAGGATAACCTGAGTCACCGTCGAGGCGGAGTCGAGGGCGAAGGTGAAGACCGAATCGTAAAACGTTTATTGGTCTCGACAACGGCGCGACGATGGTGGAATTATGCGAAAGTAGAAGGGTACCTCCCTGTTTGGATTGGCTTTAGTGCGGGCCGATCGATACACCTGTCATTGACAAGTTACGATGAGGAATTGGGGAGATGGATGGCCAATTGGTGAGGCCGGGTACTGATGATCGGGGCTTTGAGTCATATACAAATCATTTTAATGTCTGCCTCTTAGGTATATGTAGAGTTTAGACTGTAGAGGCACTTTTGTTGAAGTAGTAGAGAATTTATCGGGGAATTTAGATTCACTTATCTTCATTTTCATTTAGTGAAAGAGATTTATGGGCGAGTGTGGAGAAGTAACTTCTGAGATTTTTTTTTCTATTAGCTTTTTTTTTGGTATTATGGATTTTAGCGAAATTGATAGAAATTAGGGTAATGGTAAGGATGTGATTGGAGGATTGATGAAAAATATTAAAGAATTTCATTCCACTAGCAAAAAATTGAGATTGGCTGTTTTACAGAAATAATTTTTGATAAAATGCAAGATTTTTTACATTAACAAGAAAGTATGCTTCAATTTTAACAGCAGAAGAAACAAAGAAACGTTTGATGAGTCTGCTGATAAATTTAGAAACTCTATCTATTTGGTTACAAAAAATTGCCATACACAGACACATGGTCTAAATGAGAATATTAAACAAAGTGTAATGGAAGCAATATGAATATATGTATAGTAAATTTACTACGCATGTTTAGTACTCTGAATTATGAGAAAATTATAGTTTCTTGTGACGTTGATTAATCTTTACAACTTATTTGAAAAAAAGATCGGAATGCAAAACGTTTGCTAAAATATATAAGTCAGGATTGAAATATGACGTGTAGGTGAAACTTTTTCCGAAAAAGCAAGCTAAAGGTGAAAATTCGAAACATGAAAAATAATTTCTAGGTGAGTTTTGTATTTGTTTCATTTATTTGATTATTGTGTTACTGATAATGAATTCAGTTAAAACTATCAGAAAATAAAATAATATATTATACTTCAATTATGAAAATTACTTGATCCTTAAATTATAAAATTTGTAAATTGAATTTAAAAAATTATTACTACAGATTTTACTTCACATCTGTCGTAATTTAAGATTACATTCTGGTAATGTAAATTTTCTATACAAAAGTATAGTAAAAGTGTGGTAAAATTACAAACACTTTTAACAGTTTAGAGTGTTTAGACTATCCTTTACGACTAGTAATTTCGACAATAGCTTCATCTACTGAAAAATTAGAAGAACTACTTAGCAGAATTATCAAAGAATCAGTAACACTTTCAGAAAAATCAATAAAAAATAGTGCTGCCTTTTTTTAAATTAATTCAGAATGTTAAGATACCATTAAATCATATCTTTGTTTCTTTCGAGGTAATAAACATGGCTCCGAACATTCCGTATGAAAGAGTAAAACTTGCCATAGAAAAAAGTTGGGATTCGATTAAGTTTTATACTAAGATTAAAAAAGAAACAATTTCTTGAGGCTATAAAATTTGTTTTCCATTTTGTTTATTTTAAATTCAATGGTACTATTTATAAGCAACCAATGTTATGAAAATTAGGTCTAAATACGATATAAATAGTTACTTTCGAAATTAATATGATTGTAAAGTTAGGCAAAGATAGATATGATAAACTGGATAAATAATGAGTGATTTACAACTTTGAATGTAGAGAGTGTGATGCTGTGTATATAGGGCAAACACGTAGGTCACTTAGAACAAGAAAAGATGAGCACAAGATTAATTTTCACAAAAGTGCGAAATATTATTCGGTCCTTTTAAAATATAGAATTATACTTGGTCGTGATTTTAATTGGGATGATGTAAAGATTTTGTATCATGAGAGAAATCAAAGAAGAAAGGATTTATGGAGATGTAATTTATAAAGAGAGAAGATAACAAAGCTATCAATCTAAAAAGGGATCTCACGAGATATAAAAAAGTTTGGCATAGAGTTATTGATTGAATATATTGCATTTTGTCTTCTGTCAGTATCTTGTTATGCGCAAATCAATTTTCAGCAAAGAATGAAAAATATACCAAAGAATATTTGATATTAATTTTTTTAAGTCTAAATTGGCTTCGAAACGTAGTCCCCAGAAGTATAAAAAAGACGGAGAAAGAATTGAGAAAGTGTGAGAGGCTCGTTTGGTTGACTCTTTTTCTCTCTCGTTTTTCTTTTTTTTATAAATTTATTGTATATTTATCTCTGATGAGCCGAAAAGGAGGTGGTTGGAAGTCTATTTTTGATTTGTGAGTTTTTTGTCTCCTATTTTAGTACATAAAAGTGTTCATAAGAAAGTGTATTTCATGTCGATCTTCAAAAAAAAAGTATTGCATTAGGTCATATATTTTACAAATACAATGAATAGTTTCTGTGCATAGGTGTAATTAAAGTAGCATCAGTCATATTTTAAGAGAAAATCTTAAGTACAAAAGCTGTTAGAAACCAATTAGTTAAAAATGTATTTTTGGCTTAACTGTTTATTTCATTTATCGTCCATTTTCTACTAATTTTGTAAAGAGTGAAAGACAAAATATCGTTGTTGAGTAAGCTATGTAACCATTTTCTTAATGTCCAAAGAATATTCAAAACGGCTGTTAATATTCCACTGAAGAAAAATTCGCGGCAGTTTTGCAATAATTATTGTAGGGACACTGCACTATTTTGTGGAATTATTTCTAAGTTATGGGGAGTCCTTCATAAATTTCTCCGGAAAGACATCAAGTGGAACACTTGACTAATACTCATGAAATATTAAACACCGATTAACATGCAAAGGCGACTGGAAGCTCTCTGCATCAGCGTACAACTCACTAATAATTTGCAATTACCAGGGATCCTATAAACAACAGTGAAAGTGTTATAACATCTCAAACAAGAAAAATATATTTAAGTACCACGTTTACAACACCGCATAATGTTGGCGTTTAGCGTCTAAAAATAGTAATTTTACAACTTATATGTAAATTTATCATTTTTGAGAAACAGAAACTTTAAAAACATTTGTCACTGAAAAAATTTCAATTACTTAAATTACTCAACTGTTGTACAATCTTTTTCGAGCCTCTAAGTGGATTATTCTGGTCAATTAAAGACACTTCACGTGTAATTAATTTTTCACATTTTGAAGTATATTCAATAATGTTCAATTTTTAATAAATTTTAGTGGAAAAATTAAACTTCTCAATCACTCAGTTCATGAAAAATTTTGTTAGACATAAAAGATCGGGAACATTTAAAAAGTATGTAATACTCTGTAATTATAATAAGAAACAAACAGTAAATTTTATTTTCGTATCCTTAAATTAATTCTAAAGTTATACGTGTATTGATAATATTGTCTTAAGCTTTCCTTTAAAAGATATATCGCCATAAATGTGAAGAATATGGTAAGGGACACGTTACCGGATGACATTTAATCATATTTAATCGAATTCATTTTGATACTGCGTAAAGTAAAAATAATTGGGACATGAGGTATTTTGTGAAGAAATAGGCTTAATAAAACCATGCAATTAGAAAAATTATTTCTCTAAACACAATTGTATATTTTTCCAGGGACAAGATATTGCCAACCTGTTGATTTTCACTCATATGAGGATAAATTTCAGTACAGCCACAACTTTAGGCTTGGCTCAATCAATCTTTTGGCCTAAATTGAATATTTATTTCCCTCTATGTTTCATAAGGGTTGATGTTTATGTTCATAAGGTTAATTAGTTGGCTCAATTTTATGGATGGATCATTTTTGCTCTCTAAATTTGAATCAGTAAAAATTGTTACTGAATTCATTCAGTGACCTATTTTGCACTGATTAATGAGTTGCAGTTTATTTAATGGTTTTTCACTCACTTAAATTCTTTACAACTCATATTTTGTTTTGAATGGAATAATTAGAATTAAAATTAAGTGTCCTTCATGAATATTTTTCTGTGCCAATGAGTCATAATATAATTTTCATCAGTTATTATTAAGGTCAAACAAAAAAAAATTCAATATACCTTCTGCTTCAATTTCAACAGTAAACTGTAATCTTTGATGCATACTATTACGTAAATACATTAAGTAGGGTATCTACATTTTGTGCATGTAAAGACAATACAGAATCATCAACACATCTTGCATAAAAGTCAAATTCAAAATTAATTTTGCTAAGAACATCATCTTCCAAATCTTCCATTACAATTTCAGCAAGAATTGGGGACAAGACTGAGCCTATTTGGAGTTCCCAATTTTTGTTTATAGAAAGTACCATTGAATTTACATAAACCGAATTGAAAACATATTGAATAGCATCAAGAAATTGTTTTTTCGCAATCTAAGTACCAAGTTTGATCGTATCCCATCTATTTTCAATAGCAAGTTTAACTCTTTCATATCGAATGTTAGGAAACATGGCTTTTATGTTAAAGGAGACAAAAGTGTGATTTGTGGGTATTTTGACATTTTCAATTCATTTTAGAAAGGCAGCATTGTTTTTAATTAATCCTGCTGAAAGGGTAACTGATTCTTTGATAATTTCATTAAGTTTTTCTAATTTTCTTTGATGAACCTATTGGCGAAACAACCGGTCGTAAAGTAAATTCTGCTTTATGAGCTTTGACCAGGCCATAGGCCAGAGATAGATTTGTGTGAATTGTGTCAATGACGCACCTTTCGATATTGTTTCCCGAACATTTTTGAAGCCTCAATCTCTCTAGAGTTTCAAATGTACCTTTTTGAATTTTTTTTGTAGGATCATTTTGAATAACGGCAGAACTATCTTTATCATTCAAAATATGCATCAGTTTTTGACTATAAACATCTTTTAATATTGCAACCGTAATACTCCCTTCATCAGTCTTAGTAATGAGTAATTCAGAATAACATTTTTAAAAAAAGTTTTGTTTCAAATAATCCTTCGCTTAATTCTTTTTGTAAAAAGGTTTATGGAGCACCATTGTTCAAAAAATCATTCCATAAACCCATAAATCTTTCTCTGAATTCTTGTACTTTGTTTGCTGGTAATTTTAAAATATTAGTTTCAGTGTCTTTAATGATTCTAAGGAATTGAATATACTTTTTTACATTCTCATCAGAGAATGTATTAGATTTGTGTAAAATTTTACCCCCCCCCCCCCGTTTTTGTCAAATGTCCACGTTTCGAGACACCTTGAACCCGAAAAACATGTTTTTACGAATGTTCCTGTCTGTCTGTGTGTGTGTGTCTGTAGATTTTTAGTTTGTGAGCGCGATAATTTTCTAAAGAATTGACCGATTGGATTAACTTTGGGTATACTCTTTAAATGTCCTGAAATGAAGGTCAAGTTCGTCAGCCAGCCATTTTGAACAAAAATTCAAAAAGTTAGAGCATTTTGAAAATTTTTAAGACCACTTTTTTTCAAATTTGCAAATTCTATGTACCGCTATTTGTCATGTTCAAAAAGTCGAACACTTTATCCAAATGACTTTTTTGGATAAAAAAAAATTATCAGACTTATGAAATTTCCAAAATTTAAAAAAACAAACGAAAATTAAAATTTTAAGCAAGATAACGCACGTTATGAAACAAAAGCAAGCGAAGAAAAACGTTGCTTTTTGAAAGCCCTACAAGACTAGCATAACAACTTTTTGAATTTTCTTGAAAAATCGAAAATTCCAATTTTGAGCCAAATAACACGAGATACAGAGAAAATGATAATAAACATAATTATTCGTTTTGAAAAGATCTACAAATTCTTTCTGGATCATTTTTTGATAGGGTGAATAGTTTTCGTATTAATCGTGGAAAAATATTGTTTAAAAATGAAAACTTCAATTTCCCCGCCAAAAACGTGAGATATGAGCAAAAATTACGAAAAAGAAAGTGATTGGCCTTAAAAGATCTACAAATTTTCCACTGACCATTTTTTGATAAGTCTTTTAAATTCTCTTTTGGACGCATTCTCAATATGAAAATTTTTCCGCAGGCCTTCAAAAATTTATTGTAGCTTTAAGAGATTGATATCTTTTTCAAGATATTTCTGAGTGCTAGTGAGTTTCATCTCAATGTATAGGTTAGAGAATCAAGAACTGCATAAACTCCCACTTCTCAGAATGCCGTCATAATTCCCAAAAAAGACCTAATCTCAAAAAATATAAAAGTGTGAAATAATGTAAGTTGGAAAATTCTTGATATAAAAAGCTTTCATTCAGATGAGAAATCCTAGGATTAAAACAATTTTGAATTAGAAATTTTTGTATCAGGAATGAATAACGGAGCTCTGTTGTAGGTTCAAATATATTTTTACTTTACAAAGAATTCAATGGAAAATAAATAATCAAATAAGTGATATTTATGTAATTAATCCAAAAAATACTATATGTGATCCGAAGAAATTGTGACGAATTCGAGAGTATGATGAATACAGCAAAATCATCACCCTGAATTCCACGTCGACAAATTAGTTTTTCATCCTGCAGAGGACTGCATATATACAATGTTAAAGTTTAAATATTTATTTCAGATTGTACATTTTTCTTGTGATTTGTGATATTATGCCAAATATGACAAACGTATCAAAACCAATTAATGATATTCTTTTGTAGTGAAGAGAAAACCACTGGCGATGAACAAGACGAAGATATGGAAAACAAGCAATTTGATGAAGAGTATGAAAATGAAGATGAATGACAACATGCTGACGATGGAGCAGCGGATGATGAAGAAGTTTGAAAAATGCTTTGTTATTATTGAAAAATAATGTTTTAATATTAAATAAGTTTCGAGAACGTCTGCCTAATCGGCAATGATGTAATTTAATACATACGAAATAAATGACAATCACGCACATGTTAATTCTAATTAAATGATGAATACTTTATTTCTTTATCCTTTAGTCTTTTTGTTATTTCATTATAAGATATTTAGTGAAGTTCTACAAAAACTTTTAAGGATGACGAAGGCAGTGTTTTGCTGAAATTTATACGACATTTTCGGAACAATGTTTTGGCAACGTTGCACAGAAATATTATTAAAACTTTAGAGACAATATTTTGACAACATTTTGCAGACACTTTTCAGACACATGAAGTGATCACAGTTCAATATTCTTTCGAAATGTTGCCAAAATATTCCAGGCCAATATTGCCTGGGTCGGATATTTTCATGTTTCTGGAACGCTGCTGCAATATTCATTTGCAATGTTTCCAATGTGTTAATTCAATATTCAAGAAATATTTCTGCAACATTGCGTGTTATGTGGGAGTGTGAACGAAGTGAGTGAATGAGTTCGAATATTATTATTATTATTATTATTATTAATAATTCTATTTTTCAAATGTATATAAACATTATTAATCCATAAGGATTTAATTTGGAAATCGAAATGAAACTGAAAATTTCGACAGTTGTTAGCAACTCGGAAAGGAGATAGTTTCATTTTCCAGGGTAGGGTCGTTTCCTCTTCCGGTTCGTGATCTTTACCCTCACGTTAAGGTAATCTGGATGAACTCGGCCCTCCGACGAGACGAAATTTACGCTCAATCAACAATTTTCAGCAATTGGCCGAGTGAGTATTAAACGACTCGAAACTCGAATATCCGGCAAAAGTAGCATGATTGCATTCTCCTTCCAACCCATACTTTTACTTCCTATAACTAGAAACTTCTCTTCTACTAAAAAATGAAAAAATAATAATAATAGTAATAAAATGTTTGCTCTTATTTCAGAAAACTAGCAGGACAACTTATCATTAGTCTTTTGAAGGTGCTGAAATTGTATTCTATTGAATTTTGTTTGAAAAGCAGAGAGGGGAAAAGCAGTAAATTTCCTTTCGCACTCGTCTTATTGTAATATAGAAGACAGTAAGAGAGCGTCATATTTCTCACTGCAATCCGCATTGATCGAAATATAAACCCCCAAGAAAATGAATACCGCGAAATGCGAGATGAAGGTGCGAATATTAGCAAACAGAAGTAAACTTTCATAAATCCCAACTTTAACATATATCGTCTGACATCAATCTTCCGATCAATTTCAAACGGTAATATCGGAACTGTCATAATAAAAGTGACTTTGCGGAGTTTTGTAAAAATTAATTGATCTCGAATTTTTAAAAATTCTGATAAAGCAAAGTTTTTTCCATCTTCTAATTGAATTCAACTGCTAACTAAAAGAAAATTAAAAAAGTAATGTTCATAATCTCACCAAAAACATCTGGGTTATATTCCAAAACCTAACTCTCAGAGTTGGAGTTGAGATAAAAATAAGCCTATTAAAAGTTACCAATTCATTTGTAGAGAAACAAATAAACGAAAGTCTCTTATTTTATTGGTTGAAAGAAAATAGCCGGGCTAAAGAACTGTTAAAGTCAGACAAGGTTTGATAAGAGTAAAACGCATGTTTGTTTGATAGTTCTAAAACCCCAATGAATTTTTTCAACCAATCAAACAAGAGACTTTCATAATTTTGTTTCACTTCGAATAAATTGGTAACTTTTGATAGGACAATTTTTATCTCGACTCCAGCTCTTAGAGTTAGGTTTTGGAAAGTACCCCAGCAATGCAAAAAATTCCGCCAAGTAAAACGTCATCAATTGAATCAGCATACAAATTGATTGAAAATGAAATCATTGAAATTAAAATTTGCCAAGTAATTCTAATTATATCTAAACAATAAAATTGAATTAATTGAAAATGATTACAGAAACTTTGAGAGTGCGGTTATTCGATCCGGCTCTTCAAATACTGAAAAATCAATTTTATTGCATAAAGTGTACAAAATATCAAAAAATAATTGATGAAGCAAAAGTTCCTAAAAAATTTATCAAGAATTTCTTCCAAAAAACTTATGCTCAGGGGTAGTTAATTACTAAGAAATTGACTATTTTACAAAGTAAAAAATTGATAAAATGTCGAAAAATGAATGAGGCATAAAAATTTCCTGAAAAATATATCGAGACTTTTTTCCAACAGAAGTTGTTCTGAAATTTTGGTACTAATCGATTAAAAGGTGTAAGCTGTAGGTGTAAGTGCTTTTTTCTAAATTTGAAATTTTAATTATCAAAAAAAAGTATTAATAAAGAATTTTGATGACGCAGGGGTTATTAGCCATGAAAAATAAAGTGAAAAAGGTCCTAAAAAATGTGGTAAAATTATAACTGTCAAATCTCACAAGGTTTCTGTATTCCTTTCGGGCAAAAGGTTATTAAAAAATAACATGACTGAACTTTTCATTACAGAATGTTCTCCTCGGATAATGTTCAAATATTTTTTATATGTAATTTAAAAAATCGTGGCGGCTTTTTTTCTGAATTTTTCTTTTTCTATTCTCGATTTTTGGCTTTTAAATATGATAGACTTCTTTCTGTTCAAAAACTCCTGGGACTCGTTAAATGATATACTAGGGACTTGTGATCCTGGAGAAGGAATAATTCTACTTGAAGATATGATTGACTGGGGTGGTGTGCAACACGAAGTTACCGATAGGGTACTGGGCTATTTCAAAGACCCAAAAACGAACGGTAACGAGGATAAATTGATTAGCTTATGCTTAGAAAAAGGTTTTTTTATTACGAACACTTGGTTCAGACATAAAAAGATCCACATGTATACTTGGTGCAGAGGCGAAAGTCACAGTATGATTGACTTTGTTGTAGCGGATGCGAGACTGAGAGGGCTTGTAAGGGATACAAGGGTTATGAGAGGCTCTGAATGCGGATCGGATCACTACCTGTTAGTTTCAAAAATGAGTCCAGGTCAAGGGTGGAGGAGAAGAAGAACCAATAATGAGCCGAAGCAGACGCGAGTTAGAATAGAGAATTTGTAGAAACCAGAAGTACAATTGGTATATCGTGAAAAGCTGAATAAATATTTAAAACATCATGAAGAAGACTAGAAGACTGAATTGAACAAACAAAAAAAATGTAGAGGGTGCATGGATAATAATACGGGATAGCAACTTCAAGAATGCATCTGAAGTGTGCGGTACTGCGGCTGTAGGAAGAAGGGCTGGAGATGCTTAGTGGAATGATGAAATCCGCGTGGCTGTCAACGAGAAAAAGCAAGAATACTAGAGAATATTGAATAGTAAAGGTCTTAATAATGAGAAGAGGACTAGATTAAAAAATAATTACAGGGATAAAAACAGAAATGTCAAGATACTAGTCAAAGAAAGCAAGAGTAAAACTAAAGCGGAAAAAATAAAATAATGTGAAACGATTTTGAAGGAAACAAGAATCATTTCGCAAATGGGTTAAGAAGACTAGGAAAGGAAGTACTAGCACTAAGATAGTCGGAATCAAGAATGCTGATGGTGAAATAGTATAGGATTCGGACAAGGTGAAAGACTATATGAGAGATTTTTTCAAGAAATTATATGGACGGATTATATCCGTGATTAAGAAAATAAGGAATGGTAAGGCTGCTAGTATGGATGGCATCACCGCTGAAATGCTTAAGAGCGGTGGCGGATATTTGTTTGTGTGGC
>JAUMHM010000072.1:13249351-13261533 GCA_032362435.1 Melikaiella ostensackeni
AACAGGAAATACTAATTTTTTCGAGTTTTTTAAGGTTAGGGTGAAACGCTGACGTGTAGGGCAAATTCTGACATCGGATTCGGCGCGTCAAAATCCATAGGAAAACATATGTCGCGTCTCCAGATCACGACACTTTTTTTGTGTGGCTGTGTTATTAATTAATTTATGAATAATAATTAGTTATTGAATATCTAATAATTAATTAATGAATTCCAGACCTAATTTAAGTAAAACTTGAACCATCAAGATAAATTAAGTATTTCAAGTTAAATTAAATTAAGAGGCTAATTTAAGTTTTAAAGCTTTTCAGCTACATTATTTAAGTTTTTAACATAAATAATATAAATTAATAATAATAAATTAAACTGCTAAACTCTCTTGAGCTTTTATGAGTAATTGAAGCTACATTTCACATGAAACATCGCGACAAATTCTTTCAAGTTAATAAACTTGAATCACTAAGTACACTTAAGTTTTATTACTAACTTAAGGTTTGAATAATTATTCAACGTACAAGGTCACTTAATCTGTCAAGCGTAATTAAAGAAAAGTTTAACCCGCATCATTAAGCAAAATTAATTTTTCAACCTCAACTCAGTTTTTAAACAAACTGAAGTTTTTTAAAACTAATCTACACATTTGAAATACATGTTGGTTTTCGAAGAGGCTAAAGCTTCTAAGTTACTTAAGCTTTCAAGCTCACTCACAATTTTAACATATTTTATATTTTATTTTAGACCGAATACATTTCAAATCATGCTGGCCGGCGGGTGACATTTTCAGGACTGGGTTTCCAATGAAATATCTGTGTTTTTGTACGTGGAAAGTGAGAAGATACGTTTTTTAAATTAACATAGCAATATTCTTACATTATTAACGAATATCTATAAATTTTAAGGGTAAAATGAGTTTATTGAAATTTTACTTTAAAAAACCCTGTCATTTTCGAAACTATTGAGATAATAACGTTCATTTTATTTTTGTTTATCCCGTTTTTTTCACTCTTTCAAAATCCATGAAAAAAACTAGAAGGTTATAAAAAATGGTTAAGGTATTTCGATTTTTCAAAAAAAGAATTTTCTTAAAACCGCACTTTTTTCTGAAATTTTTAGAAATAATAGGTACTAATATAGTCTACTCACCATAAATTTTCCATTTGGTATTTTTTCTTTTTCGGGGGAGAAAAATTATTTATAATTTTTTCTTCAAAACCTTGGCCTTTTCCATTTTTTAAAGACATTAAAGTTTTTCTTGTTCAAGTTTGTTCAGCTTTTTTCACTCTTTCGAAAACGAAGAGAAAAATGTAAGAAAGAAAGAAAAATGGTATAGCTATTTCGGTTTTTGAAAAAGTAAAGCAGGAAATTTTCTCAAAACTGCTGCCTTCTTTTTCGTTGAAATTTTCATGAGTGATAAGTAATATATAGTCAACTTACCATAAATTTTAAACCTGTCGTATATTTGTATTTCGGGAGCAACAAAATTTTATTTTTTTCTACTGTTCTCGCATTTATTGCACTTGACTGTTATTTTTTAATGCAAATCAGAAAAATGTTAGTTTATTGGACTTAACGATTTAATGCGTCAAAGACTACAGAGCTGGTTACTTTTTCTTTGAGCTCCTTTTTGGCATCTTTTTTTGCTGGATTTTATTATTTTTTGGATTGTTCTGTCTCTTCTTCTTTTTCTCATTCTAGCTTGTAGCGAAAGAAAGACATCTGTTTTAAGAAAATTTCGTATTGTATTTATTCAAAAAATCGGAAAAACTTAACTATTTTTTATTATTTCCTTGTTTCTCTCGTTTTTTTTTTTTGAAGAAGTGAGAAAACTTGACAGACTGGAACAAGAAAAACCTTAAAATCTTAAAGATTGCAAAAATGACAATGTTTTGAAAAAAAATCAAAAATAATGTTTTTTTCGAAAATCAGAGGAAATGCCATATGCAAAATTTATGTTAGGTCGACTATATTAGTACCTATTATTTCTGAAAATTTGAGGGAAAAAAGATGGGGTTTTTGAGATTTTTTTTCAAAAAGTCGTTATAAATTGACCATTTTTTGTTGATTTTTTGTGGATTTTGAAAAAGTGCTTGAAAAAATGGATGAACTGAAACAAGAAAAACCTGAATATCTCACAAATTGCAAAAATGATACGGTTTTTGAAGCAAAATTTGAAAAAGCAAATTTTTCCCTTTAACTTATAAAACATTCGTAAAAAATGTAAGAATGTTGCTATGTTAATTTAAAAAAAATACGCGTATACTTATTTTCCACATATAAAAACATATTTTATTGGCAATTCAATCCTGAATATGTCATCTGCCGGCCTCCGTGTACTGAAATGGATTCGGTCTTTAATTGAGAAATTATTTTATTTTATTAATTATGAAAATTGTTTTATATTAAAAAATATTAAGAAGAAAGTTTAATATAACCGAATTTTATAAGTTCTGAAAACTTAAATTGTTGTTTAACTATTTATAAAATCTTAGCTCAACTTAATATTTTTAGCTGGCTCGCGAGCTTGGAGCCATGGAGGCTGATGAATTAATTTAGTGGGTTTTGATCATTCAAATTAGGCTCCCTGATAACTTAGATTAATTTATTTCAACTAAAACTTATAAAAGTTCAGCCGATATTATTTTAATTCAAGCTATGTAAATATATTTTTGCATACCACTAGAAGGTATTTAGCATATAAAGGCAATAGTACTTAGATTGTAGGCCACTGGCCAAGAGATTACATCTCCAACAAATCACTTGAACTAATTTTCCACCCCACGGCACAATGCCATAGGGCTCCTCTGACAGAACAATCGGCTAATGAATAATTACGAGGTGAAAGTACCTCCTTAAAGCATAATATCTACCATCCATACATTCATAAATCAATTCAACCTCCCTAAGCCGAATTCGATGACAAATCCCCTACAAATTGCACATCTCATATAATCTCCACCAGCTATCAATTTAATCCACCATGATCAACAAAACTCAATTACCATTCAGAGTCCGTTTTCATAACAATGGGAGGATCAACTCCGGCATTATGACTGGCATCGGCTTTTTGCACTTGACCCTCTAATTAATCCCGTTACTCTCGAAAATCATTCACTGCATCAATTTATCAATCACGCTGAAGACCCAACGCACCGATTAATCTCGGCTCATGGCTCCGCGAAATCCGCGACTCTCTGGCTCCGGAAAAGTTGGCAACGCCGCTTACGGTGAATCTAGTTTTCCCGGCATCTCTTCTCGGCTGAAAGGTTCTGTAAAGAGCGGTGGTACCTATAGTGCAGCAGCTATCTATTCTTTCTGTGGTGGCAGCGGTGGGGCCGGCGGGGCCCAACGCGATGCGCCGAAGGCAATGCGCCGCGCCGGGTCCACGGGTGGATGGACGGACAGAAGTGGTGGGATGCTGAGCCGTGATGCCCGATTCTTCGCACACACTGGACCCGGAGTATACTTACACGCACTTACTTGTTCCCACTCTTGACCCTCTGGCCCAGCGTCTCTCTCGCTCACGAGGGGCCTCGACTTGGCCGCTGGGCATCATGGTGGCTACTTCGCTGGCTTCGTCTCGAAGCAAAGCAAGGAGCACACAAGAGTGCCCCCCCGGAGGGTCAAGGAACTCCCTCGGGAACAGGTTCACCTCCCCCTGCCCACCACCCTATACTTCCTCCGGTCCGTACCTTAGGGTTTTACTTATTTTCTCTTATTACCGCTGGCATGTGGGGTGTTCACTTACGAGCACGTGGATCTGTGTATGGGCGAGGATGAGACTTGTGGATGGGCCAGATTGGGTCTGTGTTGGCCCACCTCAGGGCCTGTCGGGCCCCCCTCGACGTCTTCGGCGGTACAGAGGTAGGCTGGTACTCCGATATGTGAGCACCCTGCTTATTCGTACGGTACGTATGGTACGTGACATTAATGGTTCGTTCTGTCGCGAGGAAGACCGATGGCTCGGTATTCCCCCATTCCGGAGGAGTCAGGTCTCTTTGAGTTTGGGCATCTGGACCTTGAGGCTCGATGACAATCGAGTTATCAGGGAAGAGAAGCCTAAATTGGACCACCACTTGCGGGGAAAGGGACGAGTGATGATGAGGAGAGATAAAGATGCTGGGGTCACTTTAAGGAAAGAGAGGAGAGACAGGTGGACCCTGGGGGAATTTGAAGTCTGATTTTTTCTAAGGGTAATTGGGAGGAGGGAAGGTGGGGTATTGGAGTTATGACACCTGGGATGAGGATGATCACTTGTGGTGAAACTAAAAAGATGCTGTTACTCTTGCCAATTAGAAGCTTCATTTTTGCAATATAAATTTTTTTTTCTGGGAGCTCGACTGTGAGAATTTTTAGGTTTAAAAATCATGAGTCTCTAATACACAATTAACGGAAATGATCCTAATAATGTTAAGGTCCTCTTTTCTCTGACAGATGATGGGATGCTTATTATTCAGTCTATAATCCTAAATCTGTATTAATTAATTTGAGACACCTCATGAATTTTTATATCCTTTTTAATTCCTTCACATATCATATTTGGACGAGTTGAGAAGGAATCTTTCTAACTAACTCTGACTCAAGCTCTTATGCTTTCTCAACAGGAGAAACTTTCCTAAATTCAACAGGCTTTAATACATTTTCAGTCTCTGAGAGTGTACTAGAATCTAGTGGTGCCTCCAATTGAAAGAAAAAACTGTAACAGTAAATCTTCCTTTATGAACACTTTACTGAATTGAAAACTTCAAACATCTATCATTGAAAGAGTCCTGATTCACATTCCCTATCGGAATTTGACAATGGGAAAGCAAAGTGTCGAAAGGGAGATTGATCATTTCGAAGCTGTCGTTAGAATTTGTAGATCTCAAGTAAAAGAGACACTAACGAGTCGCTATTGTAAGTTTGTTACTCTAACTTCGATCTAGTGGTCTAAAAAATATATAAGTATTTGTTATCATTTAGACTTCAATGTAAAAAACAAGTCAGAAATTTATTTATATTTTTTTAGGAAAATTACCATTTATACAGAGGGTCAATAAAACTGACGTGTCTAACATGTCACAAATCAATCGAGGAAATATTAATTGAGAACAAAAAAGTAGGTTATTGCGTGAGGATTTTGATTTATAAGTGAAATTATTTTTTTTTCGTGGAAGTAGAACATTTTTCATTGAATAAATGAAAAGAGCATCGTATTCTGTACAGAGGAAGAACTTTAGAAGATTGTGAATACCAACGACTTGACAATTTTAAATTTAAACTACTTACTTACACTACAGAATATTGAATACAATTTGAATCCGAAAGTTTTTCAAAATCTGTTTATAAATTGAAAAAATTGAATTCTAATTCATATAGTAAGAAGTTTTACTAATTAAACAGTTAAAATTCATAAAATTGATCAGTAAAATTCACTGAATAATCAATGAAATTGCTTACTGGTGTGATTAAGTGACACAATTCACACTAATTTGAATTAAGAGAGTTTAAAAACGTACTCTATTTTATAATTACGAAGAGTTCAGACGTATAAATTTCAAATTCTGAATGTTCAAAGATACATTTTTTTTGCTTATAATTTCGAAAATCTGAATAGGCCTGAAATTGCTCCAAATTAAACGTCAACATAATATTTATTTAAATTATACTTTAAAATTAAGGTGTGTAAATATAAACGTATTTTTTTAGTGAAAAAGTAAAGGAAAAAGTTTGAATAATGTTTACGATGTCAATGTAACAAAATTAATTTTGTTACTGACTTATTTATGAAAATATAAAAATTTTTTCTTCATCTTTAAAAATCAATTCGAGAAGAGGTCGACAAGCGCCCTTAAGGAGGGGTTCGAAGGCTACGGCAATCAAAAACTTATTTAGTTATATACAAAAATTCAATTCAATAATTGATTTATTGATGATAATTTATAAGAATTATAACAATTTATTTATAAACATATTATCATCTGGGAATATATTAAAGATGAAAAAGGAGACAAAGGTCACGTAAGGATTAATAAGATTTTTCAGACCCCCCCCCCCAAAGCCTTACGTGATTAATGGACGCTCTCTAACGCTCCTCTAACGCTCTAAGACTGAATAATTATCATGAAAAATTTCAACCCTCTAGCACAAATATTGTAGGAGCTAGGAGTGGTAAACGACGGACGCACGGGCGGACATCCGAACGCCGTTATAAGGGTTTCCGGCGAAACCCGAAACCCTAAAAAGTTAAAAAATATTTGCTTTTAATTTCTTTCTTAGTCTACCAATGTTCGACGAAAATGGAAAACTAATATTATGTTCAAAGAATTTGTTTTTCTTTAGAAATTGATAGCTTTAGCAATTTTTTTGTGACTTCGGTTTTCCGTGTCAACGAAAAAAAGCTATCAAACTCCAGTCAAAACTCGAAATGCATCAAATCAGTAAAATAAAATCAATTCAGTTTGTTCCTTAAAGGTCTTATGGCTTTATTAGATGTATAGTTAATTAGATCCAAACTTATTTTTTAATTATTTTTTGCCACGAAAAGATAAATCTTTTTGTATAAGAGGGTGTCTTTTTTTGTATTATTTATTTTTGAACTGAGAAAATTAAAGAACGTTCCGACTTTTCAAGGAAAATGTTTTTTTTCCGGGCTAGATGGAGAGGGAGATAAGGAAAAATATTACGCTGCGTAACGTATGGGGGAGGTAGCTGTAGAGGTTTTTTACGAACGCTGTCAAGATATACTTTTTTATATAAAATTGCATAAAGTATGATTTTTTTGATCATACGTAAAGCAAATTTTTTTCATCAAAATGTAAAGAAAGATGACAAAGTTCTGCTTCTAATGACGCCAAAATTAAGTGCAAATTTAAAATCATCAAAAAGATATTGCGAAAACAATCAAAATGTCTAATTTTTTGTAGAATATCCATAACATCTCAAGAGAATTTCATTAATTTTTCTCTGACTTCAGCCAAAGTCTGAGTTTAGAATAAAAAAGTCGTAAAAATTCAAAAAATGTTTATACCTACTTTCGGGAGTCATAACTTAACACAACTTTAAAAGTTTGCCTATTTTTGGAATATCTTTTTAATGCATTAACGCAAATACTTCATTTTGGAGTAGGAAAATAGTTTTAAGCAATTCTTTAAATATAACGTTGACAAGTTAACTATTTTTGCAATCTGGTATACCATATACATCTCCAATAAAATCACGTGAAATCCTTTTGAACCTTTTAGAATACTCTAAAAGCTTCGAAATCCGTTGGAAGCCTTTAAAAACCTGAAATCTGTTGAGATCCCTTAAAAATTCCTGGAAAAATCGTCAATCTTTCGAAAACCCTTAATTCTTCAAAATTACTTAAAATCCATAGAAATCCCTTGAAATCTTATCAATTATTTTGAAATACTGTGAATCCTTTAAATATGGTGAAATATCTTGAGATCTCTGAAATTCCTGAAATCCGTAGAAATACCTAGAAGTCCCTTGAAATTTCATTCCATTTCATTTAATCCCTAAAAGTACTCTAGAAATCCGTTGAAATCCCTTGAAATCTTTCAGATACCATTGATATCCTTGATACATTCTTTAAATTTTTTGACATTTTCTGAAATCCCTTAAATCTTATGAAAACCCTATTAGTCCCACAAAAATCGAATAAAATTCTGTAAAACATCTTGAAATCTATATCTTTCAAAATTCGTTAAAAAATGATGGAATTTTTTTAATCCTCTGAAATTCTGCAAAGTCACACAAAATCAGATAAAGCCTTTTAAAATCCCTTGAAATCTTTGATATTTTTTTTATGTGCCTTGAAATCTTTGAAAGTACCATAAAAACTTTGAAATTACTTGAAATCATTGAAATTCCTTGAAATCCATTGAAATCTATTAAAAACCTTTGGATTTTGTTGAAATCCCTTGAAAACTATAGAAATTCTTTATAATCTTATGGAATCTTTTTATTTATTTCTAAATCCCATGACTATCTTAAATGTTGTGAAAGTCCTAGGAATCCTCGAAATCTTTTGAATCTCATAGAATCGTATGAAATAATTTCAAATTTTTCAATCCCTCGAAATTTTCTATAATCATACGAAATTCTTTGATATCTTATTAACTTCCTCGGACACTTTTGAAATACACTATACTCGTATTCTTTAAAATCCTTTGATATTTTTAGAATCCCTCAAATATTTCAAAATCCTGTACCACATCTTGTATTCCCTAACATCTTTTAAAATTCTTTCAAAAATGTTTAAATCTTTGAAATCTTCTGAGACCCCTTAAAATCCCACGATATCCACAGAAATCTTCCACAGAAGTTCCTTCAAACTTAATTCCATTTCATTTACTCCCTAAAGTTTTCTAGAAATTTTTTTAAATTCTTTAAGATCGATTGAAATTTTCGAAATCTCTTGATACCTTTGACACCCTTTTGAAATCCCTCGAAATTTTTGAAATTCTGAAATTTCTTGAAATTTTGTCAAATATCCTAACATCTTTCAAATCTCTTGAAATATTTTTTGTTATTTCAGTAAATCAGAGAAGAAGTTTGAAAATATATTTGAGGCAAAGTAAAAAAATAGTTGCATTAGCGAGCAATTTGAAAAAATAGTAGCTTTAATGTCATTTTTATCAAAATAGCAGGAAAATAGTTGCATCATTGAAAAAGTATTAAAAAATGTGAATAGTTTCGTGAGTCCGAGTCCTACAATTAATTAGCTTTTGAGAAAAAAGTTACGTAACGCCTAGGGTAGTAGGTCAACGATTTTTCTATGCTGTCTTACATGGGGGGGGGGGGGCGTGGTCAAAAATATTTTTTAAAAAACTTTAGAAAGTTTATAAAATACCCCGGTACAACGAGAGGCAATGTAAATCAAATTATTTGATTTCATGATTGATATCGAATTGCACAACTACCGGATGCTCGTGACCTTGGGATAGTTTTTTATATTCTAAGTACGATGACCAGCCAAATCATTCCAGAAGCTTCTAAATTTAGCACGTTCTCGAACCCTCGATTGCTCTAGATATCGGTAAGTGTTCGTAATAGAAATATTCGAGTAGAGCGTAGATTGTCCTTCTATTGACAAGTTCCCGCTTGATTTTGTAGATAATCTGTACTGGAACAGTTCGGGTCCATATCAAGTCACATGCGGTATGTCTTTTCAGGCGCAAGTCTACCTGCGGCATCTCTCCCTCCAAGAAAAAATAGAAGTCTTCGTCCAAAGTGGCAAAAGTGCAGCAAGTCTCCCGAAACCAATTGACACGTTTGCGGCTTGTCTGCCCAGCCGCAAACCTCCCTGCGGCAACTCTCACTAAAAAAAAATTCTAAGTCTTACACACGAATTTTCTTGGGTGAGAGATGCCGCGGAGAGTCTTGCGGCTGGACAGACAAGCCGTAGATGTGTCAATTGGGTTCAAGAGACTTGCTGCACTTTTGTCACTTTGGAGGAAGACTCATATTTTTTCTTGGAGGGAAATATGCCGCAGGGAGACTTGCGGCTGGAGGGACATGCCGCATTTAACTTGATATGGACCCGAACTGTTCCAGTACAGATTATCTACAAAATCAAGCGGGAACTTGTCAGTAGAAGGACAGGCTCCGTTCTACTCGAATATTTCTATTACAAACATTTACCGATATCCAGAGCAATCGAGGGTTCGAGAACGTGCTAAATTTAGAAGTTCTAGAATGTTGCAGCTGGGAAGACAAGCCGTAGGACAAGCCAATTGGGTTCATGAGACTTGCCGCAAAATTAGCAATCTGCTAAGGAGAGATGCCACAGGGGAGACATGACGCAAGAGAGACATGCCGCATGTGACTTGATATGGACCCGAACAATTCAGTCGTTCATCTCATACGAAACGAATGTCATTTGCTCTAAAAATGAGCAGCTTCTGTTTATTTTACAGTGTCGAAAATATGCTGCAGTGCAAATAAAGTAATGTAATATTTTTTATCATTATTTTTTTCTTGTGCGCGGAAGCAAAGGCGTTTCCTGGGAGATACGCCCAGGACAGAACGTGCAGAAGAGAGAAGGTAAACTGGTAGAACGAACGCACACGGTGTGGCGCGGCGCGGAGACGGCGAAAACGCGCGAGCGTACACGCAAGGGTGTTTAAGTGTGCATCCTCCTGTCCCTCGCGCGTTTCAGCGAGACCAGATACCAGATTTCACCTGTGCTGCTGTCTTCCCTGTCTCGGGGCTGCTTACCTGTTCGCTCGGAGCCAGCCTGTGAGTCCGCGCCTCCACCTCTGCCAGGGGCGGACTGACCCCGGTGGCATCCTGGCATCCCGGCATCCGCAATCACTGAGCCAAGTGAGCCAGTCTTTGTGAAAACAGTGCATACCTGTTCTTAACTTCTTACCACGTTTCTCATTACTCATTTTTGAATCACGTACTGGATTTTAACTACAATTTAAAGGGAGAGTGAGAGTTACTGCTCTTGGAAAAGGAAGTTTCAAAATGTCAAGTATTATTTCGAATTTTCAGTGTACGAGGGAACTAAGATAAACTTGCAATTATAAAATAGTGACATATAGCAATGCTTGTTTAGATTCACTGTTATGTTATTTAAGCGCCGCGAAAATGAATTAAACAAATTGATTTTGAAACCTTTTGTTAAAATTAGCGTTGGGCTTTTCGCTCGGCTGAGAACGCAGTGTCTTTGGGAAAGGCTGAGAATTGAGAAATGCCGAGAAATTTTCTCAGCGTCTAATAAATCGAATTTTGATAGGCTGCATTAGCTTTTTTAGATTATGACGAAAATATTTTTGAAAAATAGTTGAAAATCGGTTAATATCTTCAATCCCAGTTGACAGTTATTTTACTCTTGTACATGCACCTAAAGATTCCTTGTATTACTTAAAATATTAACCAATTTCCACCAACATTTTTCTCATTCTTTTCTAGTTATATAAGTAAATTGACTCAACTAATTAAAATTGTTTGTCATAACTAGGGAGGAAACTCTTAATCCGTCAGGTAATTTACACATTCTCCAGTAAGAATAGGTTCATTATAATACTGTACTGTTACCTTTGAAATTAAATTTTTTACAGTAAGAACGTCTTCTAACTTCGGTAAAAGAACATACAACAAAACGAATTTACAGTTTTTAATTTCTATACTGCTTCGAAATTTTAACTTTATGCAATTAATTCTCGGTTTTTGTGCAGTAACGTTGGTATAACATTCTTCGTGGATAAGCGGCTGCTTTTGGCTAAAACAATATGTCCAGATGTTGAAAAAACCCTCTCCGATAATGTTGAAGTTGTCGAAATGATTAAAATTTTTTTTGATGAGTTGTTTGATGATTTTGTTTGATGATTAAAGCGTACTCTGCAATAGTGCATTATACGCTACTTACCATAAGGATCATTTTGTACCTATATTCACATATTATATGACCATTATGACAAGTGGCGTATAATGCACTGTTGTAGAGCACAATCAAAATTTTGTAATTTAAACTTTCAATAGAGGCATAAGGGTTTGGAGAGATCTCAAAGGGTGTCAAATGTTTTTAAAGTTTTTCAAAGGATTTCATGCAATTCCAAGAGGTCTCATAGGGAGCGTCCATTAATTATGTGAGGCTTATTTTGGAGGGGTGGTCTGGAAAAACGTTACGAATCCTTACTTAGTAGGAGGGGGAGTCTAAAGCATTCATTGAGCAAGTTTATTCTTGCTAATTATTTTTTGCAAACGTGCTAATTGAAACAAGTTTTGGCTGCTAAAATTACTTTTTATACAATTGTACACATTATATCATTATTTTTTTATTTATTTTTTATTCTGTAATATTTCACGTTACATATGTCCAAAAATATACAGTCCAGGAGCTGAAAATTCTAAAAATCTGGTCTACATCTTTCATGAAATCTCGTGGAATAACTGGAAATCTTTGCATCCTTTGAAATCCCGGGATTTTTTTGAAAATTTTGTAGATTCCTTAAAATTTTTTAAATTATGTGAAAATTGCGTGAAATCCTTTGAATCCATGGATATCGTACATAATATCTTGAAATCCCTTTAAAACGATTGAGTTCCCTAGAAATCCCTTGAAACCCTGCAAAAACTGCGGAAATCTGTTAAAATTCTTGGAGATTCATTTAAATTTAAAATATTGATGTTATTTCATCGACCAGGGTAATTAATTAATTAATATTTTGATGTTCTTGTATCGATAACTGGTCA
>JAUMHM010000072.1:13263963-13283482 GCA_032362435.1 Melikaiella ostensackeni
CAAATACTAAATTAGCAGTCCTCATTAACGAAGCCTTCGAATTAACATCTTCTCTCTAATTGTGTATGTCTACAATCTTCAATTAACATACAAGAGATTATTCTATCAGAATGAAAACATTCAATTAAAGAAAATGTATAAAAAATTCTTCAACTATCGAAGTCTAACTGTAATGTATATTTGACCGCACGCGTTTGCCTGAGAAAATTAAAAAGGTTCAAAACATTCGGTTAAAGATGGCCGATTAATCAGGAGCAATGTGAAGTAAAAATATATGAAAGCTGATGATATCAGAGTTGCTTTTTACATTTCGATTGTAGATCATTAAACTTAATTGCTGCGTTGTGTGCGCGCACACAGGTGCCCCCCACAACGCTTGACGTTTTCAATGAGATTCACACACACACATACACACACACATTTCAAGTTCGACGACCACAAGCACGCGAGTCCCTTCTTCTTATCTGGAATTTTTTAAACATTAATTAACTTGGCTGCGCTTATCGCACGGGCTTTACTGACCCAGCGTTAAAGCGAGTCCAACGCACACACGCAAAAATCACACCCATTTAAAAAATCACACATATACAGTATACACATCGGGTAGGGCCTACGAGGTTTCTTTTTTTCTTTTTTGAAAACTTTTTCTTAACGAAAGCCATATGCATCTTACGGGACCATAACCTGTTTATGCATATATGTGTGACGTCAGATGACTCGCCAGTACTGAAAATTGAACGATCAACCCTGATTGTCATTGATATAGTCTTCGGATCCTAGCCCCGGACACTAATTAATGGCTCTTCCTGCGTGGCAAAATTTTTTCGGAGAAGGTAAATCTGCAAAGGGAAGAAGAAGCAGGAAACGTCTATGATTTCCCTGTCTGCAAAGTGCCGTCGTTAATTAAGTTCGTTAATGAGGCTAATAAATTAAGACCTCGGAGAAGGTCGTACCATCGATTAAAGTTTCCTGGGCTGGAGTTGAGATCTTGAGTTTGTATAATTTGTGTATATGAGGTTTACTGGGCAAGTCCGCATATGCAATTCTGCAAATCTGCACTACCGTTTCATGTGAGATAAAGGTATCAGGATGGGCAGAGCAGAGAAAGGAAGAAAATAAAAGAGAACTGAAGTAGGCAAATAAACGTTCGTAACTGATCCTGCCACGGGCAAAATTGCCCAGGTGTCAAAAAGACACACCTCGTGAGTTATTCGCAAATAACGGGTACCGTGGATGGTCCAGAAGACAGAATTGCGAAAGTCTGGCAATGATGGCGAAACGGACGTCAGAGAATGTGGAATTTTGGTTTTTTATTGCTTTAATGCGACAATAGTCTTTTTAAGTAGAGTTGTAAGATGTAATCAGTTACATCAAAGGCGTAACTACTGTATACCCACGTGCAGATCTCCCGAAAGTATTCCACGGAAATTCTACGGAAATTCCAGTTGGAAATTCCTATGACTTTCCGGCTGCAAATTCTAGCTTGTAATGGACCCTGGGACTCCAAAAAGACGCTATACTACTTTTAACTCTGCCCTCGGTCGATTTCCGGAGGTCTCGAACGTCGTCCCAACATATTCCGTTTGCACTAGGTGTCAAAAATATATCTTTCAAAGGGAAGTTTACTTTTAGATAGGAATTAGTCACACCTCAACGGTTACTGGAACGATCCGTCATTGTACATTTTCCGAGTGCACCAGGTGTACAAAAAACATCTTCCTCCAGGAAGTAAAGTTTCAAAATAATGATTGCTCCTTTCCCAATAGTTACTGAGATGAACCCTTATTGTACAACGTCTTTCGAATGCCCCAGATGCACAAAATACATCTTCCTTGAGGAAGTTCATTTTTAAACAGGAATTGGTCGCACCCTTACGATTACTGGGACGATCCATCATTGTAAAAAATCTTCCATTGCACAAGGTGTAAAAAATACATCTTCTTCGGAGAAGTTAAGTTCTAAATGAAGGTTGGCCGCAACCCACCTATTTTTCTCCTGACCCGTAAATGTACGCCCTTCGAATGCACCAGGTGTACAAAATGCATCTTCCTCGAGGAAGTCAAGTTCTAGACAATATTTGGTCGTTCTCCAATGGTTACTGGGAAGGCCCCTCATTGTAAAACATCTCCCGAATGCAGCAGGTATACAAAATACATCTTCTTCAAGGAAGTTGTGTTCTGAATAAAAATTGGTCACACCCCAGTTGTAACTATGATAACCCCTCATTGTAAAACATCTTCTAAGTGCACCAGGTGAAAAGAAAACATCTTACTCAAGGAACTTGACTTTTAAACAAGAATTGGTGCACCCCAAAGGTTACTGGGAAGACCTGTCATTGTATAATATCTTCAGAGTGCACTGGGTGTACAAAATATACTTTCTTCGAAGAAGTCAAGTTCTAATTAGGGATTGGATGTACCCGAACGGTTACAGGAACGACCCCTAATTATACAAAATATTGCGGGTTCACGAGTTATATAAAATACATCTTGTTTGAGGAAGTTGTTTTCTAAATGGAGATGGGTGCACCTCACAGGCTACTGAAACGACCCGTCATTATATAACATATTGCAGGCGAACCAGATGTACAAAATACATCTTTTTCGAGGAAGTTGAGTTTTAAATAGATATTAGTCACATCCCAACGGTTTTTGGGAAGACCTGTCATCTTACAACATCTTCGGAGTGTTCCAGGTGTACAAAATACATCTTCCTCGAGGAAGTTGAGTTCTAAATAATAATTTGTCGTTTCTCAATGGTTACTGGGACTTTTCCTTATTCACAACATCTTCCGAGTGCACCAGGTATATAAAATACATCTTCCTTAATGAAGTTGAGCTCAAATTAATATTGGTTGCACCCCAATAGTTACTGGAACGACTCTTAATTTTAATACATCTTCCGAGTGGACCACGTATACAAAATACATTTTCCTCGAAGAAATTGAGTTTTAAATAACACCCCAACTGTTTTTGGGAAGACTCGTCATCTTATGTTTAACATCTTCTAAGTGTTCTAGGTATATAAAATACATCCTCCTCGCGGAAGTTGAGTTCTAAATGATAATTGGTCATTTCCCAATGGTTACTGGGACGATTCCTCATTTACAACATCTTCTGAGTGCCCCAGGTATATAAAATATATCTTCCTTGATGAAGTTGAGTTTCAAATAAATATTGGTTGCACCCCAATGGTTACTGGGACGACTCTTCACTTTACGTTACCAAGTAAAAATAATACATCCAAATATATAGCAACGCAGAGAAAAGTCTAGCAGAAATTCGACTTTTTAGACAAGAGTGAATTTTCTCTTGAAGGAAAAGCGTAATTTGTTGCATTATAATTTTTTTAACCCTGTTAAAAAATTTAGATTGAAACGCCTCAAATCCCTGAAATTTTAAGTAAAAGTATTGCATTTTCAACAAAATAGATGAATTTTCATTCAAATAGATGAATTTTTAACTAAAAAGATGAATTTTCAACCAGATAGTTGAATTCACCCAATATACACGAATCGTTAGTAAAATAGTTGAATCCTCAACCAAGAAGATTAATTTTAAACCAAACAGTTGCATTTTTTACCAAGAACATGAAATTTCGACCAAAAGAGATGAATTTTAAAACCAAAAAGACAAATTTTCAACAAAAGAGTTGAATTTTCAACCAAGAAAGACTTTTCAGTCAATCAAGAAAAAAAATTTCATTGAAAATATTCAATTTTCAAACCTGAAAGACGAAATTTCTTCAAAACAGTTGTATTTTCAATCCGAAAATATGAATGTCCAACCAAGAAGATTAATTTTCTAAAAAAAAAATGAATTTTCAACAAAATACATGAATTTTTAACCAAGAAGATTAATTTTCGACTCAAAAAGACAAATTTTCATCAAAATACATGAATTTTCAACCAAATAGTTAAATGCTCAACCAAAACAGATTAATTTTAATCCAAACAGTTACATTTTTGATCAAAATTGATGAAATTTCTACCAAAAGAGATCATTTTCAAACCAAATCGACGAATTTTCTACGAAAGGTTTGTATTTTTAACCAAGAAAGATTTTTTCAGTCAATAGAGAAAAAAAATTTGATCCAAAATGTTCACTTTTCAAGCCAAAAAGACAAATTTTTTACAAAACAGTATTTTCAACCAAAAATAGTA
This sequence comes from Melikaiella ostensackeni, assembly GCA_032362435.1. Taxonomy (NCBI): domain Eukaryota; kingdom Metazoa; phylum Arthropoda; class Insecta; order Hymenoptera; family Cynipidae; genus Melikaiella; species Melikaiella ostensackeni. Next base: position 13,268,126 of record JAUMHM010000072.1, read on the forward strand.
ATGTTCACCGTATAATATACACAAATAAATAGTTGAAAAGACGATTAAAAAATTATCTTCATGATTCACGATTGGTCTTATAAAGAAATCTTTAACAGCAATTTTATTTGACTTTTTAAAAGCAAAAATTCTACTCTTTTGACTTTTTTTCTTAACTCGCATCGTTTGGCTCAAAAATGAAAACAGGAAAATTCCAATATCATTTTCCATACTTAAAAAACAAACTATGCCCCCTATTAAAAAATGTTCGAAGAAAAGCTTATAGGTCTTCGTAAAAGCAACAATTTTGATAAACAACTTTTTTTCATATCTCGCATTATTTGGCTCAATATTTGAATTTTCGATTGAAAAAGAAAATTTTAAAAGTTGTTATGATGATCTTGTAAGGCTTTCAAAATGCAACGATTTTCCCGTCTTAGCTTTTTTTCATATCGTGCATTGTTTGGCCTAAGATTTTCATTTTCGTTGCTTTTTTTTAAATTTTGTAGATTCTATAACTCTCATAATTTTCCTTTTATCAAAAAAGTCATTGAGATAAATTGTTCGATTTTCTGAGTAGTAAAAATAGCCGTACATACAATGTTTGAATCTTGAAAAGAATAGTGTCAACAATTTTGAAGATACTCTAACTTTTTGAATTTTCAACCAAAATGGCTGGTTAACGCACTTGACTTTCAGTTTTTCACACTAAAAGAGTGTGCCAAAGGTCAATCCTAAAGATTAATTCTTTCAAAAGTTATCGTGCTCACAGAAAGATATACATACATACATACGGACATACATACATACATATATGCAGACACATTCGTAAAAACCTGCTTTTCGGGTTCGGAGGGTCTCAAAACGTGGACATTTGCCAAAAACGGGGGGAGGGGGGTTCAAATTTTACACAAACCTAATACCTTCTCTGAGGAGGATGTACACAAAAATTTCAACCAAAAATGGGATATTCAAATTTTCAGTTAAAAAATTAATTTTCAACCAAAAAAAACTAACTTTCTACAAAATAGTTGAAATTTCAATCAAAAAGGATGATTTTTCAACAAAATAACTAAATTTTAAACTAAATAATTAAATTTTCAATCGTAAAAGATGAATTTTCAACCCAGAAGATTAATTTTCTACCAGAAAAGACGAATTTTTAACAAAATAAATAAATTTTCAATCAAATGGTTGAATTTTCTACTTATAAAGATAAATTTTCTACAAAAAAACGAATGATCAACCAAAAGATATGAATTCACAACGATAAATTTAATAGTTGACATTTCAACTACAAAAAATTTTAATTTTATACAAAAAACAGTTGAATTCAACAAAAAGAGACAAATTTTCAACAAAATAGTTGAATCCTCAACCGGAACTGATTAATTTTCTACCAAACATTTGTATTTTTATCCAAAAAGGATGAAATTTCTACCAAAAGAGAAGAATTTTTAAAGTAGAATATATAATTATACATTATTATATCATAATAACCAAAAGTGTAATAGTAGACTTTTCAACCAAAAGGAATGAACTTTCAAACAAAAATAGTTGGATTTTCTTGTTGGTTTCTATTAATTCAGTTCGCATTTCAGTTGCAAACAAGAAAATGGCAAAAGAGGGGATTAGGCGAAAGACTGTGAAGCCTGCGATAAGTAAATAGAAATTTTGATAATTTATAGGCTAAAGAATAATAGTTTAAATAAACTTTGAAGTTCATTTTTGATACTTCAAAAATATTACTTCAGAAAATTGGAAATTTTCCCTTCTAAAACTAATTTCATTAAGGTTCTATGTTTATTTAATCAAAAAGAATTTATATACATGTTCATTTCCTGAGTTTATAAAATCTTAGTAAGATTTTGAAGAGGGGAGGGGTTCGGAGCAAAACTTACGGTATTTTACATGAAGGAGGTGGGGTTGAGAATTTGAAGAAAACACCTTTCGTAATTTGTGGATGACCCCTTAGCTTGTATTTTTAAATATAGTGAAAAATTTTCTTCACTACTGAGCAATTCATAACTTGGCTTTTTTTCAAATAGGACAATACTTTGTATTATATGAACTATTTTTTTTTGAAAGGGGCCTCCTAAAAAAATTTGCAGGGGGTCCTCCACGTTTCTAGTTACACCAGTGAGTTATATGTTTCAAGTTTGAAGTTGTATGTTGTAAATTGTAAATTGTTATAAATAGTTGAGTTTGGAATCTTCTTGTATGGTCAATTATTCAGAGGACACTAACTACCAGTTTATTATACTTTAGTCATGCGTACTTAAAATAAGAAAGATAAAGTGGATAACATTTAGCATTTGTTACTATGAATCGTGGTTTTCCAGACCTACATCAATATTTTAAGTTTAATTAGTTTTATTAGAAATTCATTTTGTCAAAAGTTTCAGAAAATCTTGCTAATTTTATAGGTGAATGGCGTAATTAATAATAAAAGTGCTATACATTTTTTTAAAAAATGCTGCCGAGTTGAGTTAGTTTGAAAAATGTCTTGAAACCTTGAATTGCCCAAGAACACTAAAACTGATGGTGCGTTTGAGAGTTTCTCAGAAGTTCTATAAAATACAAAGGATTTTAATATTTTTATATTACTGATAGAATTGACAGAAGGAATTTATGTTTAGCTTATTTATCTAAGTAATTTTAATACGTTCATCAGTAAGGCCTATGTTAATTAATTGGTATTCCTCGAAGTATCTCTTCATTACATGTCGGAACTAAAATCCTGTGGCAATTTCTGTTGACGACTTTCCTGACTTGCACCCCTATGGTTTCTAATTGTCTCGTTTAATTTTTGTTGTTGTCATAATGTGTAGTCTTAACATTAGTAAGGAAGTTACCAGAGTAGTTTAATAATTTCGGGAGCAACTTTATTTTAAGAAAGAAGTTTGTGTTTTGTTCAATAATTAAGGCATAAATGTCTGCCATTTTCATATATATATCCTATGTTGTTGTTTCCTATATACTATATTGAATCATAGATTTATTTTTCGATCATTTATATTAAGCTCATATGTACCTCATTCTGTGATCTCTTAATCTTGCAATTAGGCTATGCATCCAAAACTCAGAGCAGATATCCCTATTACTTTTGGGTCCTTAGGGCGCATATTTTCTATAATTTCGTATTGTTCATGGCGATGAGGATGATTAGCTATTGGCTAAACTTGGCGCATGCGTGGAAAAATAACCTCAATTGGGCATGCCCGAAATTTCAACGATTAGCTGTTCGCCATGAGAAATAGGAAATGCTAGAAAACTTGCGCCCTAAGGAGCCAAAAGGAGTAGCGACATCTGCTCTCAGTTTTGGGTGTCCAGCCTAATTATACACAGGTTGGACCAGGGCAGCGTTATGAACTTAACGTTTATTGTCCCATAAAAAATTAAGAATAATGGATATGGTGATGTTAATTTTGTTAAGAGATTTAAACAATTCGAAATCACATTTCCATATAAAAAGATCGATAAGACATTATCTTACATTTTCCATTTGTTTCAAGTACACAACTTTACCTCGAACTTTAGAATCTTGAGGTAAAATTGCGTCTTTTATAATATGTGGCAGCTTCTTAAGAGGAATGTGCGCCTTAATATTGATTTTTAAAAAATTTTTTAAATGATCATACAAAACTTTGTCTCAGCTTGCGTTTCACAACTTACAACCACGTGTTTATGAACATTTAAGAAATAGTTGTATTCTTCGAATAAGGCAGAAAAATTGAACAGAATCAAATAGCTACAAAATTAAGTTACAATAACAATGTCTATAAATAATTTAGGATGAAAATTAAAACAATTGTTCAGGCTATCTTGAAATAACTCGATTTATGTGATTAATTGGTACAAAATAAAAAAAATTACCTAAAAGTATATGATAAATTTTGCTTAAAACTTTTTTCTTTATTTATTTTTAATAACTATTTCAGGAAGTTTTTGAAAAATGTCGGATTTTGTGATTGAATTAAAAAATGAGCCAAACAGTTATGATAACAAAAGTTAAGATTTTGAGAAACGATACATTCTGCTTAACCTTATTTTTTCAGGTATTCTTGTTTCTTATATAATTTAATAGTTGCCTGCCATTGCAATTTTGTGTTTGTAATGAAAAACTTGCAGCTTGCCTAAAACATTTGGTGAATGTTGCCAAAATTTCTATTGAGGAATACTCACATTAATAAGAAAGCATTAGTTTGTGTGTAATTTTGGATTGAAATAAAATTACGATGAAATTAAAAAGGTCTGAGAGGACATGGTACACGTTGCTTTACCTGTATTTTCATTCAATTTTTACATTCTCATCTTAATGATAGGGTACTGGTTTTATGTGAAAATTGGATTTCGCGGCTCTCATAAAATCTCCACGTTTCGAGACCCCCTAAATCCGAAAAAACGGGTTTAACTACGGTGTCTGTCTGTCTGTCGTCGTTGTCGTCTGTATAGCCGATAACTCTTGAAAGACTAATGGAATTAGATTGCACTTTGGCACACGTTTTTAGGGACGAAAAAGAAGGGACGAGTTCGTTAACCAGCCTTTTTTACCAACGGTTCTAGTTTTAACCACAAAAAATACTAAAATATCAAAAACTCCATTTCGCGGTCAAACTATCCAAGATACGGAAAAAATATGGAATAAAAATTCTTCACCCAGAAAAGATCTACAAATTTGTTATTGATTAATTTTTTATAGAAGGTGTAGTTTTTGTCTTAATTGTAAAAAATGACACTGAAAATAAAAAAATTTAATTTTTGAACACGGGATACAATGAAATGTTTAATGAAAAATTATTCGCCCAGAAAAGATCTACAAATTCGTTATTGGCGATTTTTCAATTAGATTCGTAGTTTTCGTTTTAATCATGATAAATAAGACTTGAAGAAAAAAATTTAATTTTTGGAAAAACGACACAAGATGCAAAAAAATGTTTTATTACAAAATTATTCATCTAAAAAAGGTCTGCGCATTTGTTGCTGACAATTTCTTTATAATCATGGAAAATTGAAGAGAGTACCCGAATATGAAATATTCTCGTAATATGAGGTAGCGGCGTTTCAGCTAAAGTAAAAGGCGCACTCCATTGGTTCCATCACTAATTTACAGCCCTTGGGGAAAAACTAATTTAGTGGTAGAGTCATTTCTGGATTGTGTTTTTAAAAATTATAAGCGACAGTTTTCGGAAATCGGTGGTTGTCGAGTTCTTGAAAGATAAGTATTTAAACCTTATTTATTATGTATTAAATAAATATTTAGCAATGAAGTCTGCATGGAGAAATAGGGAATAAATATATAAGTAGGAAAATACAGGAAGTCTTCAAGTTTTTAATTGCACAGGTTAGGTTTAGTAAGTGCGCAGTCTGCGTAGTTTGCGATAACTGCAAAAATTAAATGACAGTACATTCTTATCAGAGTTGTACTTCGGAAACATAAAATAGAGTTTTTTATTGAAAATAATACTTTATTTTGCACTTCATTGGCAATTTCTTGGGGTATCTCATATTATGAAAATAGGTTTTCGAGTTTGCGAAAAGCACTTTTTTTTACATTTTTTGAATTTTCATCAAGAATAAAAAATTGATAAAACTTTTCATTTTAGCACCTTATTACAAACTAAATTCCCTCTTAAATGCCCTATGAGACATTTAAATTCTGTACATGGAATTCCAGCAATCACACCAAACACAGTTGGTATCTCATATTTAGGTACTCTCCTCCAACATTAAAAATTAAAAATTTTAATTTTTGGAAAAATAACACAAGATACAATAAAATGTTTCATGCCAAAATTTTTGGCCTAAATTAGATCTAGAAATTCGTTTCAGAACATATTTTCACAAGACAAGTAGACAAGTAGTCAAGGTGAAAGGAGAAATCGAACTGATCTCTTTTGAAAAAGTCGGTTCTTGTGTTTAATCAAAATGAAACCAATGTGAATACTAAAATTAAATCTTTTTGAACTGTTTAAAAACAGCTCTTACTAGGAGGCTTCCGTAAATTTCACAAAATTTTAGCCGACTCTATTGATTCTCCATGAAAAATAACTTTATTTACGGAAATTTCGACGATAGATACAAGAACACATGACGCATAAAAAAATCTTGCGAAAAGAATATTAAGCAACCTTTACGTGTAGTTTTAGGCAAATTACTTCATTTCCTATTTAATTAAGTTTAGTTGAACACAATTAAATACATATTTTAAAAAGAACTCGATATACTATTAATCGAAGTGTTTGAATAAAAAAGTGATATCTTGGAAGATGCAAATTAAAAAGTTCTATTTCGGTTTAGGTGGCTCATGTTTTCAATAATATTTAAATCGGATTTCGCAGCTTCTCGAGATCGACATACCTGTATGAGATAAAACCTTTCAAAATGCACGCTCCTAGATGGAAACTTTTGTTATTTGAACGTTGGTATATGAGGTATGAAAAATTGATCCACTATCTAGTATATGTTAAGCAATATTCCAAAAGCGATTTGAGGCAAGTTTACCTAAGTTTTTTGATGATGTTCTTTCAACTGAAATAAGTCTAAAGTGATCTGTAGACGATAGATCATATATTTTTTAATCAGTTCAATGAATGCTGATTCCCCTGAAATTTCCCGAAAATTTCAACAAGCTGTTTTTAGTTTTAATATAATTTTCCTTTTACAGGCTTCGGAAAAACTCGTATCTTCTCGTTCTTTTCTACAACTGAGTTAAATCTGAAATGATAAGGATTGCCGCGTCAAAAGGAGGTGTCTTCATATAGTCAATTCTAGTAAACATTTCCATCTTCCTCCAATCTGTAATTCACTTAAGGCCCTGAAGGAACTTGGTCATCCATATCTTCATCTTCAAAATTTGCATTCACGTCCAACTTCAAATAACAAATTTCAATTTAAACATACGTAAAAAATTACTTCTAAAATGATATACATATTATTGAATAGTAAATTGCACCTAATTACTTTTTATTTCTCAGAAGATACCATTGACATAAAATTACACAAGCCAAGCATAAAATGGTGCGTGCGACTGCTGACAGCTGATTGACTATAGAACCGTAGGAGGAAGATAGGGTTGCGCATCGGAGTTTGCGCAGTATGTTTAGACTGGAGCAGCCAATAGAAGTTTGGCGGGCACTTTGAAACACTATAATATTAAATCTTTTTTGCTGATGTTGACTGAATTATGATGTTTGTATTTTAATATTTCAATGTGCCTTCGTTACCTTTTCCTTTAATTTTAATGTGTTATTATATATTACGTGCTTCTACATTTGGAGCATTTGCTAAATCTGAATCCTGTCAGTACAATTTTAATTCTCAGAACTCTCCTGTTCAGGAATTTCTAAAATTTGATCGGTATTGACATCCTGAGCATGCTCTAAAATAAACAATAATGAATTCTAAAAATATTATATATTTTAGATATTATCATAAGATCTTTTAACATCTCAATCGCTCGATATTTTTTAACCCATATACGTAATTTATCATTCGCACGCCGTTTTTTATCAAAGTTATCCCGATCCATATTTATTTCTGATGTGATGTAGTTTAAAATCAATTTACCTATGTAAGTATCAACAGACTTGACTGGGTCAGACTTGTTAGCCCACTATGGGTGCTTTATGGGTCTATGCTATATAACCCCAAGCACAAAATAAAACACTGATCGGTTTTATTAACAGAAGTTTTAATCATTATTTAGCGAGATAGAATAATCGGCTATTTCAGAGGAAGGAGTTATCTCAGTGTATACCTATAATACTAGACAATTTACGCCTGACACCAAAGCTGATGAACATATACTGATAAAAGCTGATGAACATAGAATGTATGCTGATAAAAGATGTGAACATACAAAAAGTTGATTAGACTTAAGTACAAAATCAGTGCTTTCATTCAGTGATCAAATATTCAATCAGTGTAATCGAACTTGAAGAACATGATCTGATCAGATACTTAACTTCACCGATCAGACCACATTGTAGAGTCTTGCAATCCACGCATGTTCTTAAGTGACGCATCATAAATCTCGTTTGCCGTTTGGAAGAGTTCTAGAAGATAAAAAACCTAAACTGTCATCCGTACCTGTAAGGCGGCGTGGCATCCGCGACTGACCCTGAACCAGTCTGGACTGGCACGGACTCTAGCTTGGTGGCGATCGTTAGTTAAAATCCCATTAGTAGAAAACCCAGCATTTTGGAGGGCCATCGAGATGTCAACGTGGATGCCACCGCGTTGATATATTGGGAGTGAGCCGCTCGTGTTGGATCTTTTCTCTCTTCCCTCTTACCTTTTCACTCTTTCCTCTTTCGTCTTCTTTTTTAACTTAAACCAACTACCAGAACCGTCCCACGTCTCTAACCGTTTTGGGTGTATCTTTGTAGTCAACAGGTGTCTCCCTACCTGCCACGCAGTCGTATTTTCTACCAGCGACAACCTGCACTTACTGAAATACGTTTTGTAATCGCCACAAACAGATGTCTCACTATCTCAATTTTATTCCTGACAAAAGTTCTTTTAATTGACAAGATCATTATCAGGGATTCTACAGAGCCTGGAAAATCCGGAAAACCTGGAAAGGGTGTATGGAATCTTTATAAGCGTTTTAAAGAACCTGGAGGAGGCATGTGATTTTCTAAAAATTCCTGGATAAGTGTCTACTCATGCCACAAAATTATGGCTATTCATACTAACATTTTTGTATGAATAGACCCCTTTTCCAGTTCTCGATATTTATACTGACAAAATTATGTGAAATTTTTAGTGATGTGCAAATTGACTTCGGGTCTGATCGGGTTTCGGTTTCACAGCCCGACCCGAAAATCCCAAAACCCGACCCGGAAACTCGAAAATCCGATCGAATCGAAACTTAAAATCCAACTCGCCTCGGTCTAAAAAATGCAGCAATGATGGATATTTTTAACAATATTTAGTACTCTTGTACAAATTTCATACATCAAACATATGTGCGCACACTAGGGTGGTCCAAAAAACGTCAAGTTTCGAATTTTCGAAATATTTATGCACTATTGTATTCCTATTGCAAAAATAACGGAACATAGTTTTTTGAAAGAATTTTTAATTAATATTCAGAGGTTGGCGCAATTTCAACTTGGTACCATGCCAATGCCAGTTAGAAGGCTTAGTATAGCCATAAATATTTGGAAGACTTCAGATCACAAAAATATTAAAGGTTGGTCTTAAAATTAGGGCCCAGAAGGAAAACCTGTTAAAAGGTGCTTGGTTTCCGATTTAAAAATACTAAACTTTGGCAGCCTTGCGCCACCTTTAAATATTAATTAATTATTAAATTAATATTTATTAATTATTATTAATTATTAAATTTATTATTAATTAATTAATTATTAAAAATTCGAAAAAACTATGCTGTATTATTTTTGCGATAGGAATGCAATGGTGCATAAACATTTCAAAAATGCAAAACTTAACATTTTTTTGGACCACCTTAGTGCACACGGAGAAAAATGAGATTGAAGAATTGGATATTCAGTGCCAGAATCGAGTAATGATTACAAAAGTTTAGGAATAAATTCAGAAGACACGGGAAGGAATGTGAAACTACACACCACTCATTAATTTAAATTTGTCTAAAAGAACCACTGTCTCTCTTGAGTTGACCCCTCGTTTTAGTACACATACCTATGCAGCAAATAGCAGACAGGTTTATCAATTAATACTCTTTGGTTTAGAATATTATTTATAATTATTTTGAACTCACATAGAATTCTTTGAATTCTTCTAAATTCCTTGAATTCCGCTAAATTCCCTAAATTCTTTACATTATTTTTTCCTTGAATTAGTGGAATTCTCCTAATTATCTTAATGACTTAAATTCGTATAATTCCCTGAATACGCCGAATTCCCTGAATTCCAAGGACTTCAAAATAATGTAAGGAATTCAGAAAAATTCTATGAAATTTATAGAATTCAGAAAAATTGAAGGGAATCAAAGAATTTTCGGAATTCAGAGCATACAGGGAAATCAGAGAATTCAAATAATTTAGAAAATTTAAAGAATTCAGGGATTCAAAGAATACAGAGAATACAAAGAATTCAGAGAATTCCAAGAATTCAGAGAATTCAACGCATTTAGAAAATTAAAGGTATTTAGAGAAATCATGAAGTACAGCAAATTCGCGGAATCCAGAGAATTTATGGAATTAATAAAATTCATATAATTTAGAAAAATTGAGGGAATTCAGAGAATTTATGGAATTTAGAGCATACAGGGAATTCAGAGGATTCAAAGAATTTAAAAAATTTAAAGAATTTATAGGATTAAAAGAATTAAGAGGATTCAAAGAATTAAGAGAATTCAAAGAATTCAAGGAACTCGAAGCAGTCAAGAAATTCAGAGAATTCAACGCATTCAGAGAATTAAAGGTATTTAGAGAATTCATAAAGTAAAGAGAATTCACGGAATCCAGAAAATTCACGGAAGCTAGAGAATTCATGGAATTCGAAGAATTGAAGGGATTCAGAAGATTCAAAGAATTCAGAGAATTCAATGTATTCAGAGAATTAAGGGTATTTCGAGAATTCATGAAGTACAGAGAATTCACGGAATCGAGAAAATTCACGGAATCCAGAGAATTCATGGAATTTAGAGAATTAATTGAATTTAGAGAAGTCATGGAATTCAGAGAATTAATGTACTTCAGAGAATTCATAGAATTTAGCGAATTCACGGAATTCAGATAATTCATAGAATTGAGCGAATTCATGGAATTCAGATAATCTATGGAATTTAGTGAATTCATGGAATTCAGAGAATTCACAAAATTTATCGAATTCATGGAATTCAGAGAATTCACGGAATTCAGCGAATTCAAGGAGTTCAGAAAATTCATGGAATTCAGAGAATTAAAAAAATTCAGAGAACTCATGGAATTCAGAGAACTCATGGAATTCGCTAAATTCCATAAATTCAGAGAATTTATGGAATTTAGCGAATTCGTGGAATTAAGAATATTTGTGAAATTCAGAAAATTCATAGAATTCAGAGAATTCATAGAATTCAGAGAATTCATAGAATTCAGATAGTTCATGTAATTCATGGAATTCAAAATAATTCGAAATGATATTCTAAACCAGAGTATTAATTACTTAACCTGTCTGCTGTTTGCCGTGAAGGAACGTGTACACTGAGAAAAGTGTTTGGTTCGGACAACAAAATAATTTTGTTGCTCTTCCTGCAACCACATTTTTTTCTTGGTTTAACCAAATTTTTTTTGGCATAGAAAAACGTTTTGTTAAACCAACAGAATGGTTTGTTGGATCAACACAAATTTTGTTGAGCCAACAATATAGCATTTCGTTGCATAAAAATTTTTCTCAGTGTATTACAACGAGGGGCGAACTCAAAAAGCATACTGGTTCTTTCAGACGCCCAACCGATTTTGCCTACCCCATAAACCTGTTGTTTATATAAACGAAAAGTTGGAAGCTCAGTATCCTTATTCTACCCTAAGAATATAAAAAATTCAATAACAGCATGTCTATTCCTACTTACTATTAGTATTAATAATTTTAATTTTGAAATATTTTACATTGTAAGGTATATTAAAGGAACAAATATTATTTACAAGCCATTAAAATATAACAATACGATCTTTTCTGAATAGGATCCTTTTTTACCGAGGCCTTTTCTGAGGTTTTTGATGAATAGGGTTTTGTATTCATAGGACTTTTTGTGATTTCACGCTTCAGATTGGGTAAAATATTTTTAATAGCCGGGAAAATGTCAGCACTTAAGAAACATGATAAGTGGATAGACTCGTGTCATCCAGAAGCTGTCAACAGTTTTCACAGGAAAATCGACCAAATGTCTGCAAGGTTTAATTTCCTGAAAGTCGTATAATGATCCCGTTCGAGACAAGGGCGTCCACCTAATTGACAGGTGACTGCCTACAGCGGCTGACATGCCCTTAAACTTAAACCTGTAAACTTGGAAACTTGGGCACCCTAATAACTGTGGGAGAACCTTCTTCACAAGAACATCCTCGATATCCTTGAAGCCTTCACGCTATTTTAATATTTTTTTATCTCATCCCTAAAATTTTACCCTTTTGTTATACCCAAACCATTCAATACATTTTCGTCAAATAAATTAAAATTAATACTATTAAAAAAATTATATCTCAGACTTAAGATGATTACAGCCTAATATGTCAAGGGCACTTGGATATTTGTATCAAACTGAATATTCTCCATGGGGTTATCCCGCTTTATATCGTCAGTCACGGACGCATTTTTCTTATGCAATAAAGTTATCAGATGGAGGCGCATGAATATTCCTTCAATTCTGCTTTCCCTAATATTTATTTCACCTAAATTCATTCAACCCAATAGCAATTTGCTATAATTTTTATTTTTCCAAATAACTATTCGTCATAATTTTTATATTTCCGAATTACCATTTGACAAATTTTCATTTTACAGAATTATAATTTTAAATCATTTTAATTCTTCCGAATAAGCACATAAACTAAAATTCATTTAAACGAAACGCCACCTGTCATAATCTTCATGTCATCGAAACTGCATGTAACATAAATTTCGTTCTTCCTAAAATGGCGCCCGGCATTTTTATTGGCTGATTCGAATTTCGCGATATTATTCGGCCAATCAGAATGCCGGGTGCCAGGTAATGATTAATTAAAGTTAATAACCGTGATTGCTTAAACAATTTTTCATTTGTTTATAACTAAGAAGCCAACAAGCGGAGTTCAAAAATGCAGAAGAAACTGCAACTTTCTCGCATTACCTAACAATAATAGATTGTTTAAACAAGTTTTTTAGACATCTGATGAAATTCGAAAAGTGATTTCTGATTTGCATCCCATGACCAATTGTGGAGAGGAATTTTGAGGGACAAATCGATATATCTAATACTGACGATTGTGTAAAAATTGTACAAACACGTCTTTTTTATGGGATATACATCTGAATATAAATTTTTTCAAAGCAAAAAGAATTAGTATTTTTTTTCTGGATTTGCGCCCAAAATCGCTTGGGCCACTATCAATATGAAACAAAGTGTTTTTTCAGCCACACCTATCGTTTGGTTCTAGCCTTGTTAAACTACCGAAGATTTAGGAATAAAGTACGTTTAGGGAAAGAGATAAATTTTAGATCAGTCTAGAAATCGCATGTTGCTTATTTAAACAATTAAACTTTAATAAAAGAGGATAAATATTATTCATCAAACTAATATCTAAGAATTAAAAAGGTTGAAATAAAAAAGAACTGAGTGCCACTTTTGGACACAAGATGAAATGCAACAAGTCTGATTCTATCCACTCCTATTCCAAAATTTCCTTTTCTTTTTATTCTATTTTTCTCATACAGAATACATTGAAACATTAGATGAGAGTAAATGTTGCAATATCCTGACAAATCAATTGGTTGTGACGTGATTTTCTTTTTTCCCAAAGGCTCCAACGCAACGCTCCCAAAGTCCCGGTCATGTGGCAATGCTGGAAGTGATTTGTTATCGACTGAGATCGGTAACACTCTGGCGAAGTAGCGAACGACGCCTAAATCTCCCGGAGGACAGAAATCGCGATTCTTATAAATGCCTTCGGTTACGTGACTCGCTTACCGATCGACCCAATGGCAGCGACTTGCAGCAGGCATCAAGTACCAATCAAAGAATCCCATTAAATTGCAGGAATTTCTTGCAAAGCCAACCGGCTGTGGCCCCTCCAACCTTCTTACTGCACTTTTCAATCCTTCATTCCTCTTTCGTACTCTCTCTCTCTTTTTTCTTGTCAGACCTGAGCGGTTAATTTCCACGCAGGACTGGCGTCCACAGATACCGCTAAGTAACTGATTTTACGGTTATCGATTTTGTATTTCGAAACATAGGTATTTTAAATATTAGACAATTGGGTCTTATATTTTTAAAGTTTAAATTTCACTGATTTAATTAGCAGAAACAATTTCCCTGATATTATCCGCAGAAATATTTTTACTGATTCATTCAGTGTGGCCGAGTTTTAGTATGTTTCAGAAGGCAGTTCAAGTATGATTTTCTTTTTCTTATTACGTGTTGATTTTTAGACTACTATAGCCAAAATTTATTAATATTTTGAATAGATAGTAAACGAGAATATTTTTGGGTTCTTTTAACCGCAAGAAATCATTTTTCTAAGAAAATCGCGTTGAAGCAAATATAATCATATTAATTTCTGTTAAAAAAGAAGTTAAGGGTGCATTCCCGAAAATTGATCCCGATTAAGTTGAAACTCCGTATACCTATGTATTCTGACGCGCCTGTGACTGGTCTCAGAACTAATATAAGTCACACCCCTACCCCTTTCAACGTCTCGTGGTGAGGCGGGAAGGCACTACTATGACTAGTCACAGAAATTATATAGATCACACCCCTACCCTTTTCGAGCATCACGTGGGGGCGAGAAGGCACTCCTGTGACTGGTCACAGAAAAAATGTAGGTTACACCCTTATCCCCTTCTAACACTTGCATTAAAAAAGAAAATATTTCACTCGCAGTAAAAAATTCACTCTAAACTCAAAAAGCTGCCACCACATTTTACATCAGAAGTGGAATTTTACAACAAAAATTATGACAAATTCCGTGCTTCCTGGGAATATTATTTAATGTTCATACTAATAATAACAAATAACCGATAAGTTATAATACCATAATGTTATACTATAACCTCACACCTCTCACAGAGAACCAGAAAAGTGTCAAATCAAGACGAGACTGGAAAGGATGAGGAGTGTGACTAAGGACGCAAGAGTGCGATATCTGTGGTGACAAATTTTTAATGCAGATTCCGATAGGATTTTTTGCGAGAAAAACGAACATGACTTATCCTGAAAATGGACTGGCAGTATGACTTTAATTATTTTTGTGACCAGTCACAGGGGCTTCTACCTGTGCTGCACCACACACACCCTACATATTTCTGTAATCAGTCACAGGGGTGCCTTTCCGCCTCCATTTGACGTTGGAAAAGGGTAGGGGCGTGACCTATATAATTTCTGTGACTAGTCATAGTGGTGCCCTCTTGCCCTCCACGAGACGTTGAAAAGGGCTTAGGGTGTGACCTATATTATTTCTGTGACTTGTCACAAGGGTGCCTTTTCGCCCCCACAAAACTTTAGGAAGGGATAAGGGTGTAACCTACATTATTTCTGTGATCAGTCGCAGGGGTGCCTTACCGCCTCCATGTGACGTTGGAAAAGGGTAGGAGCGTGACCGATATAATTTCTGTGACTAGTCATAGTGGTGCCCTCATGCCCTCCAGGAGACGTTCAAAGGGGCTAGGGTGTGACCTATATTATTTCTGTGACTTGTCACAAGGGTGCCTTTTCGCCCC
>JAUMHM010000072.1:13283582-13318299 GCA_032362435.1 Melikaiella ostensackeni
TTTCTGTGACCAGCCACGGGAGTGTCTTCCTCCCACGCGACATTGAAAAGGGGTAGGGGTGTGATTTAAATTATTGCCGTGACCAGTCACAGGGGTGCTTTCCTCCCACTCGACACTGGGAAGGGGCATGGGTGTGACTTAAATTATTACCGTGCTCAGTCACAGGGGTGCCTCTCCGCCCCTATGAGACATTGGAAAGGGGTAGGGGTGTGACACACATTATTTCTGTGACTAGTCACAGGGGTCCCGTCCCGCCTTACCACGAGACGTTGAAAGAGTTAGGGGTGAGACTTACATTATTTCTGTGACCAGCCACGGGAGTGTCTTCCTCCCACGCGACATTGAAAAGGGGTAGGGGTGTGATTTAAATTATTGCTGTGACCAGTCACAGGGGTGCTTTCCTCCCACGCGACACTGGAAAGGGGTATGGGTGTGACTTAAATTATTACCGTGCCCAGTCACAGGGGTGCCTCCCGCCGCCCCGCGAGACATTTGAAAACAATCATTAAAATATCAGTATAAAGTGATATCAGTTTTTGAACCGTCATTATGTCATGGGTATATTTAGACTAGACTTTCCCGAAATATATATATAAGTGATAATTGTCAACTAGTCATCTAAATAATAATTAAGCATGTTAACGTATAAATCATGAGCTATGTCTAAAATTATGCATGAAAGATAAATGGCTCATAATGTCGAGTGCTTATGAAACGCTTTTTGAAAAACCGGTAAAAAAAATTGTCATTACCAATAATTTTATTTTTACCGGTACCGGCAATTTTTTTCACCGGTACCGGTAGTGTAGACACTTCGTAAAATTTATGGTGAAGTAAAGTAAAGTACTGCAGTCACATTTTCAGTTGAATCCTTATCTAACAGAGAATACAGATCAAAATTTCCGATTATTTTCAATTTTTTTTTATGTATCGAGTCTTTATATTTCCCAACAAGCTTATGAAATGCTTACTCTAAAACTCGAAAAAAAAGCACAAAGAATTGTTTTAAAAACTCCAACGACACGTGCAAACTATAGGGGTTTACGGGCAATGTTATTCCCCCAGAGGTTGGTGTGAGCGCGTGACATCACGAGTGAGAATGCTCTATCTGAAACCTTGAGTTACGCCTGGGTTTAAAGCCGTAAAATTACTTAGTTTTCGGTTAGCATGAATTGCGCCCAAGGGATCATTAGGTGCACCGCCCATGAAAAGGGTACGATTTCAAACTGATATTTGTACTTTCTGTTTCTTTATACAGATAATATATCTTCTATTTTTTAGATGGGATGTAAAAGTGCAAGATATTCATTGATTCTTTAAAATTACACATATATCGTAGAATAAAATTAGTATTTTAAATAATTAAAGCGAAAAGTTAAGTGCAATTTTTATAGTTTTTGTGAGTACTATCGACTTTAGCGATTTGTAACTCTTTTAATATCAATAAAAAAAAATGTTGTCTTCTGCAAGTCGGAATTCGAAAAACATATAATTAATTTTTAATCTTTATTTGTGAAGGTAAAGTATTTATTTTTTCGAAGAATGCATATGATAACAAATTAACGCATACGACAAATCTCGTATTTTTAGCTTCGCAGAGATTTCCATTCCTCGGGTAAATACTTCTTATGATTACTCAGCAATCACGTGATATTCATTCGTGTCCTTGGTACAAATTGGAAGACTATGACGTGCTCTTGATTTTATCAATTTAAAAAATGTTTAGGAACCATTTACTAGATTTCGCAATGAGTTGAACGCAAGATTTCGAAACGAATGATTTTGCTGGAAAAACCTTGGACAAATATTTTTAAAAAACCTTTACTAAGGAATCATTTCTTTTCATCTAAAAAATAATATTATGTCATGAAAAACTGTCTTTCAACAAAAATTATCATTGTTATGAACAATTTTTATGAACAGTTGTTATAGACAAATACACTTATATCGCCGTTTTGAACAAAGAAAATTTTTCTCTTCTGCAGAGTCATTTCTTTTCACCTGAAGAATAATATCCTATCACGATGGATAGCCATCCAACAACATAATTATCATTGTTTTTAAAAATTCTTATGAACAAATTCAGAGTCTTAGCCGTTTCTTACTTACAAGTTTCTTCTTCTCGGACGAAAACACTTATTCTTATCTTAAGAACTATACTCCGCCGAGAAAGAGAACATTTAAGTTAAAAGAGGCCAAAAACAGTGATTTCATTTAGAAGAATTGATGAATACAATGATAATTATTACTATATGTTGTCAAATAGCAATTTTTTTGGTAATAATATTATTCTCGAAATGAAAAGAAGCGACTCTCTAGAAAAGAAAAATGTTATGTGTTCAAAAATTTGAATTTTTTAATAATAATTTTTAAAAACATTCACAAGCGCGTTGTTGAATGGCAATTTCTTGTGTCAATGTATTATTTTTGAGAGGAAAAGAAATCCCACAGAAAAAATGGTCGATGTTCGAAAACGCGAAATAAGTAAATTTGTTTTTAAACATTTCATACGGATTTTTAGTGAATTAGGGTATTCGGTACAATGATTGTCCACTTAAAGAAATGTTCAAGTTTGACGATTTGTAGAAACTACTATAAGTGTCAAACAAAATTCTAAAGTACACAGATGGATAATAAATTTATTAAAGATTTAAATTACCATAGTAAGTCAATTGCTAAAAGCCTAAATGTAAATAAATGAAATTTCACTAATTGATGGTGAAATTCTGCTCACTCAATTAGAGAAAAGTGAGTCAGTAAAAGTTAGCCAAAAATTGTTTTTTGGATTAGTCGAATTTTGATATAAAAATTTATTAGTTTTCAAAATCGGCTTTGGAAGGCGATTAAAAGTCGAATCTGCAATTTTTAAAAAAATTGAAAACCAGTTCCCGAGATATGGGGTTTCTGAATAAGAATAAAAAGTGTTTGATCCAAACAAATTATTCTGCTCCGAGAAAATCAAAATTAAAGATCGCAATATCACCTTTCATATTTTTCACCAGTTTTTTTCTTTTCATATCATTTTTTGGATAACATAGATACAAGCAAAGTGATGAACAAATTAATCGCCTGAAATTGTGTACGAAGGAGAACCTACTCTTTAGTATAAACAAAAGCGAAATAAATTTTTTTTTTTATAAAAGAAGCAAAGTGATAAAATAATTTATTTCTAGAAATGATGTTCGAAGAAGAACTTTCTCTTTAATATAAAAAAGCTAAATGCATGGGATCCATTGGATTTTGTGCCAGTTTTATGGATAATATTATCATTTTTTCACTCGATACTTTAAGTAATGCAATTCTTGTTGAAAATACTACACTCTTCGTCAAATTTGCGTTAAAATTAATTGAATCAAGGAAAAAAATTTAGGCCAAAAAAGGCCAGGCTTTTTTGGGAAAAGTGATACGTGGGATCAGCACTTTTTGCATGTTTATTTATCAGATTATACAAGGTCACATTCATTTTTAATCGAAGCAGCACACAAGATAATAGAATTGTTATTTCTGATTATTTTTTCACCCGATTTGAGGATTTATTCTCAGATCAATAAAGCTTAAAACTTACTGATAGAGTGATTATTAAGCTTTCCAAAGCTGAAATTAGTAAAATATGAAAAATGTGGTATTTTGAAAAGTGTTTTTCAATAAGTATGTAAAAATGGATCCTTGGGTTTAGAAATTTGTGATTATAACTGGTGCAATTCTATTGACATATGATTATGATTTGTCAGGACAGTAGATTTGATAGTGCTAGCCTATAATTCTGAATTATTTTAGATACCCAGTCATTTTTTCTGTAAAGGAAAACTCATTTCGGTAAGCGTCTAAATCTCCTGTCGCCTATGAAAAAGAATAATTATTCAAGTTACGACCCTGAAGTTTTGTATTTGGTCCATAGTACATCACAACCATGCATAAAAAAATATGAAAATATGACCCGTGTGGCCCTTTATGCCACGGGACTTTCCAATCTTATGCAACCTATTACCACACGAGACTTTATCTATCCCTGATGACTCCTCTATCCAAAGAGACTTCACCTATCCCTCGGGACTCCTTCTATTGCACGAGTCTCCAATTATCCCTGAGGACCATCCTGTACCACGGGAACCCCCTACTCACGGGACGCAAACCCTCCATCGGGGCGCTCTCTATCTACGGGAATACTTTCTCTTGTGACCTCCTGTCCCACGGGACTCCACCTATCCCCAATGAACCCCTTGGCCTTTTACTCCACATTCCACAGGAGGTTCCAATCTTTTGCAGCCTCCTACCCCATAGGACTTCACCTGTTCTTCGGGACCCATTCTATTCCTTACGACTCCATCTATACCTGAGTAACAATCTGTACCACGGTAGCTTCCTACCTCATGGGACGCAACCCATCCCTCAAGACCACCTCTATGCCACGGGAATATCCCAACTCTTGTAACCTCCTATCTCACGAGACCCCACCTATCCCAGAAGATACCTCTGTCCCACGGGACTTCACCTATCCCCCGTGATCCCTTCTATCCCTTAAGACTCCCCCTATCCCAGGGGACTAATCTGTAACACATGGACCACCTCCTCACGGGACGCAACCCATCCATTGGAACCCCCTCCATGCCAAGGAAATGGAAAAAAACCTTTACCCACGTTTACAGAATGTAAGGTAACATCTACAAGTTATGGAATAATCCAAATTCAGCATATCTTACTGGAAGTCAGGTGATATGTACAGAAAATCAGTTGATTTAACTGAAATTCTTGTAAAATCTACTACAAAGTCGTGTTGTCCATATTGGCACCGAACTTCCCGGTCCTCTAAATTTTACTTATCTTTTTTCAACGTATGTTTGTTTGATGAGTCTGGAGCTGGTTCAGTATTTCGTTTTGAGGAAGTCAGGGAGGTCTTGTGACTCTTTCTCATGTATAAAATGTGTGTGATCCAGGATTTTATTTCAGAATATCCAATTTTGGGACTGCTCTTATTTTACATCTATGTTTATATGTGAGCTGGATGAAAGCTTAGGCTTGGCTTATTTTCTGATTTTGGGACATTCTTCTCAATCATCAGAAAAGTAATTTGCAAGCGGAATAAAAATCTATTCTGAAAATGATGAGATATTCACCATAATTATGCAACATATACACTTAGAGAAATGAGTAATTTAAGATTGCGCCTTTGCGTTATCTTGGAATTATTAGTGAGTCTCCGTAAGTAGAGGTTGGGTTTGCTTATTAGATAGAGAAATATAAAAGAGGGTATTACACGCGCAATTCAAACAACATCCTGAAAGGCCAATAAACGTACGACTTCCACTTTTATTGCTTGTCGTTCCTAGTCCTCTATTTGCAAGGCGAGGCCAGTCGTGCATCCGAAGCGATTATGTACCGGCCGCTTCAGAAGAGCCTGATTGGTGCAAGTCGCGATCCGGATGCGCCTCACGTGGCAGCGTTTTGTGTGAGTACATCATAAGGTAATAGGACCTTCAATGGGAGTCCGAACTCCGAACAACCGATCAGGCGTGCAGGACACAGCGACTGTCCCCGTCAATCCGTGCAAAACTACAGACAACCTGGACAATAGGATTGTTGTGTTGATTCTTTTCCCATTGTCGTCGTTCTTTTCTTTCATTGTGTTAACTCTATTCCTACGTTACTCGTCGTTGCGACCGATTTGCGATAGTATGAACCCGTCACGTCGTCATAGAATATACTCTTACCCTTTCAATTTCATTGTCAAAAGGCATTTTTTGAGAAACCACGTCCGAGCATTGTCACACGCTCTAATTCTTGAAGGATTTTTCTTTTTATTTTTCAGTTATGTATGTGACAATAGGGCGGTTCAAAATCACTTTTTTTATGGAGGGAACCGATCCCCACAAATCGGTTCTAAATCCGGAAAGAAATAGCATTTTCTAGTTTTTTCGAAATTTTGATTTTAAGAGATCCCGCTGAGCACTCGAAATTTCTCATGTGAAATACATCCCGTGCAGAAACTTCGAAAGGGTTCTAGAGGGGCTTTTTTTGGTGTGAGTCCTACTAGGCTTTCTAGCAGTGTTCTAGTGGGTGTTGCCCTTCCACAATTCCTCTAAATTGAAGGGCCCCTGCGGGGCTCCTATAGAGGTATTTGTTCACTGGAACTAGATTAGATTGACACATTGTTAGAAATGGTCTAATAATATGTAAATCTGATCTAGTGTAAGTAAATCTAGTATCAGTAGGTCTGCAAATAATTCCAAATAGAATGCAGTAAGATGAATGCCCTTTAAATGATACATAGAACTTCCACATCACGCCCGAATATTTAACATTCGAACATTATTTAAAACAACCACATTTTTTACATTTACACACTTTTCCTATAATTCTTCAAATTGATGTTCATAATTTACTTTTGCACTATATTTTCATCAGAACATTTACGATTAGAGGTTAGGATTTAGAACTCATTACACAATTTCACTACTATTTTCCAGCGTTTAAAATCGTATGCCTTCACTTCTACAAACTCATGATATATTTTTATATTCGCGATATGCATCTACACTCAAAACTTTAATAAGTAATTAGACAAATGTTAAACTTTTAAATCTTTTGTGAACAAGTGACCATGTGGCAGGCTGGTAACTTCTATCAAGGCGTCGCGTCAGTCGACGTATGTGCGTCGTTGATGATGCGCAGCATTCAGGCGGCAATTCAAAATATAAGTGTAGTTTAGTTTTTAAATACTTAACGTTCTGGACATAAAGAAATCTTAAATTTATTATTGAACCTAGTATTTTTCCGCAAAACAGTTCTTAAGCATAAAACTTTGAAAATCATATATTTATTTGAAATTTTTAAATTATCTTCTTAAATCTGAACAATCAAAAAACATCACAATATTAATTTTCGGAAACATTTTAATTAAGTGAAAGGTACTGTAGAGTTGAGACATTAATTCTCACTATTTTCTAAGGCCTTGTTTGAACATACGAGATTACAAACGGAAAGGAACAGGTCTTTCGTTACTAAAATTAAATGGGGGAAAATAGTAAAAATAGAAAACTTTAATTAATTTGTCTTATTCACTACATAACTTTTGAAAACTTCTGTAACCTCGTAAAAAATTAATTTGACATTCTCATAAAAACAATAAGTTTCAGCTTGATGTTACTGAACTCTCAAATATTCCAAGAATTTAACAAATAAATGTAGTTCTGTTGATTGATTTCTTAATGTATCAGGAATCTAAATATTGATTTCTAATCAAAGTGCAGTATAGTTTAATTCAAAATTCAGCTGGGTAGATTTTCCTCACCTGTACAGAACAAGAAATCGTTTACTAGAGCCTCATAGGACCACCTCCAGTTTTTTCTAGACTAGAAATTCTGGTCGGAGCCCCATTAGATACAGATAGATTCGCCATACCTATAGAAAGCAAGGAATTCCTCACTAGAAACCGACATGGCCACTATCAGTTTTTTCTGAAGTACAAATTCTGATAGGGGCCCTATCAGAACCCAAATTAAAATAGGGAAAGATTGAGAAATTTCTGCACAGGATGGAAAAAAATCACTTTTAGGGGTTTTTAAATTAACTTCTGTGGGTTTGGAAAAATGCAACGGAAAAGACATATAACTTGTAGAGGACATTCTAATAAAGATTGCTATATATCAATCATATGGGTTAGCCACCCCTAACACACCCCAACGGTGTCCCGAAAAATACCCCTAAATTCAAAAATGTCAATTTTGCACGGAATCTATACCTCTGAGCACCTTATTCTAGTTCTTTTTACCGAAAATTATTATTGTTGGTCAAGTGGAATAATTATCAATATTCTAAAGTAGTTTCAAATTATTTAAACAAATCACATTTGTTTCAATAATTTTTTTTTTTCAAAAAGTCGGCTTCTTTCTAACAGAATGAAAATCAACGTGGCCTTTTTATATATTAAATACGTTTTAGATACCTCAGCTTCATTATTCAATACATCCCTTATTTGTTTAAGCAAATTAAATTTGCTTCAATAATTAACTAGCAAAATAACTGGTGATTGTTGAAACCATAATTTTTTTTGGTAAGATTCATGATTTATTTAATAAATAGTTATTAGTTATTTCCGGTATTTCTTCGTGTTATCCTAGAGAAGTCCACTTTTTTTCTTACAAATGTCACTGGTCCACAAAAATGACCTATGTTCGCGTTGAATGCGACGTATCATTTCTGAAGTGTTTCAAATGTTAACATAGGTCATTTTTGTTGACCAGCTAAATTTATGAGAAACAAAAGTGGACTTCTCTAGGACAATACGATGAAATACCGGAAATAACTAATAATTAATTGTTTAAGCAATTCCTGATTATAAAAAGTAAAATTTATGTCTTCAACAATCACTAGTTGCAACACTTATAGCAGAAAAGAGAAAATTTCGAAATTTCCTGAAAAAAGATTGTTTGAAGAAATAAGTGTTTGTTGAATAATAAAGCTGAGGTATCGAAAACATATAAAGTACATAAAAGACAACCTTGATTATGATTCTGTTAGAAAAAGCCGGTTTTTTCAGAAAAAAACAGTTATTGAAACAATTGGGTGTCTGTTAGATAATAAAACTGAAGTATCGAAAACGTATGAAATATAAGAAAAGAAAACTTTGATTTTGATTTTTTCAGAAGAAGCCTAAAAGAAACCTAATTGGGGGGATCGTTGCCATCCAGCACGAAAAAAAAATTTCAATGCATTTTTCAACCACCTTAGTGAGATAATCAGAAATTTGATTTTCAGTCATGTCCTTTTTACTCTGTTCATTACTGGCCTTGTTCATTCTAAGAAGTTTTTCTTTAATCCAAATCTGTACCCAAGTATATTTCTATCTCATTTTGTCCATTTATATTTAACATTACGGCAACAACTACTGATACGTAGGTGAGGACTGTAGTCGTTCAAAAGTGTACCTACTTTAAATATTATTACCTTTATTATTTTTATTATTTAAACCATTTAGAATTAGAAAGATGAATATTTATGGCATATTGGAGAATGATAATTCGTCAAACAAGAAAGAAAAGTATTGAATCGTTTGAAAGTTGATCAGGATAAAAAATAATACAATAGGAAAGAAAATAATAAAATTATTGGAAAGTGAAATGGTGTAAAATTGACGAAAGGATAGAATTTTTGGGATGACAAGCAGGATTACAGTGATTACAGCTTAAGAGTGGTGGCGCATATTTGTTTGTGTGGCCGAGCGAATTTATGAATACGTGTGCTGAGCATAGTGAAGTTCCAAATGATTGAAAGAAAGCGATTATTGTCCCAATCTACAAGGGAAAGGGTGACAAAGGCGTCTGTACTAATTGTAGGGCGATTAGCCTACTAAGTATCGTGGGCAAAATATTTACCAAAATACTTATTGAGAAGGTCATGAGAATAACTAAGAAGAGGATCTGAAAAGTTCAGAGTGGATTTATGCCAGGGAGATCATGTGCGAATCAGATGTTTAGCTTGAGGCAAATCATAGAAAACAGTTTAAGAGTAAACAAGAGAGTTTTCTGTGTTTTCTGCAGTAAAAGCAATATATAATGATAGTAAAGCGAGTGTAAGTGTGAATGGACAACTCAACGATTGGTTTGATATTAATCAAGGCGTTAGGCAAGGCTGCGTTATGTCCTGCTGGATGTTCAATATATACATGGACGAATGTCTAAGAATGGCCCTCTTAGACGAAGAAGGTGCTAATCTCGGGACAGTGAAAGTACGTGGACTGGCGTTTGCAGATGATAAAATTGTTACAGCAGAATCAGTCGAGGATTTGCAGAGAATGTTGAGCAGACTGGATACCAGCATCAAGAGTGTGGGTCTTGAAATTGACGCAAATAAAACAAAAATTATTGTGTTTGAAGGAAGGGGTGAGAAAACAGTATGCAACATAGCATTAAACTAAGAAAGGATAGAAGAAGTTGATGAGTTCGTGTATCTTGGAAGTTTATTTACTGCTGACAAGAATAGGACAAAAAGAGTTGAAGAAGTATAGAATAGGATAACATTCTTAGAAAATGAAATAGGATAAAAAGTAATCAAACAGGATAGATAAATATCGGAATATTCGTTTGCGGAATAGAATAAAGTGACGAACGAAGACGGAAAAGCATAGAATTATTAGAAGGTAGAATCAACTAAGATTGATAAGACAATGAAGACGACAGAATTTTTAGAAAAATGGACAGGATTGGAAGTCTTATTAAATTAAAGTTAGTGGAACAAAAGGAAATTTCCTAAAACTGGATAGATAAAGATGATATTAATGTAAGTGGGAATGGAAGGATAAGAAACGATGAGAGAAGACAGGAAAAGGAAATATTCTCGAAAAGTGATTCATGATAAATAATTATAAAACAGGAAGGATAAGGGTCGAATTTTCGGAAACAGGAATCGAATGAAAACCGAACACGGCATAGAACGAATAGAATGCTAAAAAAGAGCTATGATGAAAAATTATACAACATAACAACAAAAGACATAGTTTTTGGAAAAGTAGAGAATGATGAAAATCATAAAGAAAGAAGGAAAATTATAGAATTGCTGCAAAGAGGAATCAGATAAAAAATATGAAATATGTGTGTAGGATAAAATGAGATAACCAGTTTTGATGCTCATGCATAAAAAAATGTCTAAGTTTCGTTTTGTGTAAGACTACAAACTGATTAAGACATCGTTTATCCCCTAATCTTTAAGTTATGAACTCACTGCTTGCGTAATAAACTTGGTAAATCAAAAAAATATTATAAATAATTTGATGAAAATTGCTCTTCACATTATCTTTGGTAGTACGAATTGCTGGAATACTTGTGGAGTCGTTTGGGCTGGTTCAAAAGTATTAATTTCTTAAAATTACACACTCTTCTCTCACCTTTTGGTCTTATGGGTCCTCGAGTTCATGGGCTCATTTGGTGCTCATGTAGCTCCATCGAAACCTGAGCTAATCGGCGCACCGTCGTTTGAGCACGCCTCGTCTGAAGACCCGAGGGCCCCACGAAACCGACCCCGTATTAGTAGACGGGCCTCAAGAGTTTGGGCCTTAGTTTCAAAGAAAACAGAAAAGTCGTCGAATTAAAGATGAACCCAGATCTTCTCTTCTTCTGATCTATTATATTAGTTGAAATTGGTCAATCTGAAGTCTATGTATACCACCTGTTGTGAGATAGACTCGAACGCAGACCTATTGTTGATCCTTTTCTCTCCGCATTGTCCGTTTCAAAGAAAGAGAGTTTAATTTTCTATGCCTAATTTTTGGTTTCAAAAGATTCGAATAGTTAAAAGCAATGAGTTAGTCAAACTCCAAAAGATTATCTTTTTGCAATCTTTTTGTATTTTTTTCCTTCGTAATAAATTTTTATTTTTTCACAGGAAAAACTAGGGGTGAGGAACATTGCAGGTAATCGGTGAAACGGGTAATAGCAATCTGGGTAACTGAGGTTGGGGTAAACTCACCGTGTAGACATGGGAGATTTCGCCGACGGACTCTAGCGAACCATATTTTGGGCTTTGGACAATATGATAAGCTTTATTATATTTATTATTATTCCAATGTTGATGTAACATGCTGACTCTCGCGAAGTCTGTCGGCGAAATCTCCCGAGTTTGCACGGTGAGTTTATCCCAACTTCAGTTACCCAGCTTGCTATTACCCGTTTCACTCATTACCTGCAACCTTTCTTACCCCCAGTTTTTTCTGTGCTATTGACATTTGCATATTTTTATTGAAAATAAAAAATGAGTAAGCAATTAAGAGAACCATGTACAGATTATTGCTAAATAGCAGTAATTTAGCATGATTGTGCTCTAACTAGTTTGAAACATATCAATTAAGGTACATGATTGTTTTTCTCCTGCTTAGAGCGGTTTGCAATTATGCCCGAGCACGAGGATCAAGTCGTTGCTCATAGCGAGCGTCGCTAAATCGAAAAATGGCCTCGGGGAGATTATTTCATTAGGGAGGAAAAAGCCCCGTGGTAATCATCCCGATAAGAAGTCCGGTCCCGTGTCTCGCAATTACGCGGAAAACGAGGGCGTGAGACGATCCTACAACTGAGCCGTTATAAAATTATGTATCATGTTCTTTGTCCCTCTGCAATTTTACGGTGCTTTTTACGGCGGCGTCGGTGCTCCTCGTAAATCGTGCGGCTCCTATGTAATATTCGTTGGAGAGGAGTACAAGCGAGAACGAGAGATTTAACACAGAGGGAGGGAGTGGAGGCCCAAAGAGAGATGAAGTGAGTCCCATTTAGGATGAGAGCGAATGGGAGAAAAAAATGGAGGGAGGCAGACGAAAAACGTGAATATCAATTATCAGTCTTTTATGAGAATATTATGATACTTTCGTTCGGCCGTAATGAATTGGCCATTGCTCAGAGAGCACGAATTCGAAATAAGATTTATCACAAGTCCTTCAGTTGGAATGAACCATATTTTGGGGTTTTGACAACATGATCAGCTTTATTATATTTATTATTATTTCTTCAGCTATTATCCACTACTGTTAAAATTTTTGAGACATTATTGCTGGAAAAAGATAGAAAGGTATAGAAGTTTTGGAATAATCTTCAAAATATTCCATCTATTTGTATCTTTTAGCCTTTTGTATATCCTCTTCACCTTCTCAAACATTCTATTCTATCCCTTTCTTATCCATTAATTCAACTTTTATCCTATTCCTTCATCCAATAATTATATTTTTATCTACATTTTCATGCTATTCTATTCTTCCGAAATGCTATTACCTTCTATCCCGGCTATTCACATTATTTAATTTATCTTCCCACATTTTCTTACTGGTTTCACCTAATTATGTAATTTATCCATATATCAATTCCATCTTTTTTCTTCTACTTTTTCGGGCTTAATTTTATTCATAATTCTAATAAATCTATCCTTTTTAATCCCGCTTAATCACATTATCTGTTTCCCCTCTCCGCGAATATGATATATTCATTTATTCCATTTGATTACCTCTTATCCTATTTTACTTTAGACTAAATCTATTTATCAATTTATTTATCATTTATACTCTATTTATGTATATATGTATTCAACCTTGCATTATTTCTATCCTCTTTCATGCCGTTTATGCCTTTTTTTGTAACACTCATAAAATCAGATAAAAATATAGACTAGAAAATAGATCTGGAAAAAATATATGAGATAGAGATGGTTTACATAAAATATAAATGATTGTTATAAAATTTTTTAAAAATCTATTTAAATATTTTTTCTTCTTGGAGGTTGAACATAAAAATATTTTCAAAAACGATAACATCGCTTAGTAACGGTTAGTAACAAACCTTAGAAACGGTCAATAAGACCCTTTAGCAAGGAGCAGTATAACTCCCTAGCAGCGGACGATAATAGCCCTTAGTAACGGTCAATAACAATCAATTGCAACGGTAAATAACAAACCTTATCAACAGTAAATAACAATCCTTAGCAACGGCCAATAACAATCCTTAGCAGTGGTCAATAAATTCAGATAGCAACGATTAATACAAACCCTTAGAGACGGTAAATAACAAACTTTTGCAACGGTCAATAAAATTCCTCAGCAACGGTATATAAAAATCCTCATCAATAGTAAATAACAATCCTTAGCTACCTTTGCAACGGTCAATAACAAACAATAACAGTGGTCAAAAGACTCCTCTAGCAACGGTTGATAGCTCCCCTTAGGAAGTGTCAATAACTTCCTCTAGCAACGGTTGATAACAACCCCTGGAAGCGGTCCCTAACGAACCTTAGCAATGGTCAATAACAACTAATATTAAAGGTAGAAAACATCTCCTAGCAACTGTTTATATAAACTTTTAGCAAGGGTCAATAATATAAGTATAATAATAATAAGGGTCAATAGCATAGCAGCGGTTAATAACAACCCTCAAAAACGATTAATAACATCCTTTAGCAGCGGTAAATTACATCCCTTAGCAGCGATCAATAAAACTCCCCAGAAAGGGAAAATAACAATTCTCATCAACGGTCAATATCAATAGCAACCTAGCAACGCTAGAAACAGTCAATAGCAATCCTTAGCAAAGGTCAATAACAATCCTTATCAACGGTAAATAACAATCATATCAACGATCAGTTACATTCCTTAGCAACGGTAACAAAAAATCCTTATCAATAGTAAATAACAGTTCCTAGCGACGGTCAATAACAATCCTTAGCAAAGGTCAATAACAAACCTCAGCAGCAGTCAATAAATTCGCTTAGCAACGATTAATAACAAACCTTAGAAACGGTGAATACCAAACGTTTGAAACGGTCAATAATAACCGACAGCGACGGTAAAAAAATTCCTCTAGGAATGGTTGACAGCTTCCCTCAGGAACTGTCAATAATATCTTCCAGCAACGGTTAATAAGAGCCATTGGAAACGATCAATAACAGACCTTAGTATAGGGTCAATAACAACTAACATCAATGGTAGAAAAGATCCCCTAGCAACAGTTAATATAAACTTTTAGTAACGGTCAATAACAGAAAAGCAGCTGTTAATGACAACCCTTAGAAACGATCAACAACATCTCTTAGCAACGCTCTATTACATCCTTCAGGAACGGTCAATACAACTGTCCAGAAACGGAAAATAGCAATCCTTATGAACGGTCAATATCAATCCCTAGCAACAGTGAATAACAATCCTTAGTGGCGGTCAATAACAGCCAATAGCAACGGTTAATAACATCCACTAGCAACTATTAATAACAACTCTACAACGGTTAATAACAATATTCAACTATGTCCAATAACATCGCATAGCAACGGTCAATAACACCCCTTGGCAACGATCAGCAAAACTCCCTAGCAACGGACAAAAACTACAACTAGAAACAGTCAATATCAATCCTTAGCAAGGCTCAATAACAATCATGAGCAACAGTAAATAAAAATCCTCATGGACGGTAAATAAGAATCATAGCAACGGCCAATAACATTCCTTAGCAACGATAAATAAAAATCCTCATCAGCAGTAAATAATAATCCTTGGCAACGGTGAATAACAATCTTTAGCAACGGTCAATGGAAATTCTTAACAGCGGTTAATAACAACCTTTGTAACGGTCAATAATAACCAATAGCAACGGTAAATTATTTCCACTAGCGATGGTTGACATCTACCCTTATGAATTGTCAATAACATCTTCTAGCAACGGTTGATAACAACCCTTGGAAACGATTAATAACAAACCTGGGTAACGGCCGATAACAACTAATATCAACGGTAGAAAGCATCCCCTAGCACTAGTTAATATAAACTTTTAGCAAGTGTCAATAGCATAGAATAGCAGCGGTTAACAACAACCCTTAGAATCGGTTAATAGCAATCCGTAGCAACGGTCAATAATAATTATTAGGAAAAATAAATAAAAATCCTCATCAACGGTAATTAGCAATCCTTAGCAACGGTCAATAACATCCCCTAGCAACGGTTGATAACAACTTTTTGCAAGGGTCAAAAACATTGCTTTGCAACTGATAATAACAATCCATAGGAACGGTCGAAAACATCCCTTAATAACGGTCGATAACATCGCTCAGAATCGACCGATACAACTCCCTAATAACGGACAATAACAACCCTTAGCAATGGTCAATAACAATCCTTAGTAACGGTCCATAACGATACTAAGGAACGGCAAATAACTTACCTTAGTAGCGGTCAATAACAACCAATGCGGTCAATAACATCCCCTAGCTACGGTTAATAAGAACCCTTGGCAACAGTCAATAACGTCGCATAGCAACAGGTAATAACAGCATTTAGAAACAGTCAATTAAATCCCTTTGCAACGGTGAATAACATCCTTTAACAAAGGTCAATCCAACTCCCTAGGAAAAAACAGTAACAGCCCTTGGAAATAGTGAATAACAATCCCTAGCGATATAAAATAACAAACCTTAGTAACATTTAATAACGACCAATAGAAACAGTCAATAACATCCCCTAGCCACGGTTAATAACACCTTTTAACAACAGCCAATGAAATCGCAAAGCAACGGTTAAAAACAATCCTTATAAATGGTCAATAATATCCGTTAGCAACAGACAGCAATATTCCTTAGCAACGATCAATACAGCCCTTAGCAACGGTAAATAACAATCCTCGGCAACGGACAATAACTATCTTTAGCAAGATAAAGAACAATCCTTATTGACGGAGAATAACAATCCTTAGAAACGGTCAAGAACTACCAATAGAAACAGTCTTAATATCCCATGGAGAAGGTCAACAACAACCATTAGCAATTATCAATAAGATGACTTAGCAACGATTAATAACAACTCTTATGAACAGTCAATAACAAACTTTTAGTAACGCTCAATAACATTAAATAGCAACAGTAAATTGCAACAATTAACAGCGGTAATTAACAATCCTCACTAACGGTAAATAACAATCTTTAGTAACGGTCAATGACTACCAATTTTAACAGTCAAGAACATCCCCTAGCAACGGTCGATAACAACACTTAGTAACGGTTTATAACAATCCATAGCATCGGTGAATCACATTTCACAGAAACGGTGAAAAAAAACCTTAGTAACGGTTAATAATAGCCAATAGTAAATGTCAATAACATCCCCATAGCAACGGTCAATAGCATCTCCTAGCAAGGGTTATAACAAGCCTTAACAGCGGTCAATAACATCGCATAGCATCTTTTAATAAAACCCCTTAGAAACGGTAAATGATATCCCTTAGCAACGGTCAATAACATTCCTTAGCAACGATCAATACAACCCCTCAGAAATGGTCAATAACAATCGCTAGCAACGGTAAATAACAATCGTCATTTACGGTAAATAAAAATCCTTAGTAATGGTTAATAACTACCAATAGCAACGGCAAAAAACATCCCCTAAGAACGGTCAATAATAGCTAACAGCAACGATCAATAACATCTGCTGACAACGATTAATAACAACCCTTAAGAACGGTCAATAACGTCGCATAGCAACTATTAGTAATAACTTTTATAAGCGGTGAATAACATTCCTTAACAACGGTCAATAAAATTCCTTAGCAAAAATCAATGCAAACCTTAGCAAAGGTCAATAACAATCTTTAGTAACGGTCAATAACAATCCTTGGCAGCGGTAAATAACAATCCTTATTAATGATAAATAACAATCCTTAGTAACGGTCAATAATTACCAATGGTAGCTATCAAAAATAGCCCCTAGATTTGGGTAATAGCAACCCTTAGGAACGGTCAATAACAATACATAGCAACGGTTAATCAGAGTCCATAGAGACGGTGAAGAATTTACCTTAGTAACGGTGAATAATTACTAAGACAAACGGTCAATAACGTCCCCTAGCAACATTTAATAAGAAGCCTTAACAACGGTCCAAAATTTCGCATAGCAACTGTTAATAACAACCTTCAAAAACGGTCAAAAGCATCCCCTAACAATGGTCAATAACAACTCTTAGAAATGGTCAATAACATCACTTAGCAGCGGTTATTAACAACCCTAAGAAACGCTTAATAACGACCCTATAAATGTTCAATAACAAACCTCAAAAATGATCATTAACGTCCTTTAGCAAGAGTTAATAAAATTCAATAGCGACGATCAGTACAAACCTTAGGAACAGTCAACAACAATCTTCAATAACGGTCAGGAACAATCCTTAGCAACGGTAAATAACAATGCTTATCAACGGTAAATAACTTACCTCGGTAACGGTCAATAACAACCAATAGGAGTTATCAATATCATCGCATAGCAACGGTTAGTAACAACCCCTAGAAAGGGTCAGTAACATCCCGTAGCTACGGTCAGCAACGATTTTTAGCAATGGTTGCTAAGGTACGACGGACGGATACCCGACCGACATTATGAGTGTATCAGCCCGGCACTACAAAACGCTAAAAAAGAGGAAAGGAAAAAAATAGGGGGAAAAAGAGAGGATTTTCTTTATAAAGAAGGACGAAGAAAACTGAGGTTATAAACTAAAAGGAGTTGATGACAAATTTTCAATTTTTAAACTCCAGATTAATATGTGACTTCAATATTATTTCAAGTATATTGAATATTTTCAGTGGGTCTCGAGCTAATAAATATCTGCATAACTATTATGTACCAAATACTTACTAAATTAGAATTCAAATAATTCCTTTTCATGAAAATGTTAGTAATTGAATATTAAAATTGTATTGTATTTGTATGCATAACCACGCCACTGGAAATAATTATATGAATATAGGGTCATTTAATTTTTCATAAGTCCCTCGCAGATGAGCACTACTTTTTCTCTCAATTAATTATTCTTTATGGATCTCAGGCTACTAAAAGGAGATTCTGAAGTTCTTCAGAATTCATGAACCATTGAAGAGTGCTGAGTTCCCCCCACCTCTCTCTTTCTCTCTCTCTTTCTTTATTACAATTCCTTTATTAGTTTTTTAGCACCACGTTTTCGTGCCAATGGTCTTCGTATTGAATTAAAGAGATAATTCAAAAGCAGCATGAATTTTTTATAATGTCCAATTAAAATCTATAAATATCATTTAAATTCCAAGCAATTAAAAGGATCGTTAAAGATTATATAAGTTCTAAATTCGCCATGTTTATAAAACTTACTTTAACATTTGAGGAATCTTAAAAATTTGAAATTCAAGTTGAAATAAATATAATTGCTATAAAACACAAAGTGGATTTTACGCTCCGCACGTTTTCATTGACATCCGAACAACGTGCAAAAGCCTTAATGCTAATCACGTGTAGAAGTTATGGTGCTAGTCTGAAGCTCGAAGGACGTGTGAATCCACACTGGTCTCATCCTTGCAAGGACTCTGCGACTCTTCTTGATCCGCATAGTTCGATGATGCGATATCGACCTCTAAATTCCGTTCTTTCATTCTCCCATCGTCAATTGGAGAAAAAATTGTTCACTTCTGAGAACAAATATTGAAAAATAATAACTCAAATAATAGACAATAAATAGGTGTACTATAATACTTTGAAATGATAGCCAACTCGTTAAAGTGTCGAGAACCTGAAACTCCATAACGTATGTAATTTATGTTTTCAGAGTACAAGAGAGGTTTACTGTAGGATGAATTTTGTATTACCTGAGAACTTTAAAAAATATATTGAACTTAATGTTATTTCATATCAATAGTTATTCTTAAAGTATACCTTAAATAAAATACAGCAATATATCAAAAATATTATTATACACTAGCATAATATGCGTGCGCTTGAAGGCTCTCCAAATCTGAATTAGTAAAAATTCAATTAATTAAGTCAGTGCTAATGATATCAACTGATAAATCAGTTATTTTTTAATTTCGTTGATTGAAATAATAAAATGCATTGTAAAGGTCTCACTGAACCTCAAAATCGTGATGAACGTTGCATTTTTCTTGTATATTGTTTTCTCATAGTATCACTATTCATATAAGTATGAAGTTACACTTGCCATAAAAAATATAAATGAATAGATAAAATACTTTTTGCATAAATTCATTTGTGTAGCAAGAATTACTTATTGTATCAGCAGACTTTCACTAATTGTCAGTGACTCAATTCAAGCTAAAGCAGTTAGTAGAGTTTAACTGATAATCAGTTATATTCTAATAATTTAAATTTAGAGAGAACATTGCTATATCACTTAATATAATAAAATCAAATAGAATGAATAAAAAAGATAATAATATGTATTTTACTATTTATTAATAGTTTATTGAATCGTCCACTGAAAAAAATGATTCGTCGGGCCAATTAGTTGTCTAATACAAATTTTCTACAAGCGACATTTTTTTACTTGATGTAATATTCCATTTGTGTAAAACATCCTAGTTTCAACAGGGAATATTCTGCAAATTTTAAATTTCGTTTTAAGTCGAAATATCAATTTCACCGAACCTGGCCTACGACTTAATAGACCTTCCTTCATAATTATTTTTTGCCTCGTAAAGGGATTCTTTGTTATTCACATAGTCACTTTCCTGAGAGGTGGGAGATTCAACGTCCTAGGATGAATAGGACATTTTCTAGAAAAGTTTAAAGTTCCGAATAAGAAGAAACTTACAATTATCCTATATCGGGCTGCAAATCACTATGGCCCTGAAAATTATTTTGTTCTTCTTTCTAAAAGTGTTTCTTCAGATTCGCCTAGTTCGAACTCTAATTCACAATTTCTCAGGACCAACAGGGGAAGTTTTAGAAAATTTTGAATTTCAGGGCTGAGAAAGATTCTCCAATTTTCCTACATTTCGCTATAATTCTCTAAGGCACTGAAAATTATTTTCTTTATTTCAAAAGTATTTCTTCAGATTTACCTGGAACCAACTCCCACTTCTGATAGAATTACAACTTCCTAGGACCAACGGGTGATGTTTTAGGAAATTTCGAATTTCTGGGTGGGGGAAAAATATTCCTATGTTGGCTAGGAAAATTAATTCTTTTTTCTTTCAAAATATGTTCAAAAGTATTTGATCTACAACTTTCTAGGACCAGCAGCGAATGTTTAAAAAAAATTTTAATTTGGTATTGGGGTGGAAATTCAAATTTTCCTATATTGGCCTATAAATTATTGAAATAGCACTGACGGAATTTCAGTTTTGAAGTGACTTTTTTAACGACAAATGTTATCACTCAGTCATAAGAAATAGTAAAATATAAACATTCAAAAATCAGTAAAAACACTATAACTTCCAGTTAAACGGATCGAAGGACAACATTAGGAAGCCACGTATGGTATTTTATTATGACAGATTAGTGTCATATTTTTCTCCATAATTTCAGCTTTTTTCTCTATTTTTAACTTGGTCATCGCACTTACATTTTTTTTGTATGATGAGCAATAAAGGCAAACATTTTAGGCACCTGAAAGGGCCAAGGTGGATTTTTTCTCTCGAACAGGGAAAAAATGCCAAACAGGTCTTTTTTCAGACGAGTCTTGCCCTGTTCTAAACCTGCTTTGCTCTATTTATTTCTGACATTTCTGACATTTATTTCTATCATTGTATCAATGTCTCATTGTATCGATTTCTAGCCTCATTTATTCTGTAGTTATCTCACTTTATCCATTTCTATCCCATTCAATTCAAATACTAAGAAAAATGTTTCGTTGCACAACAAAACGATTTAGTTGCTATAGAAGCAACAAATTATTTTGTTGTTCTAAGAAAATGGTAGTTATTAAAAAAAGTTTTGTTATCTCAAAAAAATTTGAATAAACAATTAAAGGAATATTATAGCTAAGGGTGGTTATTGATAGCGCCTAAGGGTTATTATTGTCCGTTGATCCCTAGCGACGGGAGTTGTTATTGACCGTTGCTAAAGGTTCTTATTTCCCGTTACTAGGAAGTTATATTGATCGTTGCTAAGAGTTGATATTAACCGCTGCGAAGGGTTGTTATCTTACGTTGCTAGGAAGTTGTATTTATCATTGCTAAGAGTTGTTATTGACCGCTTCTGAGGGTTGTTATCGACCGAGGGTTGTTATTAACTGTTTCTAGGGGATGTTATTGAAAGTTGCTAAGGGTTCTTATTGACCGTTGCTAAGGGATGTAAATGACCATATGTGAGGGTTTTAATTGACAGGCGCTAATGACTGCCATTGTCAGTTGCTAAGGGTTCTTATGCGTTGTTACATATTTGTTATTATATCGACTTTATAAGGTTCTAATAGGCTATAAAACATTTTTTTGTTGGCACCTGATGCCCATCAGGGCTAATTTTTTGTAAGTTAGATAGTAACAAAATTATATTTAAGTGAATTCCATTGGGTGTACAAGAGGTACTGGATAGCATACAATAAAGGCTGATCAAAATCAGCAGAAATAGAATAAGAACACCAACAATTTGAAGTTTAATAAAGAAAGGATTAACAATACATATGCAACAAACTAAATAGAAGTGAAAAAGAAAAGAAAAATTAGGTCAGAATTTCGATCAAGAAAGTTACCAACTCAATTACTAAATAATCATATTTGATAAGCCAAGAAACACATAAGTAATAAAATTTCTGAAAGATATTTATATTCAATTTAGATGTAACCGTGAGTAATTACAGAAATGGTAATTTTTTTAAGGAGGATTGAATAAAACTCTCCACTTAATGCTTAATAAACTTGATTAATTTAAATTGCAGTTATTTTATGCAGACAAAGAAGACTCGGGAGTTGATCTCCGATTGCTACATGATTGCGCTTTTTTTCTGCAAAAATTGCGATTCCCTAGCGCGGTGTATACGAAAAGAAAAAAAGAGGAACGAAATTTCTCAGGCGAGGGAGTGTTTCGATATCGCGGCATGGTGGAGCGTACGCATAAATAAGATTGAGGCAGCGGAATGGGAATTAGAGTCAGGGGTAATGTATCGTTGAGAGCTCGGGAGTAGGTAGCCAAATGGCCTTGAATGTCCGAGCGTAATTGAGAAACCGTGGATACGTACATACCTGTATCATCTTTGGGCTGGTTGGTGTAATTAACCACTGCGAGATCTCTGCAGTTACGGCGGGTATCGTTCAACTTTGCAATGCTCTTTACAAGAGGATATTAGTGTTTCTGAACTTCCCTTTGAATATCTACAAAAAATTAGTCACAGTTTGATGATAAATCGTCAGGCCAGTTTTGAAAAAATTATTTTCAGTATTCATTTTTACTTTCTATGTATACCTTTGTAGGTTTCCTCCCTCTTTCACAGGAGATCGTCATATATTAACACTCAGTCCCATGGATTCCTACATCTCCAATAGTCTACATCCGGATTTTTTATTACAAGCGCTTGCACTCGCCTGAATATTTGGTCCATCTTTTCCTATCCGGTCCTCACATATCTATTCTTTTCTATCCTGCTACATCACATTGGCTTTTAATTGTCCTTCTAAGAATTCTATCCTTTTCATTATGTTTCATCAATACATCTTTATTCTCTTTTCAACAAGTCTACCCTATTTTATCCCATTTCCAGTTTTAAAGTTTTATATCATGTGCATTTCTTATACAGTTCTATCCCTTTCTATTCTATTTTCCCATTTTTACTATTATCCACTTCCAAGAATTTTATCTTTTCCTATCCTGTCGTATCATTGTTTATTTTCACATTCAATTTTAACCAATTCTGATGCCTTTAAATTAACTTCGGTTACTTAACTTGCTAAAAAGATTATCCTTTTCGATCGCATTTTTTCAGACCCCTATGCTGTAAGCTTTTCTTTTAGTTAAAAGTTAAAGAATAATGAAAATGAGGGAAATTGTTTTTTGAGACCCCTATGCTGGAAGCTTTTTCTCCTAGTCCGGTTGCCCTCAGACACGGCTAAAATTGTAGCTCTTGACATGCAGAATTACGATAAGGAATAAAATTTGCTATGCTTCATTCTCTCTTTTTTTTTATATCAGCGGATAAAAAATAAGAAAAATTAGGAAGTTTGTTTTTTCAGACCCTTATGCTGGAAGCTTTTGTTTTCGTCTAATTTTTCTGGGGGTGGCTCAGATTAAAACTCTTGGCATGTAGAATAGCGATTGAGAATAAAATTTTCAATGTCAGATTCCTCTTTTTATGTTATTTGGATTTTTAGACCCCTATGCTGAAAGATTTGTATCTTATACTAGCCTACGAAACCTTTCCTTCAGGGCGCTTGCCGACCTCTTCGGCTTGATTTTTTCCTTTTTAGATACTTCTTATCTTGTTCTTCTCTTAACAATGTCCATCATTTTCTATAGCGTTTTTTTTATTATTTTATCTTGCTCACGCAATTTTCCAATTTTTTACCCATTTTTCCCAACCCCATATTGTCACACATACTAGCATTGGTACGAAAGGTAACTCAGCTGGGAGTTTGCATACAACTGGCTTAATACCACGCCAATACAATTGTCTAGTACTGATACTGGCCTGGTACTGTGCCAGCATTAGAAGCGGTACGAATTCAGTACTAGATGCGGTACTGGGCCAGTAAATTTCTACCTGGAAAAGAGATAAATCTGTTCATTGTTTTTAGTACCATATGGTTTATACAGCTGCATGTGACTGATTTGAATTTTGGGGATTTGTGTTTCAGATCTAAGGATGGCCTGAGAGGAGTTGGTGTCCCCACTACAAAAACGGTAGGAAAATTATAGACACTCTAGCATGTAGCATGTATTGGGCAATAGAAAGGCATGCTCAGAAAGGGGATGCATGGAAAATTGTATCAAACCAATCCTAGAATGAACTATTTTTATACTCTGATGGAAGGAAAAAATGCATACAATGAAAAAAAAATCATTTATTTGGAACCGAAAGGTCGAACCATCTGGAACCAGGGAGTAACTTATCAGGCCGAGTCTTGAGCTGAAAAATGATCGCTGACAGCAACCTCGAGCGAAATGCAAGCGAGAGATGAAGCAGATGAAACAGAATAGAAGGAGGAAGGACAAAAAGGGGATCGTTGGAGTTGGAGTGAGCTTGGAGTAAGCGAGGTAGCGTGCCCGGCGGGCTCTTCTGGAGTAGCGTAAACGGGGTCGCCGGTCGCTACCGACGTATTGGTAGTGGCGCAACAACACAACAACAGTTTCATCGACAATATCGACTATATTGGCTATATCGGCTGTATCAACATCGACAACAGAACAGAGAGCTTAAGTCTCGTAGGAAAGCGAGCTCCAGGTTTTATGAATGCAGTCCTCGCCGGGAACGCACTTATGCCAGTAGCTTGAGGCGCTTATAAATAAAGGTTTGCAGAAGTGAGAGGGACATCAGATTCCAAGAGAGGAAGCAAAGAAAGAGCGAGATGGACATCTGCTGAGATTTGAGAGAGAAACAAGAGGGAAAGAGAAGGACGGTGCTATGCGTACACCGGTGAACGCGGATTCAATTATTCTGCGATTACAACCCGACCGGCGACTGCCTGACCAGGCTTTTCTCTATGCTCTCATCTATGCCTTCCAGTGATGGCGCCACTTTTTATTGGATCCATTTAAATCTTATTTTATAATAGAAAATAGAACCCAGAGAGATTATCGATTGGAGAAGAAATAATGGGGTAAGTGGCATACCATGGACACGGTCGAGACTGGATAATTGCCATTGGTAAACATGTAGAACAGGAAGGAGCTTCTCGATCCAATCCTCATACGTTTTAGACTCTCGTTATCTTTTTGAGAATATTTGTAGTTTTTTTAATTGTAGAGACAAGGATATTTTTTTGAATACATAATCTGTTCCATTAAGATTGTTGTATACCCCTGCCAGAAATTGTAGAATCATCCACTTATATTAATGACATTATTTTGAAAAAATCTAAACTTCCAAGTACCTACAATTTTGTCACATTATTGGAAATTTTTCCAAAGTTTCTGAAATATTTCATAAGATGTTCCAAATCTAATAATTTCAGATTGAAATATCAAAAATCGGATAATTTCAAATTTAATTATTTCAAAACTGCACAATTCCAACCATTCTTTCTTTGGTCTACCTCTGGATTCGTTGAACGTCCTTCATTTTTTCTCCCAGTGTGACCAAATTATCCCAGAAAATTTCTTTCACACTTGTCAATCAATGTTTCTTCTACACCACATTCTTTGAGAATCCACTCATTACTGACTTTGTCAATTAGAATTTTACCGCATATATTTCGCAGAAATTGCATGCCAACCACGTCCACTTTACTCCTATCCTTTTCTTGATACGTCCAGGTCTGACTATCAAACAGCACAGTGGGTGCAAGCATAGACTTAAGCATTGCAATTTTAGCTTTATTCGATACGTTTATACTTCTAGTAATGACTCGTATACTGCCGATAATTACCGGATTATAATCTTTCTACCTTCGAGGTTTATACATCTGGATATCTCTGCATCTATCTTTTTGTCAGCAGTTAATAAACATCCATGAAACACGAAATCATCAACTAGTTCTACCCTCTCTTCGTTTAAGGCAATGTTGCGTATTGTTTTTTCAAACACAATAATTTTTTTCCGTTAATCTTAAGACCCATACTTTTTATGCTGATACTCAGGCTGTTCATTATTACCTAAAAATAGTCGACTGATTCTGCCGTAACAACCTTATCATCTGCAAACGCCAGTCCACGCACTTTCACTGTTCCGAGATCAACACCTTCTTCCTCTAAGACAGCCATTCTTAGACATTTGTCCATGTACATATTGAACATCCAGGAGGACAAAACGCAGCTTTGTCGAAACGTCCTGCTTAATATCAAATCAATCGCTCAGTTGTCCATTTACTCTTACACTCGCTTAAATACCATTATATATTGCTTTGATTGCTTTTAGAAGCCGAAAATTTACTCCATGCGCTTTCAGGAATTACCAAAGTTTAGTTCTATCCACCTCATCGAAAGCTTTTTCCAGATCAACAAATGCACGGACAACTGTTTTTTTACTTGCAAGCTTTTTTCTATGATCTGCCTCAAGCTAAATATTTGATCCGCATATGATCTCCCTGACATAAATCCACATTAGACGTCTTAGATCCTTTCTTTAGTTATTCCCATTACCCTAGCAATAAGCATATTGATAAATATTTTGCCCACGGTACTTAGTAGGCTAAGCGCTACATAATAAGTTCAGTTACCTTTATCTCCCTTTCCCTTAAAAAGTGGAACGACAATCGCCTTTTTCCAATCATTTGAAATTTCACCATTCTCAGAGTTTTCCACAAGTATTATCTCATGTCTAAATTAAGCAGCTATGTCGTCATGAGGTGATTTATCTAGTCATAATATCA
This sequence comes from Melikaiella ostensackeni, assembly GCA_032362435.1. Lineage (NCBI taxonomy): Eukaryota > Metazoa > Arthropoda > Insecta > Hymenoptera > Cynipidae > Melikaiella > Melikaiella ostensackeni. The sequence goes on from JAUMHM010000072.1 coordinate 13,310,301, forward strand.
GTTCCACTAAACTTCGGTCATTCAAAGGAAAGTATGGAAACAAAGCCAGAACCAAAAGAGTCATGCTCGGCTTGTTCTGTAAACTGAGGAGGGCACTTCGAAATTAAATTATTCTAAATTGAAAACGTTTGTGCGAATTCAAAATTTAAGATATATTGATATCTTTCTGAATCTTCTAGAATCCTGGGAAAGTTTTTGACATTTAACAGAAACTATTAAAGTTTTCTAAAAAATCTTTCAGGATTCAGACCTATTTTCTGAAATCTCTCAACGCAAGTGAAAAATTAAACTTCAAAAATTGTTACATCTTAAAATGGTTGGCCTTAAAACTCAGTATAATATGTCTAGATTTAAAAAATATTTAACTGATTTAAAGTAAAATATTGTTGAATTTAAGACTCAGTTCTGAAATTTAGATAGCAAGGTCTCAAATTTAGATCAATTTTGCTTAAATTCGGTTAAATTTTGATGAAATAAATCGAAAACAAATTGTGAGGTGCGACAATATTAGGTATTTTTTCTGTACTGTGAATATCTTCGAAATTGTTCTTGAAACTATTGAGCTATTTTTTTTTTTGTGAAATGTATTCAAATCATATACATTCAAATATATATTTTACATGCTCTGAAAGTCGTAAGGTTAAACACCACAATGCTTGAATGCATAGAACTCTTGTTTGAAACGCAAACATTAGTTGTTTTCGGACAAGTATAACTGTCAAATCATAAATTAATAGAATTATTTTACTTACGGAAAGATCAGACAGATGTAAACTCTCCTTGCGAACTGTATATATCGATGAAAGTGTCATCGAAAGAGCATTTTAATATAATTTTGCAAACACTGCAGTAAAAGTGACATTATACACAGTAGTGGTCGCTATAAACAGACCGACCCCGTAATGCACATCATGCGCCTGAGTTGATTCAAGTTCTACGTTTCATTAGTTATACGCCGATTTGTGAGCTTTCTCTAAAAATTTTTCACATAAGTTTCTTTTTTTGGATACTATTACACAATTGGGATATGACTTAATGAAATTTGTTCCACTGTTTACTTTTTATGACTTTCAATCATACAAATTTATAACAAAAATACATATCTCTTATGCGCATTTAAATTACGCGGGTCGCCATTCGACCTGCGACCAATCAACGCAAAGCTCGTCTGCTTTCGTCCGCTGGGAAAATTTCAACAAGATTATAACCTTCGAATACATTAGAATTTAAAGCAACAATTTTTCTTTCATAAACTCTTTTTGCATAATAAAGTAATAATATTTGGCTAAAATTATGAACAACAAATAAATCAATCAATACTTTTTACTACATTTGCCAATAGATAATAAGAATTAGTGGTATACAAGAACTATCAGGAGCAGTGCAATCACTATTTTTCTCACGTCTACTACTGTACTTTTGAAGAAAAATATTTTGGACGAGCAATTTATTTATTTAGAGGCATCTAAGCCATACTTAAAAGTATAGTTTCAGAAATGCTAATTTTCTGGGAATCTATTACGTTTATTTACTGGACTGATTATTCGACACAAGATTGAATAATTTCAATTTTCTGCAGAAGTGTCCCTGAACATGTCAACTTCTGTATCGCTTACCCTATTTGAGTGACAAATGATTCTGTGACCTGAGCAAGGACTGTCAGCCCATTTTAAAATGATTTCGGTTTTGAATATTATCTCTTTCAGCTTAATAAAAGTCAAAGGAATTATTACACGGATTTCTGGTGTACATTAGGTTACAAGATTGCAAGACTGCAAGATTGCATGGGATTGTAAGAGATTACATAAGATTGCAGAAGATTCCATGGGTTATAGGAAATTCCTTATGAAAAATCATTAGATGTAGAACGATTATAAGATAATCAGCATTCGAATAAATACTAGGAAAATATTGAAGGAATTAATGTAAAAAGTAGATAAACTACAGAGGAATGATTTTTTGAGACCACTCATAACACTCCATGAAAATTCTTTGAAGTTTCTTGAAATTTCTTCATAGCTTTGGAAATATTTTTAAATTCATTAAAATCTTTAAAATCTGTTAACATTCGTAGGAAGACCTCAAAATATTTAAACCCCTTTTGTCTTCCTTTAAAACAGTTGAAATCTTTGAAATAGTAAGACATCTGTAGAAATCATTTGAAATTCTTTGAAAATAAAATAAATTAAGTTTATTCCCTGAAGTTCTCTAGAAATCCCTTGAAATTTGTAAAATCACCTAAAATCTTTGAAATACTTGGAAGTCCCATAAGACTCCTTAAATATTGTAAAATTCTTTTAAGTTCCTTGAAATCTTTGGATATGCTACATCAATCTTTGACATCCCCAAAAATTTGTGATATCTCTTGAAATTCTTTGAAATCTTTTAAAATAACTTAAAATCCACTGAAATTTTTGTAATTTCTTCACATTCTATGAAATTGTTGAAATCTATAGAAATTCTTTGAAATAAAGTTAAATTTAATCCCTAAAGTTTTCTATAAATGCGTTGAAATCCTTTAAAATCCCTTAAATCTTTGGAAGTCGTAAGAATCCAATAAAATAAGTATAAATTCCTCGAAATACCTTAAAATTCTTTGAAACTCTTGCTTTAGAATCGCTAGGACTTCCTTGAAATTTAATTCTCTAAAACTTAATTCTCTAGAAATCCCTTGTATTAATAGGTAAGCCTGCAGATGAAGTTCTCTAAGAAACGTTCGAATCCCTAGAGATCTTTGAAATTGTTTGAAATACTTTAAAATCCCTTAAAACCTTCAAAATCGTTAGGGATCTCTTGAAATTTCATTCACTAGAAGTTATTTCTCTAGAAATTCCTTAAAATCTTTGGAAATCCTACAAAATTCTTTGAAATCCCTTAGATTAATTTTAGTTGTCTTGAAAATTCTTTGGACTCCTTTATAATGACTCAAAATCTTTGAAATCCTTTGAATCTTTTCCTCGAAATCAAATTAAATTTATTCCTTAAGTTCTAAAAGAATTCGCTAAATCCTTTAAAATTACTTGAAATATTTGGAAATTGTTAGAATCTATTAGAATAAGTGGAAATAATTTAAAATCCCTTGAAAGCTTTCAAATCCTTGGAGATTCAGTAAAATTATTTATATTTTGTAAACTTTCTTGAAATCTTTGAAAATCCTATAAAATTCACAAAATGTATGGAAAAAGTCTTTCGCTAAAATTGTCTTACTACGACTTTTGATAAGTATCACTTGAAGCATCAGAAAACCGAACTTGACCGAATTTCGACCGAAAGGCCTTTTCCATACATTTTGTGCCGCGTCCTTTGTTAAATCTCTTGAAATCCTTTGAAATTCCTTAAAATACCTTTATCTCTCTAGAAATCGTGAAAGTTCATTAACATGAGTATACATTATTCGAAATCTCTTGAAAATGAATGAAATTAAACTTACTCATTAAGGTTCTCTAAAAAACCCGATTAAATCCCTAGAAATCTTTGAACTCCCTTGAAATGCTTGGAGATTTGATAAAATCATTTGAATCTTGTAAAATTCCTTGAAATGCTTTAGAATCCCATGAAATATTTAGAATCTCCAGGATTTCCTTGAAATTTCATTTCATTTAATTTAGTTTCAAAAGTTCTCTAGGCATCTCTTGAAATCTTTGGAAATCCTACAGAATTCTTTGAAATCCCTTGAAATTTATAAATACTCTGGAAATTGTTTGGAATCCCTTTAAGTCCCCGGAAATGTTTGAAAATCTTTGAAATCCTCTAAAATCCCTTGAAATGTTTCGGAATCTTACAAAATCCGTGGAAATATTTGTAAATCTCTTAAAAAACGATGAAATTCTTTGAAAGTAGTTGAAATATTTGGACATCCAATAAAATCCTTTTGAAAGCCTTAAAATCCGTGGGAGTCCCTCGAAATAGTTGAATTCATTTGTTATCCCTAAAAATCCCCTGATATGCTTGGGAATCTTTGAAATCATTTCAAACCTCGTGAAATTTTTATGAAATCCGGCGAAATCGCTTCAAATCCATGGAAATTTTCTGGAATGCCTTCAAATTTGTTGGAATCCATTGATGTACTTGAAATCTTTCGGGATTCTGTAAAATTCATTGAAATCTATGGAATTCTGTTAAATCCCTTGTAATAATTTAAAATCCTACGTTAAGTAAAGAAATAAATCATTCGTTTGTAGTTTCTCTATTTTTTGCCTCAGTTCTTTCAATATTTCAACATCATTTATTTTTACACTGATTTTCTATAATGATTTTTCTAGAATCGCGAAAAAATTATAAGAAATTCATTATAGGAAAATCATAATAGAGCCATACTGAATTTTCTACAATATTTTTGCGTAAAGCAGGATTGCAAGGGATTTTAAAAGATTGCATGGGATTGCCTGAGATGGCATAAGATTGTAGAGAGAGTATGCAATACATGGCAGGAGTAATTATCCTCTCAATAAAAATTTATTTGAGGATGTCAAATATTTAAAAAATATTATAGTATATTATTTAGCAATTTTCCACTTTGAGTTTTTAGTTTGGGACAAGTGGATTTTAAACGAATTCTCCCAACATTTTGAAACTTTACCAAATTTTTGATTCTTAATTCCACATGGAATATTCTGATTTGGATGGCAAGTAGAGTTTTTGAAAGCACGGCATGACTGGCCTTGTACCGTGAGGCATACATGTACTTGCGGTAAGGTGTATGTACACAAGGCGTCTCACCTCTTCAGAAGTAGTAAAAGCGCCTTGTATCGTCGTATCTTGAAGTCTTGAGTGTCCCAGTCTGGTATCGGCTAGTCTTTCTCGGCCGAGACTATCATGATATTGCAGCAAAGCGGCTACATAACGCCATCCGGCCGGTGGATATCTGATTAGTTGCACCCAAGTTGTCGAGAATCCCACGCCTACGCAAAATCGTCGCACTCCATGTAAACCGACTTTTACTTTCGTTGCAGGTTGCGGGAGGTATCTTCTGTTATCTGTTCACTTACAGAAAGTCACCATCGTTTGTCTTATTGTTAGCTGTGAGGCGGAACTTGTTTCATCAGCGAAATGGAATCTTGGAGATAGAAAGCGAATCTGTTGAGGGTGTTGAAACACGTCTTGATAACCCATTTCGCTACCTTTTCCGTAATAGATGCATTCGTTTTATAAACACAAACAAAATGTTTGGAGTAAAAAAATGAGATTGATTTTGTTAAAAACTAGCCAAACCTGATTCAAAATTAATCGAAGACGGTTTAAGACGAATCAATTATGTCCTCCTGGATGTTCAATATATACTTAGACAAATGTCTAAGAATGGCTCTCTTAGACGAAGAAGGTGTTGATCTCGGGACAGGGAAAGTAATCGGACTGGCGTTTACAGATGATGAGATTGTTACGGTAGAATCAGTCGACGATTCTCAGAGAATAATGAGCAGACTGGGTATCACATGAAGAGTATGGGTCTTGAGATTAACGCTAATAAAACAAAAATCATCATGTTTGAAAGGAGGGATGAGAAAACAGTATGCAACATTGCCCTAAGCTAAGAGAGAATAGAACAAGTTGATGAGTTCGTGTATCTAGAAAGTTTATTTACTACAGATGGAAAGATAGATGCAGAGATACTCAGACGTATAAACGAGGGTGGAAAAATTACACTGGTCTGCAAATTTCAACTTTCTGGCGTGCATATGCCAACTGATTAGGTGTTTTCGATGGACTTTTTTGCGCTGAATACAAATCTGGTCTTAAAAGTTGTCCATAACTTAAAGTTTTTGAGAAAATGGGGGTTCAAACCCTGAAGAAGGCGTTTTTGGCCACATTTGGATAACCGTGGGTACCAAACCCGAAGTCACAGAACCTTCCAAAATTTCTTCAATTGAAGCTTGTCGATTCCCCTTTCAGCCCCTATAAAATGAAATTCGATCGCGTCTGACCTTGAACGTCTGTGTACCTTTGAACGAATTGGTGTCAGTGGTTGCGCACGCACCATGTGTGCACACTTGGCCATATTTCTGAGTACCAAAGAATATGGAATTTATCCGTTTTTAGTTATAAGTTCGATTCCAGTTCAAATCCAAAGAAACTTTGAACACTCCGTGATGGAATATATGTACAATTCGACCTTAACAATCAACCCTTATGTCAATTAATGTACCCTTACTTTTTTCGTGATGAATGCAATTTTCAAAGAGTTTCGAAGGAAAAACTGGGACAGAGGTGGTCTGTAGAGGCACCATCAAAGAACTCCTGGATGGACAGATGTACATTAAACCCTATAAAAACAACCCTTGAGTCGATTAGTTTACCTCATCTTAGTTTTTGAAGTCAAAAAATAAAACGAATTATATTAGCTCACAATTCATATACAGATTAATCAGAGAAACATCGTAAACTAATCAAATCAAGGGTCGTTCGTATGGAGTAAATTGTATACCTATCCATCCGGGGGTTGTTTTGTGGTGCCTCTACAGATCACCTATATCCCAGTTTTTCACTGGGATCTCTTAAAAAATTGTAATCATCACCAAAAAGTAAGGATACATTAATCGACATTAGGGTTGATTGTTAAGGGTGCAAAGTGCGTATATTCCATCACGCGATGTTCGGGGTGTCTTTAGATTTGAACCAGAATCAAATACATAACTAAAAACGGATAAATTTCATGTTCTCTGCTACTCAGAAATACGGCCAAGTGTACATACTTAGTGCGTGCGTTACCACTGATACCACTACGTTCAAAAGCACACAGGGTTTCAAGGTCAGATGCGATGGGATTTTGGTTTATTGAGGTCAAAAGGGAAGTTGACAAGCCTTAATTTCAGACATTTTGGAAAGTTCTATGACTTCGGGTTTGATACCCACGGTTATCCAAAAGTGGCCAACAAGGTCTTTTTTTGGGGGGGGGGGAGGGGTTCAATCCCTATTTGCTTAAAAGCTTTACATGATGCACAACTTTTGAGCCCAGGTTCGTGTTCAGCGCAAAAAAATCTATTGAAAATACTTAATCACTTCCCATATACATGACCCATGTATACCAGTGTTATCGACAGTGTACAAGCTATTACTAGAAGTAAAAGTGTAACGAATAAAGCTAAAATTGCAATATATCATTCTGTGCTTGCATCTACAGTGCTATATGGTAGCGAGACCTGGGCGTATCAAGAAAAGGATAGGAGTGAAGTGAACACGGTTGGCATGCAGTTCCTGCGGAATATGTTCGGTAAAACACTAATGAATAAAGTAATGAGTGGGTTCTCAAAGAATGTGGTGTAGAAGAAACATTGTTTGACAAGAGAGAAAGAAATTTGTTAAGATGGTTTGGCCATGTTGAGAGAATGAATGAAGAACGTTTAACGAATCAAGTGTATTTAGGTAAAGTAAGAGGTAGCGTACCCAGAGGTAGACCGAAGAGAGAATGGCTATAATGTGTGAATGAGACTTTGAAGCGAAAGGATATAAGGAGTCATGGAAACACAAGAGCGTGCATGGAACGATGTATGGATTAACGGAAGCAGAAGATGTATGCAAAGATAAGGATGTATGGAGGACAATTGTTTATAAGAAAAAGAGTGATGTCTGAAAGAAAAGACTTTGGACCCTAATGGGTCCGCGTGAAGAGATTTTCTTAGTGGATTAGTATAATGGCTTTGCGAAGCTCGAAAACCTGGGCTGATTGCTAGAGAGATTGATCAGCGACCCGTATTAGAGCGGTGTTTTGGGACGAGTGTGTCGTTTAAATGAACAGCACGCGACATTTAAATTAATCTTAAACCTATCCCTCCTTCTACACATCCCTTACTTACCCTTACCATATAAGTTCCTTGATCCTCGGTAGTATGACGAGACTAGAACTGAAAGAGTTGCGCTTCCCCTAAAAGGAATTTGGTTTAATGGTGTTATGAAAATGATAAAGATAATAATAATAATAATAATAAGCGGTTAAGCGCTCGGACTTCCTACTAGAGGTCCGGGGTTCGATCCCTGAGCCGGTACCTCTGGAAATTTTTCCATG
>JAUMHM010000072.1:13322328-13334267 GCA_032362435.1 Melikaiella ostensackeni
TATAAAAAGTTTCGAAAAACGAATTTAATACTTGGGTCAATAAAAAACGACGTCTTTCAAAAAACTAGTAAAGATGTTACTGAACGATACCGTAAAATACTTGATCCACGTTTACAGGGTGGGTTTTGTGGCATTCTGGGAGAGGTGAGGGGGTCAGGGGGTCAGAATAAAAAATTGATGCATGCGTCATATTTGTGATAGTGACTTTTTTCGAAAACCTCACAAAACTGGAGGGTAGCGTTAAAAAATGCAAACTTTGATTTTCTTAGCCACTATACTGTAAAACGCACCGCACCCGCACGTGACGCGCTAAAATTCTTCATTTTTTTAAAACTATGTACTACCTCTTCGATCGTTTTTGAACTCAGACATGTTATTCTAGATTATTCACAGATTATTTTGGGGGAAAAATGGTAATTGTGCCTCAAATGCATCCCACAAGAAAATCAAAATATTTTGAAAATTTTGTTTTGGACCGTATTTAAAAAGAAATCCGTAATTTTTTAATAACATTGTGGCATTTTTCTCATCAAAATCAGTTGAGCCGTTCTCGAAGAAAAAAACTTTTTTCCGATTTTTCTTCTTGCCCTAATAACTCCCGTGAAAATTTTTTCCCAAATGTAATCTTTTGGGAAATTTAATCTCACATCAACATTTATTGTACATTTGTTTCCAATGAGCCGGATAAGCGGGTAGTCTCGAAGTCTAGTTTTGATTTGTGAACTTTTTGGGTGTTCCTTTGTCATGTTCTGTGTGCATAAATCTTGTAATAATTTTTTCAGCTTTTTTCAATTTTACAACTAATTAAAATGTTAACCTAATACTTATCATAAAATAAGGTTGCCAAAAGGTTTCACACACAATTTTCATTTTTACAGCTAATTAGAATATTATCCTGGTACTTATCGAAAAAAAGGTTGTTAAAAGGTTCTACATACATTCAGATAAAAGAAATGATACCCTCGTTGCCTACAAAAAATGATGTTCTGAGGAAGATGCCGTATGGACAATATATGCATTCTGTTATTGTGTACCATTGAGTACTTTATTTACATTTTTTTTAATCTTATGATTTTTTACAGATGTTTTTAACTTAAAATATATTTAATATACTTTCAGTCTATATACAATTGTTTTTTCTAAATATACTATTAATATAATTAAAATGTCATCCTGGTACTTATTATAAGTAAAATAAGGTTGCCAGAAAGATGTACAAAATTTGAGGTATAATAATTGAATACAAATTAAACTAAATTTTATATTTGAATGTAAAAATATTTTACTATGTTATTATTGTCTCTTTGGAATAAATTCTGAATCTTGATATTTGGGGCTAAGATTTTCTGTATAGTTTCCTCAAATCTATTAGCATTCTTCGAACAGATGATTTTTACGAGGGTTTGTGACTGTTTGTTCTCTCAAAAAAATTGTTGAACGATTTTTTTGCTTAAGTGTCTATATAGACGAGTCAGTCGTCAAGTATCTCTCGTTCACTACACTTCGTATTTTTCTGAATTTTCTTCCCGGTGAAGAATTTTTCTCATAATTTAAAAATTTTATTAAAGTTCAGAATAAAATCTATTTTCTTATGAAAACTTTTTGTGTACTGAAAAAGAACACCCAAAAAGTTCATCATTCAAAAATAGACTTTGAGACTACCTGTTTCTTCGGCTCATTAGAGACAGATGTACAATAAATGTACACAACAGGAATTTAGATCCTTTAATTTTTTAAATTGGAAATTAATTCCAGCAATTTCCAAATTATGACACAAAACTAAAGCCATTATATCCAAATAATGATTCCATCTCAAATTCTGTTGTATCTAGCATGATATCTTTTTAAAAAACACAAACACTTTCATAATAGATTTAATGCTTTCACGATGATTCATTATAGTAAAAGGAGATATTTCGGGGTTTAATTGTGTGCAAAATTACGAATCTCCTTTTACAAACACTTCTGTTTGAGCTTATTTTTTTTGACTCTTTTTTATATGATAGGAAAAAGTTCACAAAAAACCTGTGCTCTGTAGTAATAATTTTTTTTTTCAGAATACAGAGACTGAAGCGAACTGTCTGATGTCGCGATATATACTATACTCTAAACCCAAAGAAATTCTCATATTTTAACGAAAAGCATTTCAGATAAACTTGTACAACATTTACGACGTACGACTCGGGCAAAACTGTTGTTTTTTTCGGCAGTATCGTACAAACCCCAACCTGTTATAAAAGGCACATGTTAGAAAATTTTCAAAAGACCATGGAATTTCATTCAGATCCTTTTAGCCTTCAAAATAAAGATTTAGAGACATATTTCTGACAAATTTATTCAGTTTTTATAAGTACCAATATGACATTATGATTATATTTACAAAATGTTCAATAAAGTCAAGAACAGAGTACATAGATATAAGAAAATCTAAAATAGATACAGGAGAATACACAAGCATCTGAAAAATTATAAAATCATAAAAATTATAAAAATTATAAACATAAATGTTAGTCAAAATTGGCTCTAAATCAACCCACAGTATAAAACCATCCCTCTCTAGTACGTAGCGAAAGTTTTTTTAATGCACAGGATATACATTTCTATCACAAATGATTGTATTTCAAAAGTTCTGATAATTTCTATGCTATATATTTTGATATGAAAACATTGCTGTACGTGGAACATTTGGCTAATTTCGTTGACCAGACAACGAACAAGAATAAAGGAGCATTAAATTCAGAAATACTGATTTATAAATGTTAAACAGAGGAAGTTTTTGCAATTCTTCTCACATATGTTAATTGAATTGACGTGAGATTCCTTCTCTATTCTATCTATATTCATTGAATTGAAACTGTTTCATTTTCACAAACACTCCTAGTAACTTCGCTTTTTGACTAGTTCAGATTATTTTGTACAAAATTGGGCTTCTAACGGTAAGATATAATTAAAAATTGTCAACATAATTTCTTTCATAATTAGAGATAAATAAGCTCCATGGACGTTGCTTTTGTTGCAGAATAATTTATGACCGATTTCAGTCTTCTTTTTCCTCGTGTACCTTGTCTCATATTTTCAAATTGCACTGTACCTGCTATGTAATATGACTGCATATTATTTCTAATATTGTATTCACATTCACAAGAAGCTTTATGAATACCCTTCTCCCGATCTCTTACGGTCCGGTTATTCCCAAGCCCCCCCAAAGACAATGGCTTTTACAATAAGCAGTAAATGTTAAGTAAACTCAGCATGAAATTATGCGTAATTCATCCTTCTCAGAAATAAGTTTCTGCAGGCAATCAATGGCAATTGCTGCATGCTCGCTAATCTGCAATAGTTTCTTATGAGCAAGTCCCAGCCACCACCTGACGAAGCAGCGACTCATTGTAATCAGTATGACTGTAAGGTCTAAGGGCGACTCTTAACTAAAGTTGTGTCACGTCTGGCTCTGCCAGCGAATAAGCGAACGAATGCATTTTGGTTTATCTTGGTCGTCTTGTATGGTTCGTGTGATGGCATGTAGGAATTTGCGTGAAACGAGCAATACGGGACTTGTGGTCCCTTTCAAAGACCAAGAAAGGAGGAGAATTTTTAGGACGAAGGCAAACGTGAATGAAAAACAACGTTTGGTAATTTGGGATCACACAGATGAAGTAGTAACAGGCTGTAAAGACAAGATTGAGAGATAGGAAGAATAAGCGGAAAATCTTTACGAATGAGGTGAAGGCTACAGGTTTTAAAAATGGATGACAAGAAGAAAGAAGAAAACATTGGAAAAGGATTGGATGGACATTTCTAAGACGTTCCAAGGCCGTTTCTAATCATCATTATTATTCAATGATTACAATTGATGAAGTTAAAAAAAAAAGTGTGTATAAAAGTGCAAGGAGAGATGATCCGAATATTTAGATTCACAGATGATGCAGTAATCAACTAGTTCAGAAAAAGAGTTTAAAAGAAAGGTTAAACTTAGTAATGTAAAGTAGAAAGAAAGAAGTTAACATATCATATACTTCCTGAGCTCAAATTAATACTCTTCTAGTGATTTCCTAACTTCTTTCAGGGTGACTACTCAAGACTCAGAAAAAATTATAGTGATTGGCCACATCAGCTTATAGATTTTGAATTTGGAAAGCACAGTGACAAGCACAGGCTAGGTGACAAAAATTGCACCAATTACCCTAAAGGTTATGATAAGACCAGACGAACGACAGGAAAGAAATCTCAATGAAAAGAACTGCAAGGGATTCTAACCAATTTTGTCAACGAATAAGCGAATAACTTATCTTGGTTTGTCTTGGTCATCGTGGTCGTTGGTTCGATGGCACGAGTGAATTTGCGTGAAACGATCGGCACATGATTTATCGTTCCTTTGAAAGACCAAGCAGAAAGACCAAGAGAGACAGAAAAGTTTGAGAAGGACGAAGGTGGTAGCTGAATCTCAGTGAGGAGAAAAGAGTGAAAAGAGGCGAGAAGCCAAAGGCACTCATGAAAGGGGTACGGGTACGGCTTGAGGCTCCTCTTCTTGGCAGCCTTGAGCCACTGAGACTGGTTTCTGTTTTTGCTTCCATGGTTCCATCCTTCCAGAGGTTTCAGAGTCTTTGGTAGTTCATCCTTCTTTAACTCTTTTTGCTCTTCCTCTTCCTCCTCTTCCTCATCTACCCCTTCACTCTTGTTCCACCCGAGTCTTCACTCTTCTCTGTCTCGCTAAAAGTCTGGCTGATTATCGTTCTCGCTCAAGTGAGTGACTTCATCCTCCTCGCACCTTGAGATTCGCTCCAGGGCTGCACGATCCTAAACTAAATGCATTTCAAATGCGAGAAGGAAGACTTCAGTTAGCGGAAATTGTATACCATCTTCGATCTCAATGTTATGTAATATACATATTTTATTATAGGATTAGAGTGGATGAGTTTATTTTGTGTTATCGATTTAAAGCGGGTGATCCAGATTTTTATTTGGGCTTATTTTTTTGTTGGATGATGATAAATATGATAATGATGATATTTTGATTGAAGAGAGGGACAGATTTTTCAATTGCTTGCAAGATTTTAATCTGATTTCGGATAACAAATGATACTTTTGGTATCCAGTGTGAGATGGCTTTTGAACAATGTAGTGAAAGTTTGCAAAAGTGTGAAGTTGCTTCACAAATTTGACGAGGATACATTATCCTAGCATTAGTTTATTTCCACTTCTTGGAGATGATGACAATTCTCTCCTGTCCTGACGAGTCACTTACATGATATTAATTAAAATCATAACTAGGAGAAATTCAGTATAATGGAGTGTCCAGTTCACAATGAATAATTTTAATTACTTTAATTTTAGTTCAATTAACTTGATAAGTTTATAAACTCTGTAGACACTAGTGTTTTCTTCAATAATCAAAATTCTCTGATAAATAGAATTTCATAGGTACTTAACTACCATTTAGTGGTGTGCAAAGACATAAATAACCTAAACTGAAATTAAAGTTGAGTTTTCAAGCCAAGTTCTGAAAGAACTATTCTTTTTTAATTCGAATTTCTGTAAAATAATTTTAAAAAAACAGTGATAATATTTACCCTAATAGAATAATTGTTAAATTATACAATTCATCAAGACGTTTACAACATTGGAGGTTAATATCATAAAAAACTGATACCCCCTTTTAATAATAGTACACAGAATATATTTTCAATCTCGATTATTATTATCCGACAGATGCTACACCCTACACGAAAAATTTTTTTCACTTATCTTCCACTTATTTCTCCCTTACCTCTTTTTTTGCTGCCTCCTGCACGTTGCAATTATTTTAGAGCAACGCAACCCTTCTAAAACAAAACAACTAAGCTGTGTTGCGGTAAAGCGCATGTATCTACTCTACTGTCCATGTATCCTGCGAGGATGTGCGAAAAAGTAGATTCTTTCGAAATTTTAGCGGTCCCGAAGTTGGGTTAAAACCAGCAGTTTATTATCTGAAATTAGTGCTTCTTGTGTACGTACTCAGAGTTAGTATACGCGGTTTTGGGAAGCGTTGAACCACTGAGCAATAAATTAAGTCACTGTACAAAATCGTGTGAGAGAAATTCTTGTTATTGTAAACAAAATCTGTAGATTAATTAATAAAGATGATTGTTAATGTAACATTATTGCTGTCTTAACCAAAATATTTATTTATGTCGGGAGGGGGAGAAAGAAAGATGGGGTTGATTTTTCAGGGGAATGGGACATGGGGGTAGTGTAGAGAGAGGGGCTAAAGCTTGAGGGGGATAGATGAGAGTGTATGAGGGAATGGCAAATTAGGGGTGGAATTAGGTTAGGGGGTAAAAGAGAATATATTAGTGATTAAGGGGATGCATGGTAGAGTGTATAGAAGATGGGGTAGAAAAGGGGCTATAGAAATGTTGGAAGAGGAGATGGCAAATTAGATGAAAAAGTGTTCAGAAACGGGTCAAGGGGCTGAGGAGGGAATATATTAGTGGTTAAGGAGGTGGATAGTAGAGGGGATTGAAAAGGGGGTGTAGTAAAAGTGAGAGAAGGCGTGGTAAATCAGAGGATGTAGTAATCTCAATGGGGCAGGCTTCACCAACGAGGGTAAATTTCAGCATTTTTAATTACGGCACAGATGTGACGTCTCCGCTACTACGACTTCTGGCGCAGCATGAAAAGTTCTGTCTCACTATTACAGCTGAGTGAGGAATCGTAGTGGTCGAAAGGCCACATCTGTTCCGTGAATAAAAATACTGAAATTTCCCCTCGTTGGTGAGGTCTGAGAAAGGAGTTAAGTGGTTGAGGAGGGAATATTTTATTGGATAAGGGCGTAGATGGTAAAGCGTGTAAAAGAGAGGGTAGAAGAGAAGATAGGGGAAGAGTTTGTCGAGGTTATGGAAAATTAGAGGAAGGATTGTTGAGAGAGGGGTTAATGGGTTGAGTAGTAAATATATTAGTGATTAAGTCGGTGCATATTAGAGGAATAGGAGAGGGTATTTAAGAGGAGGTAGGGGAAGAATTAGGAAGTTAAATAATATTTCACGACAATTTTTTTAAGCCTATAAACAAACTTCGTTGATCCTAAACAAAGATTTTTGTTTAATCCACGGAATGTTTTGTTGCCTCTATAGCAAGCAAATTTTTTTCGCCTCAACCGGACAGTTTTCTCGATAAAAAGGGACCAAAAAGAAGCAGGAGGTGAAGATAAAGAGAATGAGGGGAAGGAGTAAACGACACGTGAAACTTTGAAATTGCAAGTCGGCGATTTCTTCGACACGTACGTATGTATACATAGGTGTGTTTGTATACTGTATATGCATGAGCGTGCGAGCCGAGCACAACCGGTATGGGGACGAGGACCAAGATAACGGAAATGCCCGAAACGCGTCAAGGAAATCTGTCTGCGTTTGCTTTTAATTAAGGCCCGACGAGACAAGGAATGGGGTACAGAACGAAGCCCGAAATTCCAACCGGGTTGTAGAAGTAGTCCCATAAAATTTCTTCCGCCGAGAGGACCTTCTCTTTCGCTCTCTTTATCGCACTTTGTTTCTTGTTTTCTCATCTCAGTCCTTTAAAAATAAGACATTCAAAAAAAAATAAGCCGTATCCGTTAAGTAAGATTTTCTTTGAAGTTTATTAATAACATTTTACCCCAGGCCCCTCGTTATTGCAACAGCAATCTGTTAATTTACTCATCTGTTTGTTTATATACGTAGTTTGAACTTTATAGTGTCATAAGCCCTAAACCTTTCGTGATTATTTGCAAAGCAATTTCTTCTTGAATTAAGGAAACCTTAATTAGAATTGTATCTATCAAGTTGTTGACACATTTATTTGCGAATTCGTTTTTGGATGCATTTTTAATCTTTTAGAATATTCTAGGTATGCAGTTTTGCCATACTTTGAGATGGGGCATATTCAAAATCCAGGACTTCCAAAAAATTCTGAAAACTTCAAAAACGCATGTCTGAGAAGAATAATTGCAAAATTTGTAGCACTTTCCTGCTCCGTCTCATTCCTTCAAACTCTTCCATATGCTCTTCCCCCTCAGCCCCTCTCCCTATGTCCACCTCTATACGTGCTCCCTGTCCTAAACAACTTAATCGTACCGTTGTTCACTATTGCCCCTCTCGTTCTGCTTTTACTAATCGTCATCCACACCCTTTTTATACACTTTTTTAACCTCTCTAATATCCGCCCCCGAGTTCCCTTAGGCCTCCTCGACCCTTTTTCTCTCCCCTCAAGCCCTCACTCTCTTAATTTGATTCTCCCTTTCTACCCCTCACCCTAATAGGAGCATTTTTATTGAGCGTTTTTATATCACCTTCCATATACCCCTCTCCTTCATCACCCCATTACCCTCTATATTTCCTCTGCTTATCACTACCTTCATCCCTTTTCCCCTATTATATATCGATTCAACAGCTCCTCTTCACCCCTTTTGTCCCGCCTATTCTCACATTTTTATAGACGATTGCCCCACAATTTCTGGTCTAACCCTCCCCCATCACGCTGACCCTCTTTCCTCTCAACCCGACGCAGGCTATCCCACCTCTTTATTCTTTCATATTCCCCTTTAAAACCTTCCCTTTTCTCCACCTCCTCCAATCCCTTCCACCCCCTAAAAGATTTTTGGTTGGCCGTTGGTAGTTGTTATTGGCCGTTTGCTTCATCATCTCCCATGCACCCCTCCACCCTGGACCCTAACCCTCTCTTCAATTCCCTCATTACACATTCTTCTAACTCTCCGCTCTACCATTGTTTTCCTTTGTTCCTTACCCTCAGCTCCTCCTCCCTCATTCCTTCTCCTCCATTTCCACCTAAAAAAAATGTTTACTGACATTTCTGGGGGGTTGTTATTAACGGTCAATACAAAATTTTTCTCCAGTCACAGGGTTTTTCAAAAAGAAGATTTGATTTAAAGAATGTCAGTAAAAACATTAAGGACTTACTTTAATTTTATCCCCACAATATTCTCTCTTATATTTATGTAATCTGTTACAAATGAAGAAGTTATTTTTGTTTCTGAACTAATTATCAAACATTGTGAGTAAAAAGTGAAAAACTATGTCATTATGTATTACAGTTTTTTAAATTTCAAAAAAGTTTTGTACGAGGAATTTGATTATCTGATTGAAGATTAAATCTTCAATGCGATGAGAGTTTATATTCTAAAAAGCTTGAAATATACAAAGTAATAAATTATCAAATAGCAAATTTTCGAAACTTAACACCGGTTCAAGCAGACGTTGTGATGTCCTCTCATTCGCTTCTTCTACTCCTGCATCACCACTTTCACTTCCAACATGCCCTCTCACATACTTACCATGTAATTTATTCTAAGCCACTTCAATTTACTTCGTCCATCTACGCATATCTCGTTTACTCTTCCTTAAGAGCTGAAAACAAAGTACTGCAGTTTCAAACTACAAATTACGTTGACCAAAGTAATTTTCAATTAAATTACATTTGTAATTTGTGTTATATAATTGTATAACTAATTGCATCTTTGTTACAATTTACATATAATGGTTCAAATACAATTAAATTAATACATCCTTAAAACAGTTTGTTTTCGAGATGGTGGAATAAACATCTTTAGATTCAATCAAAGTTTAGAATAATGAAGGGCATTGAATATGGTTCTATAATTGTGATCGAATCAAAATTACTTTCATAATTAATAAGTTCTATTTTCAAAACACTTTTGGATAATTAAGAAAGATTAAATCATAAAAATCCTTCTTTCTTTTGTTTCGAATTGAAGTAGCTAATAAAATTATAAAATCCGCAACTCTTTAAAACGTCTGCATGGATCTCATGCGGTTGAATTATAATTTATGACCCCTAATTTAAATTTTTTCCAAATTTTTATGACAGCGAAATGTTATTCAGAGAGGCTGGTGACACCTCGAACGAAATTTATCGTCAGGGTAAAACCGGATGTTTTCATTTCGGTAGTCGCTGACAGTTAATATATTCGATGAGGTGATCCTTTGGGATTTTAAACGACTTTCTAAACGAAAGGCGATGTGGCTCTCTTCTACACCTCGCACCTGGGGGGCCGCGGTCTCTAATAAAGAGTAATTTAGTAAACTAGACAGAAAATCCTCTCGACTATAAAACGGACTTTATGGTCACTTTACTCGGTCTATTATAAATGCCAGTTGCTCTTCAAGATTAATCCTTTATGCAGCTACTTCCCTATTATTTCTTGCTAACAATTCTAACTAAAATAAAATCTGCTCCAAGCTAGTTTATTATTTTATAATATACATTCTGTTATTATAAAAATGATAACTATAAGTTGATTAGGAGAATTTAATTGTAATCATCTTAACTGAAAAAATGAAATAAGTTCGTTTAGAATTTGAGCAACTTTCCTTCTTTTTTGCAGATGGAGAAAAATGCAGATCCGAATCAGATTTAATAATAAAGGTAAAATGGCAACAGGAGTTCACTGACTCAGTACTTCAATCGAATCGAAAAGAGAGAATTAAGAAATTCAAATGACGGAATAAAAAAGAGCGACCTGTGCGATCTTCTTCGGCTACGCCAGTTTGGACGTTAAAGGAGCGTTCGCTTTTTTCGCCAGTAACTGTGGTCGCAATAAAGACTCATTATTATTGTATTCATTATGCCCAAACAACATCGTTCAACTTCACTCTTTTTCTTCTTCCGTTTTTTCCTTCTCGCTTTCATCCAGGATCGACGGCCACACAATTGTAACGAGAGAATCAAGAATTTATCAATTTTTTGTTTAAATCGTAATTTCTTTCTATTTCGTCCTTTTGTGCTATTTTGATCCATCTTCATGATCTATTGAGTGGCCTAGGACTAGTTGTCCTAGGATTGGACCTACGTGAACCTATAAATCAGCTTGATCAACCGAATAATGTCACCCTGTTTAGCCTCGTACCAGATGCTGCATATCAAAGAAATCTGAATGATAGCAACATACAGTTAGTATGTAATATTACCTAATATTTTCATTAATTCAGAACACTTTTCGTTCATTATTGTACTCTCAGCTAAGTGAATACAGGCCTGTTGTTTTTGGTCTTAACAACATTCCATTATTCATTTAAATAACAATCCACTGTTCGACCTAAATCTGAAAGGGTTCACCAAATTTTGTAAAGAGGGACCTACTGTATAACTCAATATTAGGCTATTATTGGTCTATTAGACGTCAAATAAATATTGACCTATTATCTAACCTGTTACTAGACCTGAGTCATGAGTCACCTATTGTTGTGAAACAGGTACATCAGGAAATGGATATACCATTGATTTATTTGTTGATAATATTGTAGATTAATCCTAGTGTACTGCTTGAACCAGATGAGTGACGTATCTGACAGCTTTCTTTGTAATATGTCAAAGCTAATTTAAATAGTAAACGTCTAGATAGAGGTCAAGCTAAAATTGTAGATTTTTTTAAACCAACAAAACTTAATTCTAGGATCCATAACGAATCAAGATTTCTAGATACAAGCTTCTCTGATATTTGTTTTAACAATTACAAAATACTTGACTAATGAATGTTTCATATCTTTCTTTGATTAATTCATGATTCACATCAGAGTTAGTAGTATTTCAATAGATTGGCCTACTATCTAATAAACTATTAGAATTGTGACCTTATCTTTGGTAAATCAATCTTCTTGTTTTTGTTGGTTGGCTAACTACTTAACTAATACTTACCTGGAAAGGATTTTTTTGTAATTACTAGATCAATCCTATAATCTACTCATTGAGCCACTACTGAGCTATACTGTTTTATTGTTTGACCTAGTCAGGCAATTAATATTATTCTTATAATAATAATGATAATAATAATAATAACGATAATAATAGTAATAAGTGGCCTAGGACTAGCTGGTGGTTCGGATTCCACCTTAAGCTGTAGGTCCCCCCATTATGCACTTGGCTGTAACCCAGCCCGTGGATGGTGG
>JAUMHM010000072.1:13349805-13362687 GCA_032362435.1 Melikaiella ostensackeni
ATCTTTTCGAACGAGGCTCTCATATAATTTCGATCGAATTTCACGCGCTGAAGGCGCTCATTTGATCGAACAATTATTTCTACTAATTTTACAAACCCCCGTCAAGTGAAACGAACTTTTACAAAAATTTGAGACTTGCACGCGTCGACATGGTCCTTTGTTAGCCGGATCCTCGCAGTGAATTGGTGAACTTGCTAAATAGACAAATAAGTGCGAGGAAAGAGACTTTTTCAGCGAAAAAGGTAAAAGTGATTCGCCATTCGTGAACTGATAAGTGAACAAAACTGAAATCTAAATAATCGTCCACAATTTTGGTAAATATATTTTTAACTATTATTAATTTTCAAATCATTATTAATAATGGTGATTACATCGGTTACATACCTTTTCGGTATGTAACAAAAGCAACGAAGCTGTTTTTGAAAAATTAAGAATTTGAAGGTTATGAATGCGGCATTCGTTTCATCGCTTTCGGAATTGAATTCAACTGTAAATATCATCGGATTTGGAGACGACGCTTTGAGAGAGTTGGGAAATCGCTGAGTATTCAATGACTCATCAAGCAACAGGACTCAAGTAAGCGTATTGTAAACAGATTTGTATTTATATTACAGGTATAGACCTTTTGTAATTTGTAGTGTACTTTTCAGAAAAATGTTCAAGCAAACAATCGCATGATTCAGTAATACTAGAAGAAATTCAGTTGCGACTAAAAGAGATGGAAGAAACGTGGAATGATTATGACTAAGCAGAGTCAATTTTAGAGTCTTTAGCACCAGGGCCGAATCGCGAGGCAGAACGTACTGAATTTGAAGACAATTTCTTTCAATATACTGCTTTAGCTACTAAATTTATAAATGAACGACTACCTCGACGTTCGACAGCAGACACACATGGTAATGCTGACGATGTATCGCTACAGCGTGCACGCATTGCATAATTAGAGGCAGAGCTTACAGCTCAACGACAGGCAGAAATTGCAAATTTGCGAGAATTGGCGAGCTCGCACAGCTCTACTCCTATCATTGATAGTTCAAGTAGCCGCACGCATTTTCCACTACCCAAGCTTGATCTCCCTACTTTCTCTGGTAGCTACGAAGAATGGCTCGGTTTTAGAGATTCGTTTGTAACAACAATTGATAAGGATGCGAGTATTCCTAACATTCAGAAATTAAGATATTTAAGATCCTACGTAAAGTAGATCAACTTCCTTCTGCCCCAATAAAAAGAGAAGACCTAAAAATCCCTGGTCACATAAAGCTATCAGATCCAGGCTTCGATAAGCCAGCAAAAATTAATGCCTTAATAGGAGGAGAATTATTTTATGATCTACGCAGTGGCAAAATTCCTCTTGCCTTACCGAGAACATCTTCGCAGAATACACATCTAGGGTGGATTGTCACCGGAAAGGTCAACAATGCCTGGGGCCAGCAGAAATTATCATGTAACTTGGTGAGAGACCCACTCAGTGCACAGATGGAGAAATTCTGGATAATAGAAAATACAAGAGAAAAGCAACATCTATCTACAGAAGAAGAGGCATGTGAACGGCACTTCCGGTCGCATGTGCAACGAGATTCATTAGATCGTTACGTGGTACGATTGCCATTTAACGAAAAGCGAGAAGAATTAGGATCATCATATGATACAGCTCGGAGGAAATACTTTGCTCTTGAGAGAAGACCGAACAAAAATGTTAGCTTGCGTGATCAGTATCACGAGTTCATGAGAATCTATGAGGAATTAGGTCACATGGAGCGTATTTCGGCTACAGACAGAAGCGGATATTATATTCCGCATCACGCAGTCATTAAGGAATCCAGCCTGACTACCAAACTCAGAGCTGTCTTGAATGCATCAGAACAGTCAGACACAGGGGTCTCGCTAAACGGCACACTAATGGTGGGACCAAAGACACAGGTTGGAGTATTTGAGTGCTGCACTTTCGTCGACATACATATGTTTTAAGCGCAGACATAGAAAAAAATGTATAGACAGTTTTTGATTCATCCTCAGGATAGGCAGTACCAAAAAATTCTTTGGAGGTTTAATGATAAGGAGCCTCTGAGAACTTACCAGATTAACACCGTAACTTACGGAACATCTGCGGCTCCATGCCTGGCCACTTGTTGTCTAAAACAACTTGCTGACGACGAGGGTGAACGCTTTCCAAGAGCAGCCGAAGTACTGACAAACGATCTCTATGTGGATGATCTATTAACAGAAGCCAACACCGTGGAAGAGGCTAGAGAACTTAGAGATGATCTCATAGTACTGACGACGAAGGCAGGTCTACGTCTCTGCAAGTGGAGAGCCAATGACGCAAGACTCATCGAGGAGTTGTCGGATTGTTCAAATATCGTTCGACAGCAAATATGTCAGGATGAGACCAAGAAAGCCCTAGGAGTGTGTTGAAATTCTGCAGAGGATACGCTAAATTTTGACGTCAACGTAGGTCTGGAAGAGAAACCCGTTTCGAAGAGGACTATGCTGTCGCAGATTGCTCAACTGTATGATCCGTTAGGACTCTTGGCTCCAATCATCGTGTTGGCCAAGATTAAATTGCAGGACACCTGGAAACTCAACCTGGGATGGGATGATCCAGTGCCCATTGAATCATCGTCCTCGTGGAAAGAGTATCGAGATCAACTGGAGATAATAAACGACTGGAGCATTCCGAGAACAGCCACGGTTTCAGACACTCAGAATCTTCAGCTTCACGGATTTGCTGATGCCAGTGATAAGGCGTATGGCGCCTGTATATACATACGTTCATCAAATGAGAAAGGACACCATTCAATGCTATTGTGTGCAAAATCCCGAGTTGCTCCAGTTAAGAACGTCACAATTCCAAGATTGGAATTATGTGCTGCTGTTCTTTTAGTCAAACTATTCAAGGTCGTCAAGGAATCATTGAAACTGAACTTTGACGAAACACAATTTTGGTTTGAATCCACAATAGTATTGAATTGGATCAACACCTCCCCTCATATCTTGAAGACCTTCGTCGCTGACAGGATTAGCGAAATTCAGGAAATGACCAACACAACAGACTGGAGGCACGTTCCAATCAATGAAAATCCCGCTGATTTCATTTCAAGAGGACAGCTACCGTAGGGCTTTCTTAAAAATCAACTCTGGAAGAACGGGCCAGCTTGGCTTAGCCAATCTGAATCAGCATGGCCAAACCACTCGTTACAGAGGGTCAAGATTCCTGAAAAAGGAGGATTACCGTCTTGACGAATATCATCGTTGAGAAATGTGAATTATCGAAACGCTATTCTTTGTTGTCAAAATTTATCCGTGTTGTTGCGTATTGCTTGCGGTTCATCAAGAATGCACGCAAGCAACCATGTGATTATGGTTGCATCATTGGTGAGCGCAGAGATGCATGGGAACGGATTATTCAACTCGTACAATGTGAAGAAATGCAAGAAGAAATTCAGGCCTTAACAACAGACAAGGAGCTGCCTGAACGTTCCAAGGTCTCAACATTAAGCCCATTCATGGAGGATGGGACCTTGAGAGTAGGAGGAAGAATTAAGAAATCTGATGTTGAATATGAACAAAAGCATCCCATCCTACTTCCAAAACCCACCCTATAACGGATCTTCTAGTTCACGAAACTCATGAAAAAACTATGCATGCAGGTTCCAATGCTACACTGTGTGCTATGAGACAAAATTATTGGATTATCGATGGCTGAGCCGTTGTCAGAAGAATTATACACGCTTGCGTTAAATGTTGCCGAGCAAAGCCCAAGGGATTATCCTATATAATGTGCGACCTTCCTAAGGTCAGGCTTACTTTAACAGGTTTTTTTGTATTTTTACAAAAACGTTGAATGCCCAAATTCCTTGCATTCGTAGCACTGGACGAGCCTCCGCGCTTGATTATCGCTATGAATCGGTTCGCTTTTACTTTGAACGTACGCGACTCGTCTATGAGGAATCGTGGTACGTTCAATTTCGTCAGCGATTTCCGAATTTTGTACTACTTCAGTTTTATGTATTCTATTCAAACTTTTCCACTGGAAATCTGCTTGGTTCGCAAGGGCAATAGCACTTTCTGGGATGGTAATATCCTTGTCCCTAATTTGGGTGTAGACATCTTTATCTAACTCACAAAGGAAATTACCAATGGACGTTATTCTATAGATTTCACATATGCCTAGAGCCTTTTCAATGGAGGTATTCTCCATTAATTGAGACGTTAGTTTATTCAGTATTTGCTTAACTCTGGCTCTATATTCAGGAATGAATTCATTTGACTTCTTCTTAACATTCGTCTAATTTTGCAAAAGTTGACTAGGGTCTTCTTGAAGAGAATATATTTGCTCGAGTGTTTTTAAAATTTCTTCTAGCTCCATCCTGATATTCATGATATTCATATCATGATATTCATGATTCTTCCTCATCATCCTGAATATGGACTTCAGCTTCACCATTAATTTTTGTCCTAATTAACATCGTCAAATAAGGTATTTTTAAAGGACTGATCATGGACATAGCGGCTCGGCAGTGTTCTGCGAATATCTTAACGGACCTCCAGGAACAATATTATGTACTCTTGGTTTGCTCGCTACGCTCAGAGGATCAGTAGTAACTCTGATCGCATTTTCTTTGCGGGTTGAAGGCATACCACGCTTGGCGACCTTTTCACCATGTCGAGTAATAGGCATTTTCAAATTTTCAGAGCTCAAGGCATTTAGTAATTAATGAAAATATTTTTTGTAATTACATCTATATTTTTTTATATTGGCACTTAACTATTTAGGTAATCATTATGTCATAATAAATCAAATGTAATTCATTAATTAAATTTTAGGATTAAGGTGATTAATCTAGTGTTAGATGTAAAGATCTTTGTCTTTTAAATTTTCAATAAATGTTTTAAAATTCACACATCATTGATTAATTTATGAGAAAAATTCTACCCATTAGCTAGATTTGTGAAAAAGAATTCCAGTCATTGAATCGATGAAAACTTCAGTCGCAAAAATATATTTTTGAAAAGATTCTGATTACTAAATAAATCCTTTTAAAAAACGTTTAGTTAGAAGGTTGATCTCTAAAAAAATATCAATCAGTTTTTTTTGAAAATTTTTTAATCACAAAGAAGTTCTTTAAAAATTTTAATTGCAAATAATTTTTTTGAAAATTTTGATCAGAAAAAGATCCCTTGAAAATTTTAATCACAAATCATTTTTTTTTTTTTTGAAAATTTTATTCAGAAATAAAATTTTTCTGAAATGTTTTCAATCACAAAGAAGTTCTTTAAAAAAAAAGTCAAGTACAAAATAGATTTCAGGAAAATTTCAATCAGCAAAGAATCTTTGGGAAATATGAATCACAAAATATATGTTGGGAAAATTTCAATCGGTAAGAAATCTTTGAAAAATATCAGTCACAAGGTAAATCTTGGGAAGATTTAAATCAGTAAGAAATCTTTAGAAAATGCTGATCACAAAACAAATCTTTGGAAAATTTTCAATCAGTAAGAAATCTTCGGGAGATATTAATCACAAAATAAATCTTGGTCAAATTTTATTCAATAATAAATCTTTGGGAAATATCAACCTTGTGATCTGAAAATAGTACAATATATTTAAATTGGACTTACTACTTTAGCAGTACAGCTGATTTATATTATTTTAATTATTTCACTGAATCGCTCAGCTTTCTTTCTCACTATTTTTGTTTACGCATAGAGAGTTAGCTTCGCAAATCACTTTTTTTATAATCCGTCGAAGTTCAATCTTTGAGTCCTAGGGCTATGAAGAGGTTTCGTCAGGTCCTGCGATGTCCTCCTGCTTCCTTCCAGTCCCTCGGTGCCGTAACCCTCTCATGGGCCGGTCCCACGTTGCCACAACCCTCCCCGGGCGGGTCCCTCGGTGCCGCAACCCTTTGCGGGTCCCAGGTCTGCTTCCTGTTCAAGCTTTAAACTGTACCTCTCACGATTTTCATACGAGCGGGCCCTAAACCTTCATGTGACCGTCCCAGGGTTATCCGCCAGTACTCGAAAAAGATTCAGGCGCTTGAACTTGTTAAATATCACGAGTCCCGTGTCTCTCGGTGCTGAACTCTTGGTGGTTCAAGCTTTGGCTGAACTTCTGCCAATTTTCGTACACACGGGTCTTGAACCTTAAATATAATCGTCTCAAGATTATCCATTTATACTCGAAGAAATTGAGGTGCTTGAAACTTTTTATTTATAGAATTTCAAAGGCATGCCGTATTTTTTGCGGTACAGCATATCCTACCGCTGTCACCAAATATTATGTCCTGCCCTTTGGAGCCAATGGAGATTGGATTCACCCCATCGTCGATTGGCAGAGTCCTTCTCTGGTGGTTCACTGCTAACTTGCGTCGATTTATAAATCGACTACCGCGAATTTACACATAAATTTAAATGACGTTTCGCCCTGACTCACATATATTTATAACCTTGCGTTTTTTGCTTACGTGCAAGGGTAGCATTAGAGCGGGGATATCAAGCGCAAGTCCCCGACGTTGAGTCTGACCAATAGGAGCGCTGGTCACGTAGGCTTGCTTACGTGTGTTTATCACGTAGTTCGATCTAGTTGACTTTGAGCAGGACAGCATCCTCACGTATACAATTGTATGCTCTTTGGTAAATTAGACGGGAATTATCCTTTTCTAATATAGAGAGAAAGAGAAAGTACGTTGGAGATTTCATATGAGTATTCATATAGATTTAATAATCAATTTTTATTGTAACAAATTATTAATTATGAAGCGAATTTAAATTAATTCGTATCTTATGATAAAGAAGGTTTCTTCTTTAAAGATCTAGTTTATGAAATTCGACTGAGTTTAATCGACGGCAATACACATGCCGTCACACCTACCGATAAACGCATGCATGGGAGGGCACCCTAAGAATAGGGCAGGTCGACTTCCTCAATTTTCATTCTCTTTCCATTCCCTATTCCAACGCAAGCATGGGACGGCCCCCTAAGGGTACCTTTTCATTAGGATGGAATTCGTGATGCAAAGTAATTTTTCTTTCGTATCGAGTACATATCTTCGTCCTTAGTAGGTTCATTGCCAGTGAAATATTATTACTATTATTATTATACCATTCAGCGAAATCAATCAAGGAATTTATATAGTAAGGGTAAGTGAAGGATGTGTAGGAGAGGAGACAGGTTTCAGATCAATCTAGAAGTCGCATGTTGTTAATTCAAGCGATACACTCGTCCCACGACACCGCTCCGAAACGAGTCGCTGATCAATCTCTCTAGCAATCACCCCAGGTGAAGAGTTTCACAAAGCAATTATACTAATCCACTAAAGAAATCTGTTCACGCGGGCCCATTAGTATCCAAATCTTTAGTTTCAGGCATCACTCTTCTTCTTATAAACAATTGTCTTTGACACATCCCTTTCCGTGCATATATCTTTTGCTTCCGTTAGATCCATAAATCGTTTTGTGCATGCTCTTGTGTTTCTGCGACGCCTTATATACCTTCGTTTCAGAGACTCATTCACACATTCCAAACATTCTTTCTTCGGTCAACCTTCGGATACGCTACCAGTCACTTTACCTGAATACACTTGCTGCGTTAAACGTCCTTCATTCATTCTCTCAACATAACCAAATCATCTTAGCAAATTTCTTGCACTTTTGTCAAACAATGTTTCTTCTATTCTACATTCTTTGAGAACCCACTCATTACTGACTTTGTCCATTAGCCTTTACCGCACATATTCCGCAGAAACTGCATGCCAACCTATGCCTACCCTTTTCTTGATACGTCCAGGTCTCGCTACCATACAGCACAGTCGGGACAAGCACAGAATTATATATTGCAATTTTAGCTTTGTTTGTTACATTTTTACGTCCACTAATAGCTCGTACACTGCCAATAATCTTTCTATCCTCGTTTATACGTCTAGATATCTCTGCATTTATCTTTCCGTCAGCAGTAAATAAACTTTCAAGATACACGAACACATCAACTTGTTCTATCTTCTCCTCGTTTAAAGCAATGTTGAATACTGTTTTCTCACTCCTTCTTTCAAACACGATAACTCATGTTTTATTAACGTTAATCTTAAGACTCATACTCTTCATGCTGGTATCAAATCTGCTCATCATTCTCTGCAAATCGTCGACTGATTCTGCCGTAACAATCTTATCGTCTGCAAACGCCAGTCCACGTACTTTCACTGTCCCGAGATCAGCACCTTCTTCGTCTAAGAGAGCCATTCTTGAACAATTGTCTATGTATATATTGAACATCCAGGAGGACATAACGCAGCCTGGTCTAACGCCCTGCTTTATATCAAACCAATCGCTCAGTTGTCAATTAACTCTTACACTCGCTTTACTACCATTTTATATTGCTTTTCTTGCTTTTAGAAGCCAACCATTCACTCCATACTCTTTCAGGACTTCCCAACGTTTAGATCTATTCACCTTATCGAAAGATTTTTCTAGATAAAGAAATGCACAGAAAACTCTTTTAAACTTTTTTCTATGATCTACCTCAAGCTAAATATTTGATCCGCACATGATCTCCCTGGCATAAATCCACATTGGACTTCCCCGAACGATAATCGCCTTTCTCCAGTCATTTGGGATTTCATCACTCACAGCACACATATTTATAAATTCGCTTAGCCACACAAACAAATATCCGCCAACGCTCTTGAGCATTTCAGCGGCGATACCATCCACACCAGCAGCCTTAATTCTTTAGTTTCTTCATCACGGATATGATGTCGATATGGATTCTTGTTTCGCTACCTATAACGGGATTGTTTAACGTATCCTCTTCAGTGTCACGGTTGTTATGCTCCATAGCTTGACCTCCATACAATTTCTTGGAAAAATCCCTCCTACAGTCTTTTACTTTGTCCGAATTCCATACCATTTCACCATCAGTATTCTTAATTCCGACTACCTCAGCGCTAGTACTTCCTTTCCTAACCTTTTTAACACATTCCCGAAATAATTTCTTTATATTCATATTATTTTACCTGGTCGGAGATTGTGAACTTGACAGCAGTAACCACTGTCGTTCGCATTAATGCCGAGGAAGATTTCAAAGATTCTTGTAATTTAGGTAAAAGTGTGGCGGGATCGATTAAAGTTAATTTTCCAAGGCACTCCGCTACTACATTCCGAGTGCCCTCTTCTGTACACTCACAGTGCCTGTACAATAACATCCAAATCGAAGGCACGAAGTTCTGTAAATGCGAGACTCCCGACGGACTAGCCGATTGGCACGTAATTATCTGAAACAAATTAAAAGTGATAAATAAATAATTATTGCTATAAAAATAAAATCGTGTTTCTCTGTTTGTTACTCAATCACACTCAGGTAAATGTATTACATATTCCGATTGTGCTGAAACTGTATATACTGAAAGATGACGTCTCTAAAAGTTTTTCAATATCGAACACGCAATCGAAATGAAAAAAATTGTCTTGTGGTCACCCAGAATCAATTTAAAATCCGCCCATCACTTACTTCTTTTAAAGAATGAAGTAACAAGTATTGTCGCTTAGGTTGCGCCTCAATTTCCTTAAGTATGAAAGGTAGATATTCGGGGAGGTTTCCAACTGCAATATTTCCAAGGGTATAGCTAGCAGCTTGCTTAACTTCTTCGGAATGTACCGAGAAAGAGTTTAAAATAATAAGTTTCAACGAATTGATGTTGCTCAAATCTCTGTAATAGAAACGAAAATAGATTTTTACTAATTTAAAAAAATGGTTTCAGATTTAACGAAGCAAAATTGCATCAATAGCTTACACGTGTCTGCCTATTTCCCCAATGACAAGAAGAGCAAAGATGTGTCTTGCGTCGCTCTGTGGGCTCTGCACATCCTTCAAAAATTGTTCCACGACGCTCAGAGCTTCTTGCTGCCACATGATTGTCAGAGCTGCAGCGCATTTTGCCAGTGAGTGGTATGCCTGCTTGTGAAGCTGTGGGATATTTACTGGAGCTACCAGTATCGATAAAAGTTCTCTATAACCGAGTCCTGGTATGCCTGCCTGGACTAAAGCTTGAAAGAACTCTAACATCGAGTTTAATGCCGCACCTGTTTGTATTCAATTATTGTTCGATTAGAATAAACAAGCACATCACTTAGAACATCGAAAAAATTTTTTATTATCATTTAAATACCTTGCAAAAGTGGGGATTTAACCAACACGAGAATTTCGGGTAAGATATTGTCTGAGACCCTCGTTAAGGCCACCGGATGTAACTTCGCGATGGTCGTAAGCAGAGTAAGGGTCAATTGTGCAATATGCAGATCAGTCTCATTTAATAGTGCTGGCAACTCAGCTGTAACCTTCGGTTACACCATTTTATTTAAATGAAATAATTATCTTGCAAATACCTAATTTTATGAAAAGGACTTAGTTCGTAATTTTCTTACTTTGTCAAGAAGATCGGGATTTAAAGCAGAACTGTAATTTTGCACTAAAGTGTCCAGCAGAGTGAGAGAGCATAGTTTCAAAGCTCGTTGATTCTTTCTTAAGAACGATCCCAAAACAGGAATTGCATCACCCTGAAAGATAAAACATAAAAATATTATAGTTTTTCAAATAAAAAATAACCACTAGAGGTAGGTATGAATTTGTAATCTTTTCAATATTCAAGTTTAATTGTAGAATGTAAAATTATGTCAAAGGAAGTTAAACATGTTTAAATTGTTAAAGAATAGAAGAAAATATATGATATTTTAGTAGGTTGACAAGATTTCAAGTATCAGACTGTAGGGTACAGTAGTAATTCTGCAAAATTAAATTCTACACAGATAATTCTATACGTGGGGACTCTACACAATCATACTTATTTTTAAAATTTAATATTTTAAGAAATGGGTGTATAAGATATTAAAGTTTGTTGAGGCCTGTACCGGTTTTTTGATGTTCAAGATTGAATTTTATTAATTGCTAATATGTTTCGACTTGATATCAAGTACCTATCAAGGCTAAATTATTATATTTTTGAAATTTGAATGAATTTTGTTGAAAACATTGCAGATGCAATTAAAATAGAGACATTGTTGAAGAATAGTATACTGTGCATTGTGTTGGAGATATAGGCGATTTCAAACGAGCGTGAAGTTCAAGCGAGCGCAGCCACCACACGAGTTTACTGCCTACATCTCCAACACGATGCACACGATATTTTGTCCAATTATCGCAGACGGGAAATTTAAACGCTTGGAAATTTTGACGCTTTGGAGCGAGTTGAGATACAACGACGTTATAAATTCGTCAATTGATTGACGGATTATCAACTTCAATTTGAAGTTTTGTTTCACTTTGTCAACGCGGTACCCATAAATCACGTCAGATAGCGTTGCTATCTTATTGAGATTTCTCCAAGCTAAATTCACTTCTCTCACTTACTTTTCCCACTAGTGAGAGGAATTAGGTTTTTCCCACGCACACGTCATCGATCGAGGACAAAATAAATTTTTGCTGAGATAACCTCAAAACTCCTGAAGATTAGAAGAACAGCATGGCGAATATACTGTCTGGATGATAAAAAAGTGGAAACATCTCACTTTTAACATCGAAAAAACCAACGTATGTTCGTATACAGATGTAAACATGAAGGTATTCTGCCGAACCTTGGAAAATATCACAGCCACATTGCTACGCAAGTTTTCATTATCAATTAAATCAAAATGTGATCAACATAATTGATCTCTAGTTCAATAATGTCTATATTTTAATTATATCAAACAATGTCTTCATTCTTTTAAATTCCTGCAATGTAATGATTTAGCAACAAAGTTCTAACGATTTTTAGCGGTTTTCCCTGTCCACATAAGTTTTAAACGCCTTAATAAGGACTTGATATCAAGTCGAAACATATTTTCAATAAATAAAATGTAATCTTCAACATCAAAAAACCGGTACAGGCCTCAACAAACTTAATTATCTTAAATATTTTTAATTTAAACTCAACTCGATTAAATCTACAACGTACAACTCTACACAAAATAATAATTTTAATTTGATTAATTTTCTTTAAACCGTACACATTTTAATTCTACACATAAACATTATTTTATAATTTTTAAGATTAGTTTCTTCATTCTGCACTGTTAAATTTTCCAGGCGAAAGAGATCTGCACAGGAAAAAAATCTACTCACGCCTATGTTCGAAAATTCAATTTATCGAAGTATCGAACGCGTTATAACGATATCGGTTTCCTGTGCAGAGTTTTCTGAAATACGATAAACTTATTTTTATAATTTTCATCGTGCAAAATTCCACGGTGGAAGGTTTTGAAAAATTTAATATATATATTACTTTGCGTAGTGTTGCGGTTTTGAGTTTAGCTGTAATTAATTTAATTTCTTATATCGAGTCTCACCGTGTATTGGTTACTAGTAGCCATGATAAATAATAATAATAAATAGAAACAGGCACCCGGCCGCCGACTGATAAAGCGCAAATGGACTGCTCCATACGCAACTGAGTGGGAACGCTTTTCATTTGCGAAATGGAAAGGAGCCTCCGCGCTGGCTAATATTTTGACTGCTCCATATAATATGGAATCAAGTTCGGGTAAGTCCGTATAAAGAATCAGGTTTCAGTTGTTCCGTATATGGAATCAAGTCTATTTTTATCGATTTTGACTTTTGGAAATAAAATTAACAAAAGCAGGCCATTCTGCAGCACGTAATAAAATTTTATAGAATTCTCTGAAATATTTACTATTGTGTATAATTCGCTAATAACTTATTAGGTAATAAAAGGAGGTGTTTCGGGTTTCAATCGTGTGCAAAACTACGAATCTTGCCGACGTTTCGTGAACACTGCAGTCCACTTCTTCAGGGCCACTTCTTTCAGGTTAGCCCTGAAGAAGTGAACTGCAATG
>JAUMHM010000072.1:13372897-13395933 GCA_032362435.1 Melikaiella ostensackeni
GTATAGATGTACACAATACGGCGTCACTTCAACAAATGTCAAGCTATCAAGCTGAGAATCTGACAGAAAGTCAATGACACTTCTACCAACATAACAAAAAAAGAAGAATGGAAATTGGTCGAACGAGAGCGCCACACGGTGACGAGTCCTAAAACTTTTTGATCAAGATGGTATTTGTTGGTTTCCCATTCTTCTGGCGGCATTTCGAGAAAAGACATTGATGTTCCAAATTGATCAAAGAATTGTTATGACTTGATTATGATGTAGTCTTCAATCCCTTTCTCACCAAACTTTGAAACGTCGTTCAAGTAAATAATCAGTCGTTTGGCGGCACCAGTAGGTAAGCTAGAAGAGTCAAGAGCTTCAATTATTCTCTTTTTCGATGCCATGGGTACTTCCGAATCAAAGAATGACAATGCTGCTGTTTCTGGTGTCAAATACTATAAATGACCGCAAAAGTTTTTCAATGCTGCATGGAAAACATTAGAATCGATTTTCTCATAGGCGTAAAGATTTTGAAAAAATTGAAGATCTTGGTACGAAGCTTGCACAGCAGCTGGTGCCCTAAATCAAGCTTTAATGTATAATCTCATGATAAAAATACAAGCATCTCGGCATGCGCTTCTTTCAAATTTTGAGAAAGTTTGAATATTAGCACCCTGGGTCCTGATGTCATTCTAAACTTTGTTTTGAAGACGCATCTTAATATGATTTCGTGAATGTCGTTCCTACAAACCAAATACAGTAGATCTTTTTTAACTTTTGCTCAAGCAAAACGCAAGCATCATTCAGTCATCGTGTATTTGATGTAGTTGAATCACAAAAAAGACCCACAACATTGTCTACCATAGTCCATTCTTCAAGTAATTCATAAACGGCATTGGCTTGACTCAGTCCTATTGCAGAGGGTAATTTTGAAACGTCAAGAAGTTTTTCGGCTCACAGCTTGTCACTATAACAGGTAATCTTTCAATATTTTCCTTTTCTGTTAAATCGGAAAGTGATTTCCCATCCCAGCGTACAATACATGCTTTGTATTCAGAAGCTGAAAATTCATTTCGAATTATTTTCGAGTACTTTTCACGCAGAAGCTGACGACTCTGCTGAATGGATGTATGATTTATAATGAGGTCATTGGTATTATGACCTAATGCTTCTGCAGCTGCCATTAAAATGTGCACTGCCTCTCTGTCACTTACTTTACATTTGTCCTATGCAGAGGCCAATTTCTCAGTAATGAAAACTTCTCTTGCTGTCCTTTTTGGATCAGGTGGACCCCTTAGACTTTCCTGTGTAGTTTCTAATGATCCATTTTCTCCACTGCTTACACTTGAGGAAGATAAAAGCTCAGCAAGTTCATCTAAAGGTGAGATATTTAGAATTAATATACATACATATTTCAGTTACAATGTATGTATTTAAAACCTAAAAGTATTTTAGAACGAGGATATTTCGCCTTGAAGAAGCAAAATAGATATTGAATGATTTCACACTATGGATCATTTACAGCAATGTATGAAGAAACAAAAAAAAAGGGAAAAGTTAAAGAAATGACATAAGCGAGAATAATGAAAAGAAAATAAATCCCTTATTTATATGCTCTTAATTACTTTTTGGTTCTTACTGATTCGTGCTATATCCTGAAGAGAACGTTCTTTCCTCAAATCTTCAGTTGCCAATCTTTCTTGCAGTTGATCTTCTTTTCTTGCCAGTTCTGCGTCAATTCTGCTTATGTGTAGCCCGGACAGTCTTTTTGCCTCTGCTAAAGCAAAAATTTTTTTATCTTCCCCTATTGTAATTAATTCCAGTGCACTTACATGACCAATATCAAAGAGATCATCTAGACTCTCAGAAAACCAGTCTTCCTTTCGCTTTGTGTTGCACTTTTCCTTGAAGAATTTTTGTTAAGGTTATTCCATTCTTGATATAATAGTTTCAGTTTCGATATGCAGTGTTATTTTTCCTTTGTTGGTATTCTTGCTGTTTGCCAAAAAGTAAGTGTTTCATCAATTACTAAGGACGCACTTTTTCAAATATATTTTTTTATTTTACGAATTTTTGTGAATTTTGACTTATTCACCCAATCAGAAATTTCTGCAGTAGATTGTTTTGTGGTCCAGGAAGGTAGGTCAAGTTCCTTAATCAGCCTTCTACCACCAATATTTATATGCTTTCAGCAATGGAAAGTGAAACGACAAAAAGTCATCAGAATAATTGTCCAATCCAAAAAGATCTAGAAAATTGGCATTAAACATTTTTGATAAAACTTGACATGTTCGTTAAAACTATGGAAAATCTCATTCTCGCAGTGAACCCATGGTATCTTTTTTGATATGATGTTTCATAAAAACACTGCAAGCAGTTAATAACTGCATTAATCCGCAACTGAATTTTAAAAGCCTGAAATTCCAAAGAACCGAAAAACAATTTAATAATATATTAACAGTGATTGAAAGCGTATGCGAAAAAATTCAAAATTTAAAGACTCTTAACTTTATTGAGAAAACAGAAACCATTAAATTCAAAATAATAAAAATTGATTTGTGCAAATTATCATTGTAAATTATCATTTATACATAGTATACTGAGCCTATAAGCAAATGTATAATTTGTCGCAGAGGAGTACGGATCAATAGGAACCTAAACTCCTCAAGTATACAAACTCATGATAAATCGAGAGATGAATCGAATTTTTGAAAGAGATTTATTTTTTTTAATTACCCGAAGTTACAGTTTTTTCGATAATCTGGTCTTTTCTAGCATGTAATAACTATCGCCAAATCATTTGTGAAAAAGATCCACGTAATAGGTTCGCTGTGAAAAGAGAATCTTTTTCATGAGGGATTTAGAAATAACAGTCATTACTACATACAGACCAGATGTTTGAGAAAACTGTAATATCAAGAAACTAATTGTTCCAACTGGTCGGCAACCTTTTTTAATTAAATATTGAAATTGCTTTTTATTTTCGAAATTTTCTTCGAAAAAACGCGAAACAAGTTCTAGTAATCCAATTTTCAAATTAGGCTCGCAATGAAATTTTGAGAAACATTTTGAGAAAAATTTTTTTTCTGGAAAAAGGTAATTTATTTATTATTTCCAAATCCATTTTCTCTTTCACTTATGACAGGTTCTTGCTGATCTGTAGTCCTCCGATGAAAAATTAAAGTAGACCCGAAATGCCGTAAAAGGCCATAATGAAACAGATTTTTATTATATTAATATTTTATAGAAAAAGTATTGCCCAGTGCTTTCGCAGCTTTCAAATATAATTGATACTACTTAATATCTCAATTAGTACTCCGCGCTTGACCGACTATACGTTTAAACAATTCAATTAATTTATTCGTTTAAGAGTTTAGATATTTAACCTGTACAAAAGCTCATTCGCCTAAACTTTCCATCGTTTTCAACTTCTTTTTTATTCAAACTAACTTCAGTTGGTTTCAAATCAGGTCTTTTGTTTTGAATATCAACCTGAAAACTGAGCTGTGTAGAGTTAACTTAAATAAAAAAAAAGAAATTAAAAACGATGGAAAGTTTAACCGAATGACTCTTTCAACAGGTTGAATGTCTATTCGGTGAAACGTAGAAACTCTTCGAATTGTTTGAGCATTTAACCGCTAACGGCGGCAGATAGAAAGTACGTAACTCGCGGTGATGGATAGAAACCACGCATCTCAAAAAGTATCACTCTCCTAGAAGATGATTACGAACGTTTAATAAAATTTCACAATTCAAATTTGATAACTGACGTAAAGAATAATAGTTTTCCTTTTGTAAATTATCAAATTCGAATTGTGAACTTTTATTAAACGTTCGTAATAATCTTCTGAGAGAGTTATACTTTTGAAGCTGCATAGTTCGTATGCATACAAGCATATCATTAACTGATATAAGTATGATTTGCTAATATCTATATAATAGCTATGTATACAGGGTGTTTTATTCGAAATTTTTTTCACGATTCGCGCCAGATGGCGATGCATTTGCAAAAAATGATATTGTTGACTATTCAAGGAATGCGCTTCCAAACGAAAGCAAAACGAAGATACTTATTTCTTCATTTTATTTGAACAAAAAAAAAGGTCTTCAAATTAATTTCCCTAGAATTTTCAATTTATTTTTGAATGACGCTAGGCAAGTCTCAATATGCCGCCCTGAGAAAATCAAACTTGCTACAAAATTGAACCCATTATAAAAATGAATTAGAAACTATCATCCCATTAACCCATTTACCGGCAAAGTGTCGCGGATACCTGAATATCTTACTTAGGAAAGACATATCTGAGAGGTTACTTCAACTGATAACACACCAAATAGAGGATGTAGGGAGATTTCGGGACACTTATACCTAAGAGATGGTAATAGTGGTGCTGCGACGAATCCTCGGCGGTAAGGTTTGAATCGCCCCAGGTACAGGATTTGAAATGCGGGAGTGGCATCCACAATCCACCCACGGCGAACAACCCTCTCTCTCCTCCTCAAATCTCGGCGAATGACGAAAACAAACAAAAAACCCAAAAGAATTAGCAAGAGTGTCTCTTACTCTCCCTCCCTATGAAAAGCCCATGAGAGTGTGCCTAACAAAAAAATAATAAAACATAGTAAAAAAAAAAAACAAATTGGTTGGCCCTCGATCGAGCCTCGTTCTCTCGCGGATTTTCCCTCCAAGAGAGGAGGAGCTGTTTACAAATAATTGAAAACAACAACGAGACAAAGTAATTTGCAGGTGAAACCTGCAACATTACAAAAGTTTTCAAGGTCGGATCAACAAGTGCATCGAAATGAGATGACACCACTTTGAGCACTTAATGTAAAATGTTCATCGAAAACAAGCAGCTCAGTAGTGAGTAGCGAGGGGACTCACCAAAAAAAGCACCCCGATGGTGAGAAGCGAGGGGGCTCACCAAAAAAAGCACCCTGATGGTGAGAGGCAAGGGGACTCACTGAAAACAAGCACCCCGATAGTGAGAGGTGAGGGGACTCACCGGAAACAAGCACCCCCATATTGAGAGGCGAGGGGACTCACCGAAAACAAGCACCCCGATGGTGAAAGGCAAGGAAACTCATAAAAAAGCAACCCAAAGGGAAAAGATAACAACTACGTCCAAGTCGTTGTTCCGTTGTTCCGGCTTGCCGAAATTTTGTTTCTTTGGAGACAGGCCGCAGATGTGACCATCTGTAGGCTAAGACATGCCAGAAAGAGAATCGCTGCTTGGAATATAATAGGAAGCTAATGAAGGAATAATTAAATAAAAAGGCTTGATCACGGACGGGTGCGGTTAGCTCTCGGATGAGTGACTATTCGGGATTCTCGCTTAGTTATGTTTTCACTGCGTTTAGCTACTGACGAACGGGAGGTTTGACGCCGAGGATAAATGTGGGTACTTGATTTTATCGAATGTCTATATCCAAACTCGTCTGTTGGTAACCGGCTGCGCCTAGATGTTTTGGTTTTCAGCAGTTTTCCACTCCATGTCCAAATGTTTAGGCGAATGCGAATGCTCCTGATAAAAATCTGGCTGCACACGGTTGGGGTTCAGGAAAGGGATGTGATCTAAAGTTTTTAATGTCTGATGATATAATAATGTATGATTAATTAAATTTTGTAATGATATGCAGACTGTCATTTATTACATTGATTTAATAATCAAAACAAAATTTATTTTCTTTATTTTTAGTAAGACCAGTGTTCATACATGCTCAGAATAACACGTACATATATTTACATACGTCATACATATATCTTAAAATGTGTCTGTTGGATTTTAAAAATTGGATCTAATGATCGGTATTACACATGGTATGTTAAATTTTTTTAGTATCAAATTATTTCTGCAATGACCATGTAGAATCAATTGCATGTTGGTTTTGTATAAACGTCTCATCCAGGATTGGTATGAAGAACATTTTCTATATGTATTACCTGAATATTCATTAACAAAACAATAAGGAAAAGTAGACTGTCTGCTATAAATGAGATTAGATAATAATCGTCGGGTCATTAGAATAGAAAAACGGAAGCTTCAATGTCTATCTAAAAAAATCTCCTTGATCGCCAATATGCGTAAAATGTAATCTATATTGTAGAGTATGGCGAAGTGAAAATGTTGAAAATAATCTAATCATTTGAGCTAAACAATAAAAATTGTGGTCTGGTACCCAACAGAAGTAAGCAAATTTGGAATCGGTCTACCTGTATGCCTTCCGTCCGATATACCAAAAGTTTTTTTTTTGACCAAGATGTTACTTATTGTGTAAGAATTTCCATAGCTTGGCAGAGTTATGCTCATAAAATTTTGAGTAATTATAGCACCAGATGATCTGTATAATTGAGGACTCGGCGGACATAATGCAGGGCCAACCAAAATCTGTTTCCCTGGTATTTTCATCAGAACTGTGAGCATCTGTTGATATACTCTGTTATATTACTTATATTACTTCGTTATTTGTTATATTACTTTGTTATTTGTTATATCACAGCCACAGGTGAGGTGTCTTTTACGGTGTCTCTGGGATACTGCAAGTAATCTGGATGGAAATACGATGACCGATAGGTGAGACGGTTGACGTCTTGAGTGGACGGATCGACTTAAAGATGACTTGCTGGATTGCTACGATGCCAGCATTATCTCTGTTCGCAGGGGTTACATGACGCGTCTGAGTGGTAACGACATTAAGACAAGCCACGGAAATTAGGCATCCCTCGAGAAATGATGGCGAATTCTGGAAGAGAAGAAACATCAACATTCAGGTTCCTCCTAACACCCAAGATCTGGCTAAAATGGATGACGCCCTTCGTGAGGATCTCTCGAAGGATTCCGACTTCTGGA
The DNA here is from genome assembly GCA_032362435.1 of Melikaiella ostensackeni. Lineage (NCBI taxonomy): Eukaryota > Metazoa > Arthropoda > Insecta > Hymenoptera > Cynipidae > Melikaiella > Melikaiella ostensackeni. The sequence continues at coordinate 13,379,734 of JAUMHM010000072.1, forward strand.
CCATCAGTTTTTCAGTTTATGATGCGGCCAGAGCTTTAGCCGATTCAAATCGAAGGGTAAAGGCGATGATAGATCAAAAGACCAAAATGCGCCTGCATCAACTGAACAAGAAAATTGGCTGGATTAGACAGAACGCGTACCGTATTCAGTTTGTGATTGACTGCATAACACCTGGTAAGCCTTTTACGGTAAGGCTTCAAATTTCGCTCACGAACTACTGAGGATTTACCATCACACATTGAACAAGTCAAAGCTGTTGATCTTCCAGCAGCGCATTGTTAACAAAATACGAGTGTTATCTAACGCCAGGAGAAGAATATAGAAGAGGGATGGATGGGCCACGGAGAATCAACAGTTTCTTGCTGACCCATCGCGCCTCTAAGTTTGTTTGCTAATATCTATATAATAGCTATTCATATATAATAAATAAAATAAATATAATATGTGTGTGTGTGTGTGTCACATAAAACAATATGTCATAATAATGAATTAAATTTTGTCATAAAATAAAGACCATTATTTATTACATTAATATAATAATCGATGCAATAATTTACTTTCTTTATTTTCAGTAAGATCAGTGTTCACACTCGCATGAAATAATAAGTACATACATTCACATACGTCATACATATATCTGAAAATGTGTCTGTTGGATTTTAAATATTGGATCTACTGATCGGTATTACACATGGTATGTCACATTTTTTTTAGTACAAAATTGATTGTGCAATGACTATATAGAATCAATTGTATGCTGGGCTTGTATAAACATTTCATCCCGGATTAGTATGAAAAACATTTTTTACATGCGTTACCTAAATATTCGGTAATGAAACAATGAGGAAAACTAGACTGTCTGCTATTAGCAAGATTAGTTAATAATTGTTGAGTCATTAGAAAAGAAAAAGAGAAGCTTCAAAGTCTATCTAGAAGATTCTCTTTCATCGCCAATGTGTGCAGAATGTAGTTTATATTGCAGCCTATGACAAAGTGAAAATGGGGAAAATAATCGAATCATTCGAGCTGAACAATGAAAATTGTGGTCAGGCATCCGACAGGAGTAAGCTCATTTGAAATCAGTACATGGCTCCCGTCCGATATACCAGAAACTCTTCTTTGACCAAAATTTTACTTATTGTGTGAGATTTTCTTAACGCAGCAGAACTACGCTTACGAAATTTTAAGTAATTATAGCACCAAACGATCTCTATAATTGAAGACTCAGCAGAGATAACGCAGGACCAACAATAATCTGTTTTGCTGGAATCTTCTTCAGAGCTGTGAGCATATGTCGATATAATTCGTTGTATCACATAGTTTGTGATTCCTTCGGAATCAGATCGGAGGGCCTATGACAAAACCACTGGACGCGTCCTCAGTTGTCGGATAAAAGGTCCCCGTGCTGATAGTTGCTGCTGAATACGGTTACAAAAATTAATAAGCAGTCGCGGACGAACGCGCATGAACAACCGTGCCTAAAGCTGAATGGCACAGGTGAGGTGTCTTCTACAGTGTCTCTGAGACAACAGGCGAGCTCCTAGAGTATGCAGCCTTACACTTGCATGCGGGGCTTGCAATAAGTCGGCAAATAGTGCCGATCGTCCTAGAGTTCGGGGTGCTTTGAATGATTCGAGCGCACACTCTATGCTGCCAGAAGCCTCTTGCAAACAGAATATATAGGCGAAATGCTTCGCCAACAGCTGCAAGAGCAAGCCGCAGATGAAGAAGTGGAAACGACACTAAGACCAACCGCGGAAAAGAGGCGACCCGAGAGATCAAAGTGATTAAAGGACGAGGAAGTGCATCAAAATCCAGGTTCCTCCTAAGTCCTAATATCTGACTGAAACGGATGACGTCCTTCTTGAGGATCTCTCGGAGGAGTCCGACCAGCGATCCCCCTGCTTCTGTCAATAATCCGCCCACGTCCGAGAGTGTAGAGAATTTTCGGAGAAAGATTTACGAAGTTCAACACTCATTGCATAAGGACACTGAGAACATAAGGGACTGTGCAACAACCTTATATTGTCCAAGGAATAATGTCCAACAATCATTGCCGAAGAGATGAAGAAAGCTCTGAGAGGCACGAAAAACTTCTCCGCTGCCGGACCTGGATAGTATTGGGAACTTCTGGTGGAATAAGTATACTTCTACCCACCAACATCTGGCCCGAATCTTCACCTCATCTAGAAAGTCGTAGACGCCCCTTCCGCAGTGGCTGGTGTTAGCTCGCACAGTATTAATGCCCCTTTAGAAAACCAGATTTACTGTCTCATCTGGAAAATATCGTGTGTTAACAAACAGCGTCACGTTCCAGAGGGGCATCTTTCAGGTTGACGTCATGAGTCCTTTTCTCCTTTGCATCAAACTTTTGCCACTATCTCACATACTACGAAATTTTCATGGGTACCTCTGCGGTGAATCTAAAAATCGTGAGCATAAGGCCACTCATATATTTTATATAGATGACTTGAAGATCTAGGCTTCTGGGACACAATATCTCCAGGATGCTCTGAAGATCTTCGAGGGGTATACACGAGAAATTGGTATGAACTTTAGATTAAGCAAGTGTGCCAAGATTCGTTTGAAGCGAGGACGACTTGCTGGCGTTGGAGACGAACTTGAACTCGTAGACAGGAGCGCTATTAGACACCTTGGCGCTGGAGAGACCTACCTATAACTAGGCGTGCCAGAGAGCCGCATTCAGGATATAACATCAGTGAAGGAGGCTTGACAAAGCAGATACAAGCGTCTCCTTCGACAGATTTGGTCTGCCAAGATGTCGGCGTTGAACAAGATATCTGCAACTAGCATGCTTGCCGTTCCTATCCTACTTTTTTCATTCGGGGTAGTTCCATGAACGAAGCACGAGCTCACGGCCCTCGATATCGCCACACGTAAGATTATACATATGTAGAAGAGCTTGCACATCAATTCGTCCGTTCCATAGTCTCCTAAATATCCAATGTCTTCATGACCGAATTATCTTGTGTACAGCTCACATCGTGGCAAGTGGGAGAGATCCTCTTCTGAAAATGCTCAGGAACCACGGAATGATTGGCGAAGGAGCGCTACTCTACAAAGCCGTGGAGCAGTCGGCCGAGACTCTTGACCTGGATCTTAATATCAGAAGTAAAAAAGGTGCCCAAGGAAAGAAAGCAGAAGTCAACAACTTCCTCGAACAGCTTCACGACAAGAAAATGCACAGATACTTTCACAGAAATGTAGAAGATCAGTCCCTGTCAATGGAGTTAATGTTTGCTTTCCTAAAATCCTCTGGACCCAATTTAGGCAAAGAGGGTTGTGTTTTCGCGTGTCAAAACGGTGTCATTTTCACCTTAGTATACCGTAGCCGCATCTTACGTGAAGAAGTTCCCAGCAACACACGCGGGAGCAACATATCTCCACAGGTACGTTGGGGCCCTGAGAGTGTCTTATTACTATATTTTTCGCTTTTATGGTGTTAACCGCGACCCTGCCCTGCCCATGGCTCCGAAAGAGATGGAGTCAACTGTCCACCACGAGTTGGGCAAAATTTACTGGAACTTCAAGTTTAGGCTACGAGTTGTAGACTCAGGGTCTGACATGCTATTCCTTGACAAAGAGAAATGAACGATGTTCTTGATCGAATTCTCGGCTCCGACTGAGGCCAACATCACAGTCAAGGAGAAGGAAAAGGGGGAGAGGTATCAAGACCTTATACGGGAGCTGCAGGGAGTATACAAAGAATATTCGGCTAAAATGATTGTCCTTGTCATCGGTGCTCTCGGAGGTGCGAAATCATCACTGGTTCGTAACCCCGAAGCCATACCCGTGAGGCATAAAGCAAGATTGCGCGCACAAATTCAAGTATGGGTCCGGACTGTACTTGATGCTGGTTTACGGATTGAGAGGAGCGAAAAATTGCATTAGACGGTGTCGGATTGATTCCATGTGGCATTTTATTTTTATTTAGAAAAGTACGATAGAAACGCACTCACTTATAGCGCGATTTGTACGTGTATTTGATGTAAAAAAAATGATACATGCGTTCTAAACTACGACCAAGACAGATTTATGTGTGAACATGTTGGATAAACTTTAAATTAAACTAAAATCTTATATGAATCGAAGAATTAATTAATCTTTGTAGAATCTTCAGAAGATTTCAAAATATTTCACAACGTTTTCAAAGATTTCATGAAGATTTCAAAAGATTGAAAAATACTTGAAAGATTTCAAACAAAGGTGAACTTAAACTAGAACCTTACATAAATGAAAGAATTCATAAAAATGTAAAAGATCTTAAAGATTCGACAAAGATTTCGAAATATCTTTCACGATTTCAAAATATTTCGTAAAGATTCCGAATATTTCACAGAGATTTCAAAAGATTGCAGAATACTTCAAAGATTTCAAACAAACGTTAACTTAAACTTAAATCTTACATAAATCGAAGAACTCACACAAATGTCACAGATTTCAGAAATATTTAAAGAAATTTAGGATTTTACAAAGATTTCAAGAAATCTTTCACGATTTCAAAAAATTTTACAAAGATTTTAAATACTATTTGATCATGTCGCACGAAGCGTAGCTGGGACGGAGCGATGAGAGGGAGAGAGAAGCAGAGAGAAGCAAGCGTCCGGTCTCTCTCTTTCTCATCGCATACAGTGTATTCATTTACGCAGTTCAAGTCTGCGCCTAGCGTCCGGTGTAAAGACCAAAGGCCTGTACACGCTCGGTTGCTAACGGTCACGGCGACGCTCACGCCGTACGCCACGCAGTTTGGAACTCATTTCAAATTATACTTAGTGGGGGCGCGCCAGAAAAATGCGTAGCGATCCCACTCTTGACAAGTGCCGCTTTTTTTTCGACCGATTTAAAAAATGTTTTCTCATAAATTCTCAGCGTTAAATTTTTCAGAGAACTGTGGTTTGCGATTCGATATTTTCTTTCACAGAGCAATAATATGTAAAACAAATTGAGAAAATTGACCATTTCTGCTTTGTGAATTTATATCTCAAGGAAAAATGGAGTTGGAATTATTGCATCTGCACTCAAAGAACAGAAGTAATCCTGATCATATTCAACCTAATTATCTTAAACAATGTCTATAAACAAATTCTTCCTAGTGTATTTTTCTCATACGAAAAAATGTTTGCTTCACGGCAGTTGCTGAGTTTTTTTCGAAGCGTGACAATTTACAACGAGAAAATTGGCATAAGTTACCATTAAATATTTTTACACAGAATTTCATAAACGAATTCTCAAAAAATGAGTTTTTCTAGAAGCCAAATTGATTTTTCTCATCAAAAGTGTTCAACATTTAAATTTGTTTTTACTCTGTTTGGACTTCACTGTTTACAAATGTGTTTTGCAATTCCTGGCTTAGCAGATTTTCCCATGATTGGAATAACATTTGGTCTTCATATTTCTGAATCGGTTCCAAAGTGTGTACGTACCAGCTCCGGCCGCTTACCTGCGTAATAAATTTTAGCACACTTGGGTTTTGTTGAAAATTCTTTGTCGTTTTAGCGGATTTCCCGGTCATTTAAAGACTTGTGGCAACCATAATTCTTATTGTGTCTCCCGAGTCTGCTTACCTGCGTATCATGCACTTTTATTTCCATCACCTTCATCTTTGTTCTTAGAACATCGACTGAACACGCGTTCATAAACCTCCGTTTCATTTTTTACAAAAGTAGACGCAGTCGATGCAGCCAACTCCGTTGTTATAAAAGTGATCGATATGACTTTAGTTTTGGTGAAAAGCCACAATTATCGAACGAAACCATTGACTTCCTACCTTGAATACACGACCACAGCCTACGCGTAATCGTAAACTTACAGTTTATGCACGGGTGCTACCTAGCTTTGGCTTACGAGTACATTCAAATCTCGAAGAGCGACGCATCCCTAATAGAAGTGCTCCTATCCATCCAAAGCACATTCATGTAGCAGGGTTAAGCCGTTCGAGAACAGCTAGAAATACCCAACTTCTCGACAGATCTGATCTGTTATCTAGCGAATTTAGAAAACACAGCCGAATTTTTGTACTCGTAGAAATGGAAGATGCTCTTGTTTTCACTGGAACTCTAGATTAATAATTTGAATGAAAAAATCTCAATTTAAAATTTATGTAATATTCCCAAATAAATGACATAATTGCCTGAGAATTACACACTTGATATTGTTTCGATATACACCAAGTTTTCACATTTAAATAATTAAGACGGAGAAAAATAGAAGCGAAAAATTGGGTCTTTAGTGCTGATAGTCGAGGTATTCATTACTGAACTGGCGTTATGAAAAAAAAATCAAAATTTAAATTACCTTACTAATGTTGGAGTACATTTATCAGTTAATGACTAATATATATTTCACATAGAATAAACCATGTCATATAACAAAGTATAACGAAGATGCCAGCAAAACAGATTTTTCTTGGTCCTGCGTTATCTCTGCCGAGTATTCAATTATAGAGATCGTCTGGTGCTATAATTACTCCAAATTTTGTGAGCAAAACCATGCCGTGCAAAGAAAAATTTCACTTGATAAGTAACATTTTGTCAAAAAAGAGCTCTTGGTATCAGTAAACTCGTGACCAAAAGTTGCAATTAACTATGGTAATACGAATAAGTAATTGTAATTATTTATCACTGGCCTCACTAGGGAGGTAAAGTATCTTCACGGGGCAGATGTGTCATTTCCACAACTACGATTCCTCACTCGGCATGGAAAAGTTATGGCTCACTTTTGCAGCTGAGTGAGGAGTCGTAGTGGTGGAAACGCCACATCTGTCCCGCGAGGAAAAACCTTGAAATTTATTCATGCTGATGAGGCCTGATTTATTGCAAGAAGGGGTTATTAAGAGTTATGGGAAACATAGTGAATAAAGGCTATCTTGATATATGTAGCACCCAGCTAACCTACTGCTGTCATGTTGATGGGTCTTAAAAGACAATAATCAACTCACAGCAACGGGTAGAAACTACGCAGTTCCAATAGTATAACTTTTTCGTAAAATGATTACAAAGATTTATTAAAAGTTCACAGTTCAAGTTTGATAACTTACAAGAGGAAAAAGATTATTCTTTTTTCAAATTATTATCAAATTTGAATTTTGAAGTTTTATTAAACGTTCGTACTCATCTTCTACAAAAGTGATATTTTTTGAGCTGCGTGGTCTCTATCTGTCGCCGTGAGTTGCGTTTTTTCTTGAAGGACTCATCGAATGTATACTTCCTGTGATCACATGTTACATGTTAGATATTTAGTAATATGTTACTATTCCAGTAGGTAATAAAGGGTGGTGTCACATGGTTTCATAGTTTAACAAGCGCAGCTAGTAACATTTGATATCTCAGAACTGTCACATTCCAGTAGCATTAAATGTTTAACTGTCCCAAAGAATAGGTTACTAAAAAACTTTTCCTAGAACAGAGTGTATCAACTACAAATACATAGAGATACGCTCTGTTTTGAGGAAACTTTGATAGTGACTTATTGTTCGGGACTGTCGAATTTACGTCCATGGATGGAGATGAATTATGACTGCTTTGAATGTAAATATATAATGTCACCAGTCACCGCAAGGGAAATCACATGTGACAGACTTTCAGAGTATCGTTGTACTTGTATGCTATTACTCAGACTAGTAATTGTCTTGGCTGGGCAAGTCTCTTTCCGGCATGCCTCACATGTGGAAAGTCACATCTATAAGGCTAAGGTGTGGCAAGTCTCCCGCAACAATTGCCACATCTGCAGCTTGCCTTGCCAGCGGCAAGTCTCCCTGTAGCATGTCTCACCTAAAAAAATGCTAAATCTTCCTCAAAGCTGCAAAAATTTCGACAAGCCTCCTAGAACTGATTGGCTCATTTGAGGCTTTCCTCACCAGCCGACTGTCTCTGGTGGATTTAATTGTGGCAGCGAAACGTATTCAGAACGTTCGGGTCAAGTTGATGGAGCATTTTAAAGGTGAGACCTTGGAAACGGGATGGGTAAGTTGATCGCACTCAAATACCACTCCCTCCTTTGGAAGGTACCCCTTCAAATTGTCCCGTCATCTTGACCCGGGTATTCTAAGTGACACTGTGATCTTGCCTTTAAAATTCATTTTGTGTGAGAGATATAGCAGGTGAGACAAGCCACAAATGTGAAAATTGGCTCCGAGAGGCTTGCCGAAATTTTTCCGCTTGGGAAACAGACCGCTGATGTGACAATCTGCAGGTTGAGACATGCCGGATAGAGAATTCTTGCTTGGAATATAATAGGGAGCTAATGAAACAATAATCGAATAAAAAAATGTTATGTACGGAAGGGAGCTGTTAGCGCTCGAATAAAAATCAGGCTGCAGACGGTTGAGTTTTTAGAAATGAAAAGAACCCTACGGGATTGAGTTCATCGAGCATTGCTTGGAGGCTTATTATGAGAGTTAAGATAATTGGGGGTTTTGAAGAGGGATGTAATATAAAGGGCTTAATGCCTGATGATATTCTGTGGGTGGGGGGATTTCAGATATGTGAAAACCCAAAATGGTATATATGGGGTGGATATCTAATCGAATCATACGAACCAATTGAATTTTGTAATAAAATAAAGACCATCATTCATTACATTGACTTAATAATCAATGCAATAATTCACTTTCTTTATTTTTAGTAAGCTCAGTGTTCATACTCGCTCAAAATAATAAGTACATACATTTACACACGTAATACATATATCTTAAAATATGTCTGTTGGATTTTGAGTTCTGGATTTACTGATTGGCATTGCACATGATATGTCACATTTTTCCTTAGTACTAAATTAATTGTGCAATGACTACGTAGAATTAGTTGTATGTTGGTCTTGTATAAACATCTCATTCCGAATGAGTTTAAAAAACATTTTTTGCATGCGTTACCTAAATATTCATTAACGAAACAATAAGAAAAATTAGACTGTCTGCTATAAATAAGATTAGATAATGATCGTTGAGTTTTTGGAGTAGAAAAAAGGAAGCTTCAATGTCTATCTAAAAAATTCACCTTGATCGCCAATTCATGCTGTATGTAATTTATATGGCAGCCTATGGTAAAGTGAAAATGCTGAAAATGATCGAATTATTTGAGCCGAACGATAAAAATTGTGGTCTGGCATCCGACAGCAGTAAACAAATTTGAAATTGGTTAATGTGTTCCGTCCGATATGCCAAAAACTCTTTTCGGACCAAAATGTTACTTATTATGTATGACTTTCCTCAGCACGGCAGAGATATGCTCACAAAACTTTGAATAATTATAGCACCAGACTATCCTTATAATTGAAGACTCGGTAGAGATAACGCAGAACCAACAGAAATATGTCCTTCTGGAATCTTCGTTAGAGCTGCGAGCATATGTTGATATACTTTGTAATATCACGTAGTTAGTTCTATATGACTATATTGCGAGCTACGCATAGGCTTTAATTGATTATGTTTGAGACAGATTAGATAAGAAGAAACAAAGCAAGCTTATTCCGCGTCGAGTTCTAAGTGAGATATTGTAAATTTTATAGTTTAAAACTTTATGGTAGTGACACTGAGTAGTACTCATTGCAATAAAACTGAAATACGAAAACGTATCAGTCAATGTTTATGTATATCGTGTAAAATCAGTTTAAAGTTCTCTAAAATTATACCTTTCTAGAAAAAATGACGATCATTCATGGTATTCTACTGCTTACATTCGTAGCATTCCTCAATTTCAAACGTAAGTGTAGTATAATATAGTATTATTGTTTATAACAAGTTCTGCATGTTCTCAAAGTGCCAACCATATACAGCCATTATTATTTTTTCCAATTTCAACCATTCATTATGAAGAATGTTTGAAAATTTGTTAAACATTCGAGATACAAAAGTAATGGAATGCAACAAATGTGTATTATAGTGATTCAAAATTACGATACATGTTTCGTAAAATTCTAAAATTGTGGGCCACAAGGTGCGCAATTCTTTTTCACGCAAGATTCCGCGAGGCTATAATATAAATGTACATTGGGCAAGAATTTTTTATCGTTTGAACATTTTTATAATAAACATATGGCTCAGTACCGTCAATCAGTTTTGATGTACAACCAGCGAAGCAAAAGAGGATCATTTTTCATAGAAAATTTTAGAACAACTTTTCATAATTTCAACAAATTTGATTAAAGCTTAGTACTGTGATACATCTTTCATCGGCGACAGCTTTTCATTATTTAAATAACTTTTGAGCAAACGCAGATATAATTTTATCAGTTTTTATCACATAAATATCGAAATTTTTGTATAATCAACTAAAAATATTCTGCTAATGGCTTATTGTTGTGATACTGTTCTGCCAAATAAAATTATAGAATGAAGAATGAATTAGATGGTGAGAATCTCTTTAGGCTGGAAGTTGCGGTAACCTTTATCTCTTTTTTTATCTATGGCAGATAAAAGTTTTGAATTGTTTAAAAAAATTTGGTCAGCAACTTAATGATTTAAAGTTAAATTCTCAATTTGATTCAAAATAAATGTAGCAAAATGTAGTGAGTCACAAGACTTGGATGTGTATTTTAACGCTAAATCAACGATCATGTATTTTAGCATTAACTCAGACGGTTTTGGAGATTATCGCGAAAAACTTTTTTAAAAAAACGCGAAGTAAAATGTTTTACAAAAAAACTTTAAGCTCAGTCAAATATTTAATTTCTTAAAATTTAAGTCGGAGTCATTTTCTTCGTCTTGCATGCAAAAAAAATATTTTAAAAAATCATCGGTTTCAGCTCCGGTTATTCACAAGATACATAGTAAAGATACCAACTCTTAATGTAAAATTGACAATAGTGCTTATTCAAAACGAATCATTGTTTTGGAATTCTGTTGCGCTTTAGAGGACCCTAATCATATTCTCATAAATCTCTAAAATCTACTGAAATTTTCATGAATTATCTTGAATTCTTTGAAATCCACTTGGATTGTCTTAAATTGTCTGATGTCCACTTAAATTTCATTAAATTTTCTTCGAGCTGCATTAAATTCTCTTGAATTTTCTAGAATTTGGTTGAATTTTCGTTCTTGAATTCATGAGCAGTCTTTTGAAGTCTTTCAAATAACCTTCCCTGGCGAAAATTTTGGATAGGAATTCATTCTGAAATCTCCATCCGATTTAATCATTTTCAATCCGAACGAATACAAAGCAAGATTGCACACACAAATTGAAGTATGGGTTTGGATTATGCTTGATGTTGGTTTACGGATTGACAGAGATCGAAAAATTGCATCAGAATGTTTAGGAGTGATTCCTCTCGGATTGGATTCGGATTTTGAAATGATTCGGTTTATTTCGGAATAAATTCCTATCCAGAACCTTCGCCAGGTTTCAATTCTCTTGAATTTCGTTGAAAGGTTTTGATTTTATGTGAGACCTCTTGAATTTTTGTTGAATTTACTAGAATTGATTCTTAAAGAAATTCCAGTAGCTTGAACCGAATTGCAGTACAATGAATAAGCTAAAACTGTCAATTTTTTGACTTCAATGGAAGGGATAAGATATAAATTTTGTGTAAGTTTTTTTCTTATCAAAAAAATAAGAAAATGAACCATGTTTGATTTAAAGAAAGTAAATATTTGACTGATGAGTATAACATTCTCTGTGAAAGATTCTCAAGAAGCATTTTTTTTTAATTTTCGTCAATTATTTCGAGAATCTTTTGAGTTACTGCAAAAAATAAGATGGTCGTTGCATTTAACATCAAAAGCAAGGATCTTCAGCGAAATGAGGGTCATTTGTCGAAATTTTAAAATTATTTTTATAGTCTTAGAATAATTTGTCTACAAAGTACTTTGAGTATGAGAATGTGCCGAGAAATAATAGGACAATTTCAAAATTATTTGGCATTTTAGTTTTATTTGGAAAAGTACGATAGAAACGCATTCACTTATAGCGCGCTTTGTACGTGTATTTGATCTAAAAAAATGATACATGCGTTCTAAACTACGACCCAAGGCAGACTTAGGTGTAAATATCTTCGATTAACGTTAAATTGGACTAAAATCTTACATAAATCACAGAATTAATTACTCGATGTGAAATTTTCAAAGGATTTAAAAATATTTCACAAAGATTTCAAGGATTTTACAAAGATTTCAAAAAATCTTTTGCAATTTCAAAATTTTTCACAAACATTTCAAGTATTATTTTATAATTACGCATGAAGCGTTACTGAGTTGGAGCGATGAGAGGGCGAGAGAAGTAGAGAGAAGCAAGCATCCGGTCTCTCTCCCTCTCATCGCACACAGTGTCTAAAATTTAGGCATTTCAAGTCTGCACCTACCGTCCGGCGTAAAGACTAAGGAACTTAATGCGTTACACTTTTCCTACACCCAAAGCATTTAACGCTAACATGTTTGAACATGAAAAATTTTACCAAAAAATCTCCAGAAACTGACGCATAGGCAAAAATGTAGGCGAGATTCGCATTTTTTGTGAAAATCTAAGATCCTATAGTGTGTAAGAACTTCACAAATTTAATCTTCGTTTTTTTCTTAAAAAATTAGATGCAGCTTACGCAGCCCGGTCCGTTACTGTGGAAATGATGGATGGCTCTTGTTTTAGTGGAACAGCCACAATTCTCCAAGAAAACCATCTACTTCCCCCCTGGATTACAAAACCACAGCCTACGGTCGATGGTAAACTTAGAGTTTATATATGGATGCTACCTGGCATTGGTTTAAGTTCAGATCTCGAAGAAGAACGCATCCCTAATAGAAGTGCTCCTACCCATCCAGAGCACATTTATGTAAGAGGGTTAAACCGTCCGAGAACAGCCAGATATATCCAACTTTTCGAGAAATCTGATCTGTTATCTAGGGAATTCAGAAATCACAGCCGAATTTTTGTAGAAACAGAAGATTGCATTGTTTTCACTGGAATTCTAGATTAATAAGTCGAATGAAAAAAATTTAATGTTATAATTACGCAATATTTCCAATTAAATAACATTTTTGTCTGCGAATTGCACACTTAATATTATTTCAATATATTCTAAGTTTTTACATTCTCATAGTTTACAGGGAGCACTAATATCAACATCTTTATTAATCCATTTATATTTTGTCATTGATGTATACAATTTATTTTGTTTAATAGTGACTGTGGAATAATCATTTTGGATTTCTATAACACGTACATTGAATTTATTTATCCAGCTTCAAATTTCTTGACAACTGCTTAGAAAACCTTTCAGATTCTCTTAAAATGCAAAGCCTTTTTTATTGAATTGAAAACTTTTTGAATTTGTAAAAACGTTTAAAGGTCTAAGACACTTTTCGAAATTTTATAAAACAATTGGAAATTGTTCTTCGGTTTTTGAAAATTTTTCAAATATTTTGGATTTTTTAGAGCACTTTCATTATATAAAAGAAGCCCCCATCTTTTTCTCCAAATTGTAGTTGACTAATGTATATAATGAACAGAATAAATAAATTAAATAGTTAATCGAAAACCTTTAGAGATTGGCTCGATTTTTCAAACAGTGCTGGGGAGATATTATTATTTCAACCTCATTTTTTAATGATGTCGAACACTGTAATATGAAGAATCTGAACAATTAAGACAACGTTCAACTCATATTGTATGTTGGCTTTAAGCCAACTTGTTAGAACTTTTGAATCATAAAATAAGAATTTTGAAGATATTAAAAGCAAAAGTTTTTTAAGAATTTCCACAAAAGATTTGAAAGGGGAAGGTGATTTGTAGTATTTGTCAATGAAAAGGAAAATTAAAGACTGAAGACTGTTATTTATTATTTTTGTTATCTACTTTTATTTTTATATACTCGTAATTGATGTTAATTTTAATTAACTAAAAAAAAATTGAAAACCGCTCTCAAATGAATTATAGAATGAGAATTTTGAAGTTACAGTGAGGATGATTGGGCGGAAGGCCCAGGAAGGTTACTTGTGACGACCTGAGGGCATGGGCGGTAAAGGATATGAAGGGTACAGAACAATTACTGACACAGCGGCCAGCAGCGGTTCATTAAAGGTGGTATCTCATTCCAATCAGAAGAGGGTTTTATCTGAGGGTGGAAGGAAAATTATGATATCTGGGAATACCACTGTGAGAGGTGGTATTTGACAATTCTACATTGAAAGGCATGTTCTTGAGGACCTCGCGGAAGGCTCTGGATACCCTCGAACGAGGCTCTGGAGGTCTTCGCGGGAAGCTCTGGAGGCTCTTATAAGAGGCTCTGAAGGCCCTCGTTGGAGGCTGTGGAGGCCCTCCTAGGTGACTCTGGAGGCCCTCGTACCAGACTCTGAACTTCTTCGAGAGAGGCTCTGGTGAACCTCGTGGGAGGTTCTGGCGGCCCTCGTAGAAGGCTCTAGATGCTCTCATTCGAGGCTCTGGAGGTCTTCGCGGGATGCTCTGGCGGCCCTCGTATGAGGCCTTGGAGGCCCTCCTGGGAGGCTCTGAAGGTCTTTGCGGGAGGCTCCGGTGGCCTTCTTGCGAAGTTCTGAAAGTGTTCGCGGGAGCTTCTGGCGGCCCGCATATTCTGCTCTGGAGTCCCTCGTGAGAGGATGAGCAGGCCCTGGTAAGAGGCTCTGAAGGGCCTCCTCGGAATTTCTGACAGCGGCGGCGGCGACGAGATCTTTTTATAATAGAGACAAATACTGTGCTGACAAGATTTTCATCTTATAATCTAACTTTAAATAATATTTACAAAAAAATTCAAAATATGCACAGTTCAACAATTTATTTCAAAAAATTGTTTACATGTATGTGGATTTGTAACGAAGAGGTGTACTGAAGGCTACTATATATTAATATCGAGAATGCAATTATGCGAATACATTTTATTACCAATAAATTCACATACGCTAACTCAAATTTTAAAACAATTCTCATTAGAATCTCAGAAAAAGGATCATATTCAATTATTGAATGAAACATTGAAAGTGTTTGCAGATTCAATAAACTTTATTAACTGTTTTTTAGTTTACGTCAGGGAAATGAAGATATCACTAAGAAAAAGTGATTATTAAAAATGTGCGGCAATAAATAAAAATGTACGGATCGTTTATTATTCGCATGATAGGTACTACATCAATTAATTACGCATATAATAATCCGCACCTTGTAGCGTCGGAGTGCTCGGAACTTTTGACCTTTCGAGTGTTTCGCTAACGGAGAAAATATGCCGGGAGCCACGCGGTTGTTTTTGCCGCAAGGTAAAAACACATCTTGTTTTTACTGTGTTCGCACGGCAATGCTCGTCGGCCCTGCGTTTGCACGTCGCTTTGGCCTTTCTACCTCCCGTTCTATTCAGATTTCTATAACTTATGGCCGATCTTCAAGGAGATGTGCTCCGTTATTGTTTATGGACTATACGACGTCAAAGAAAGGGAGAGACGGAGATAGAAGATGCCTCGTTGCGAAATGTATGCACTCTTGTGCAGATTATGGCAATGTCGGGTTGCTATATAAAGTAAGTGGTGAAGCAACTCTGCAATCCAGAGAGATTTAAATCTGACTTTTTTGCTTTCCGGAAGTAAGTCAAAAACAATGAGAAATATGCGGGAATTACATTACAATTGACTGCTTTCAACACAGCGATAAATCGAAAACAGATACTTTCCGGCTTTCATAGTCGATTTGTGTGGAATATTTGAGAAATTTCGCGAAAATTCTCGAAATGCTTAGATAGTTTATGGAAATTTTCAAGAAAATCTCAAGACTTTAGAAGTTTAGAAGTATTCTTGAAGTTCAGAAGAAAATTTCAAAATATTTTAGAATAAGGTCAAGAATTTTGGTACGCTATGGTGCATTCCAAAACCTGCTAAAATAACCTAGGAAAGAGTCCAGAGCATTCTATAAAATTCTATGGTACTCAGCAAGAAACAAACATACTTCAGAATCTTCGAAATAAAAAAAGCTGAATAAAAATCTGAAAGATTATGGAAAATTCTAGATTAATCTATTGTATCTATTGTATCTATCTATTGTATTGGTAAATAAAAGGGAGGAAGTTTTGGGTAATATGATGAAAATACTACTATCGGCGAGAAAATTCGAGTTCTCTGACTTTGATATTAAAAAAGTAAGTGACGAAAAAATGGTAGCTCAATGAATGAAGGATCATTTTAAAGGTCAAAATGATGTACGTTAGTGAGCCAAAAAACAATATGCCAAAAAATTTTTTATAGCTTACAGACCTGAAAAT
>JAUMHM010000072.1:13396735-13412049 GCA_032362435.1 Melikaiella ostensackeni
TTTTTTCAATAAAAAACTATGCTCCAAAGTTCACTGTCGTTAAAAGCTGTCAAATTTCCTTACTTTTTATGAGATTTCCAGGTGTGTAAGCTATAAAAAATTTTTTGGCATATTGCTTTTTGGCTCAGTAACGTACAACATTTTTAGCTTTGAAATGATCTTTCATTCATTGAGCTACTATTTTTTCTTCACTTACTTTTTGAACGTCAAAGCGAGAGGACTCGAATTTTCTCGCCGATAGTAGATAAGTACTCAGAAGAAAAGAAATTGATTTTGAATGCGGACAAGTCTAAGGTATTAGTTTCTGAGAGAAGTAGAAGCAAAGAAGAATGTCAGTGGAGATGGGAAAAGATTGAAGAACTGAAGGAATTTACGTATGTGGGATTTCTACTTAAGAAAAATGGTAAGATCATGGATCACTTTCAGGAAAGATTGAAAAGAGCATATATAGCAATGAAAAAGGTTTGGGTTATAGGGGAGAAATTATTTGAAGGTGATTTTAAGAGAAAAATAAGAATGTTTGGGGTGTTGGTATTTAGTATACTAGTGTATAGGGTGGAGATTTGGGGGTGAATGGAATATGAAAAGGTAGAAAGGTTGCACGAGAAATACATTAGATGGACTTTGGGACTGGACGGATGTACGCCGTGGTATATCGTCTTGAAAGAGGTAAAGAGGGAGTAAATTTAAGAATAGGAACAGGCAATAGAGCTCGCAAATACGAAGAGAAGTTAATGGATAATGATAGTAGAACAATAGTTGAAGCATGTCTAAGAAAAGAGGAAAGTGTAAGGGGGTAGGGTGAAGAAATTAGAGAAAGGGAAAGGTGTTTGAACAGGTGGGAACCGGAAACCCTAAATTTAAAAAAGTCCGAGGATCTAAATGGATCTGGGTTCGGAGCTGTACCCTTAAGACCCAGATAGAAGAATATTCAAAAGATATACAAATTACACAAATATTCAAGAAAATTTCAGGATACTAAAGAGCTTTTCAGGTATTTTTAGAATATGCCAATATATGCGAATTTAATATATTCAAATAATTCCAAAATGCATGAAATTCAATTCTGTGTTCAAAAATCTATAGAAAGTATTCTGCAATATTTTGTTGAGTTCATACATATATTTTCGAATATTGCAGAATATTTACAATATAAGGATTTTATATACAATTTGTTTCGCACTGATAGAGCGCACATGCACACTGTATAATTCTTCCAATTTCAATGTTTTCATTTTTAAACATTGCGAATTGAACCGTTTTGCCTCATATTTTAAACTCGATTGCTTCGATATGAAATGATTCAAAATTAGAGACTTAAAGGGTAACTGACATGGTACAATTTTGAACAAGCGTGTCGTAATTTAAAATAAATATACAAAAAGTAAATTGGGCCAACCAGCACTTAAGTAACCTTTGATCTCTTAACCTTTTTTCTTCTTTTTTTTTTGGTGAAAAGACCAGGAGCATTTAACGAGTTTCGTGGTTGATAATGTTCCAGTGTCTCGAAACAGTGATATTAATCACTCAGAAAGTTGATCCGTAGGTCCTGCCGGCACCTCGTTAACTTTCAAAGGAAATTATCCCTGTCCATATCGTACGTGAATTTATCACTCGAAAGTTAGTGCGTCGATGCTCGTCCGTTAGTTCGACAAAAAATGCTTCGTTACGCATACATAGTAAAAATTTGAAGACTCTTTCAAAGTGGAATTAACATCGGTCTTAATTATGCCTTTTACAAGAAAATGAGAAGGTGGGAAGAATCACCTCTTACTTTCCATTTCGTAATATTAATCACCAGCATCACGAGATTACCCTCCGTCCAAAAAATATAGAGCCCTCAATTTTTCCAGAGGTTTTAGTGCATAACTCAGCTAAAAAAATTCCTAACATAAGAGACCGAAGAAATTTTGAAGATTAAGACTCCTTGCATATTGGTGAATGTCTTTCAAAATTTTCAGTTCGTTTATATTTTTTTTATGATGAGTGGAAGCTTGAAATACAACATGTTCTTACGATCATTTCAGAATGCCCAAATTTGAGTTGCTCTTGCTCCCTCAAATCGAAGTGAAAAAAGCTACCAAAAATATATGATTTTTATTGATCTTTTCTGTGCAAAACGGTGCAAACCAAAGTAAAAAATATTTATTTGTTATTAAGTTAAGAACAAAAGAGCAGTAAGGCAATATTTTCGAAACTAAGCAGCTTACGGAGATCAATTTTGAAGCAAATTGCAGTTTTTTGGCTCCTGAAAACAGTGCAAGAAGTGTCAATCATTAAAAGGTTACTGCTACTCCTATCTTACAAAATACCATTTTTTACTCACCTACAGTGAAAAAAAGGGTACCCTTCACTTTCGCTTAAATCTGAAATTTCTCCGACAATGGGATAAGCCTTTGTATTTTACGAAGGTAAAAATAATTTTTTAATTAATGAAACGTAACTTTTCGATACTAACAATACATGCATTATTTTCAGGATCCAAAAATCTGCAACCTGCTTCAAGAATGATCTCTGTAGGTTGCTTAGTCTCAAAGATGATGCCTTACTACTCTTTTGTTATTAACCTAATAACAAGTAATTACTTTGGACTTTCGCTTGCACCATTGTGCACAGAAAGGATCCAGGGAATTCAAATATTTTTGGCAGATTTTTTACTTTGATTTGAGGAAGCAGAAGCCACTCAAAGCTAGGCATTCTGAAATAATCGCAAAAAAAGTGTACTTCTTAATCTTTCACTCATCAGAAAAAAATCAATAATGGACCGAAAAATTTGGAAGACATTCACCAATATGCATGAAACTTCAATCCTCAAAGTTTTTTCTGGTTCATATTTTAGAAATTTTTCCTGCTCAATTATTCACTGAAATCTCTCGAAGTGATGTTTCTGAGTGAGTTGCTCGTGGAAAAAGTAGGTGCACAAATAATGTTATAAGCCTAACGTAAGAACAATTTGCAATCTGTATTACAAACAGAACTAATTTCTTACTGTTTTATGATTTATCTTTTACATCTCTCCAATTATTATAACTTTGTCTATATGGGTGATTCTCCGTATAGCGCAGAATTCAATGTCGCTGGTGTTTAAAAAAATATGGGTTTCATTTATGGATATGAATTTCCTCGGATGAAGTTACTTTCATGCCCACAAATGATGACCACTAATGGCTGTTATTCTTAATATTATATTTTCTTCTTCAAAACTACTTCAAACAGTCAAAACGTCATCGTCTGGCCTGTCCCTGGTGCTGTTTCCAAAATAAAAGTTATGTCTTTTACTCAAGGAAAATAAATGATGTAATTAATGTTAGCGTTTTATGATTGCGCGATTCATTATCTTCGAGAGAATTTAAAGCTTCATTTTTAAAAAAATTGAATCCCCTCTTTTATCCTTTTTAAATGAGGTACCCAGATTTGTGCGTCATCGTCTGGCCTATGTATAAGTAGTAGTTTTTTCCGAAAAAGACGCATTTAAGCATTGAGAATACAGTAGGATTCATGAATCTGAATTTCTGGAGTTGATCGACCTGCGAATCAGCTGATCTAATTGCAATTTTACTTCATCAATACATGTCAAACAGCGCATTTTAGCAGGGTATCACATAATCGTCATCGTTTGGTTTGGTAATTATTTAGAATAAATTCGTTAATAATTTGCTAAAAGCATTAAATGATGTGTGATCATGTTAAGCTAACGAATACTAATGTAGAAAGTATGGAATTTTTCGAAAATTATTGTTTAACTTTTTTATAAAATTGATATTATTTTTGCCTCATGGTCTGGCCGAGTTTCATCATCTGGCCCTCTACCACATTATTCGCTCTTTGTTTTTATCTAATTTTATTTTAATTAAGACTATTTAAAATCTTGTGCTCTATTCTTCATAGACAATAGCACTTTAAAAAGTATTTCATCTTTAAACTAAATTATTTGTTTAAGAAATTCAGAGTATAAATTATCATAGTTTGATAATACTTCCAAGTGATTCCTATTTTTCATCAAATCAATATGAATTGAAACTACTATTGGAAACTGTATATAATATTATTACATTAATTTTGTTTATCAACTGGTTCAGTCAAATTCCTACATTATCGACCTCTTATTTCAGTGTACCAAATTTTTTTTTGAACCATAGAACTTTTTTTTCAAAATGAAGTATCGGACGGAAAGTTTGGAAAATGCATTAGAAGACAATAACCTACGTTGATGTACTTCATTTGAGTCGGAATTTTGCAAAAAATTATTTCCGAGGATATTAAAACTGGGAGCTAATCAAGAAATTTTTTGAACCATAGAACTTTTTTTATAAGCAAAATATCGGCCTAAAACTTTGAGGAATGCAAGACACG
This sequence comes from Melikaiella ostensackeni, assembly GCA_032362435.1. NCBI lineage: Eukaryota > Metazoa > Arthropoda > Insecta > Hymenoptera > Cynipidae > Melikaiella > Melikaiella ostensackeni. The sequence goes on from JAUMHM010000072.1 coordinate 13,401,089, forward strand.
ACAATAAAGTACGTTTATGTATGTCATTCAAGTATAATTGATGTAAAAAAAATTTCCTACTAAATGTTGACCGGCGAATCTGTGCGTCGGAGCAATTTCCAAACTTCCAGTCTGATACTTTATTTTGAAAAAAAGTTCTATGGTTAAAAAAAAATTTGGTACACCGAAAAAAAGAGGTCGGTAATATAGGAATTTGACTGTGTTACATGTTCTTAAATGCCAGCTGAATCAATAGAATTAATAGAAATGTCTACTATCATATTTTTGGTTTGGAATTCAACTCGTTTACTTAAAAATTCTACTGCTTGACTGAAAATTTTATTATCTTGTTGAAAATGCAACTAGTTTGTTAAAAATCCATCTTTTTGGTCGAAAATTCAATCACTTGGTTAAAAGTTGAACTAGATTTTTAAAAATTCATTTTTTTTTTCAAAACTTATCCCTCTGGTTGAAAATTTAACTATTGTGTTGAAAATTCGTTTCAATCTTGTTAAGAACGAGGTCTTTAACTGAAAATGTAACTATTCCACTTTTGGTTGAAAATTGAGATTTCCAATTAAAAATTGATCTTTTCTATTTTGAAATTCAACTATTTGGTTGCAAATTCATGTACTTTCATGAAAGTTCATACTTTTGGTAGAAAATTAATCTTCTTCGTTGAAAATTCATCGTCTTTGGTGAAAAATGCAACTGTTTGGTTGAAAATTATTCTGTTTTGGTTGAGGATTCAACTATTTAGTTGAAAATCCGCCTTTCTTGGTTGTATTCAACTGTTTTTGATTCCAAATTGAAATCTTTCTTGGTTAAAATATCATTTATTGCATTTTTTGTTGAGAATTCATTCATTTAGTTGAAAATTCAACTATTTTGTGAAAAATTAAACTATTTACTTAAATATTTAACTATTTCGTAGAAAATAACCTTTTTCGTTGAAAAATTGTATTTTTTTTATTTAAAACTCAACTCTTTTGTAGATAACTTGTCTTTTTGGCTTCAAAATTCAACAATTTTGTTGAAGATTAATGTTTTTTTTCAATTTAAAATTCGCCTTTTTTGGTAGAACATTAATCTTTTTGGTAGAAAATTTTTTTTTTTTTGGCTTCAAAATATACTATTCCATCTTTATTTGGAAATTTATCCTTTATAAGTTGAAAATTCGTCTCATGGGATAGAAAATAAATCCTGTTTGTTAAATTTAATATTTTTGGTTGAGGATTCTACTATTTTGCTAGAAATTATTTTCTTTTGTTGAATTCAACTAGTAGAAAATTTATTAATTTTGGTTGAAAATCAAATTTTCAAGCTGAAAATTTAATGATCAAATTTTTGATTCAATAATTATCTTTTCAATTCAAAATCCAGTCATTTGGTTGAAAATTCATCTTTCTTTATTGAAAATTAACTTTGTTGTTGAAAATTTATATTTTCCAGTTGAAAAGTCAATTGTTTTCTGAAACATTCGACTTTTTAGCTTGAAAACTAAACTCTTTTGTTGAAAATTCGTCTTTTTATGTAGAAAATCAGTCATCTTTGTTGGAAACATATCTATTTGGTTGAGGATTGAACTATTTTGTTAAAAATTAGTTTTTTTGTTGAATAGTAATTTCTGGAACTGTAAATTTAACCATTCCATTTTTGTTTGGAAATTTATGTATTGTGTTAAAAATTTATCTATTCTGTTAAAAATTAATCATTCTGGTTAAAAATTCATCTTCGTAGGTCAAAAATTCAGCTATTTTGTTAAAGTCACCTTTTTTTGGTCGAAAATCCAACTTTTTTGTTGAAAGTTAACTTTTTGTTAAAAATTTAACTGTCTGCAGAAAACTGTCATTTATTCATTTATTCATTGTTTATTTGTTATTTTATTTTATTCCAGTTTATTCATTCATTCGTCATTCGTCAACTATTCGGCTAAATGTTCAGCCATTGTGTTGAAAATTCGTCTCTTCTGCTCGAAAGTTCAACTATTTTGTTGTTAAAGCAACTGTTTGGTTAAAAATTATTTATGTTGTTGTTGGAAATTCGTCCTTTTGATTGAAAATATTTCTTTTTTGGTAGGAAATAAATGCTAGTACTTCTAAGTGTTTTATAAACTAAACTCACTAGAAACGCGTAAAAACGCAGAATAAACGTGAAATTCGTATTTGGGGGGGGAGGGGGGGTCAAAAGTAGCCCAAAATTGGTAACATAATTTATGGACGACCATTTATACTATTCTTAATTCTTCCTCCAATTAATTTTGTCCTCTTCTATTATGTCCTATCACTTCATCCTTTTATCTCTTACATAACTGTATCCTTTTCTATCTTATTGTAAACTTTTTATCCTACTTCATCATGTTTATACCTCGAGCATTTTTATCTTGAATCATTAGCTCTTATCGAGAATGCTGAGAATCTTGGTTGATTTTCAAGCATGCTTCGAGAGTCTCATAAAAAACTTATACAAGGTAATTTATACTTCATTGAAATTGGCACATCAACGACGACGCCTAACCGTGTTTATCGATAGCTACTTTTCACATAAGAGGAATGTATGTATTTAAGTTAATGACTGACGATATTATGGAGATATTTGAGACCCACAGTAATCAACTAATCAACCTATTTCGCTTAACCAACAAAATTAATGATTCTTGATGAGACTTAGAGGAGTTAAGACAGAGGGAAACAAAAAGATTTTGCGAATAGATTTAGACAAAAACATTATATAATTGTTAAAAGTGAACTTTTATTAGTTTGCATCCTGTATCAGTTGCCAAGAAATCTATCCTTTTTCATTCCCTTTTCCTTACATTTTTTTCCTGTTTTTTTAGGGCCGTATGAGCCGTTTTCAGTAGGAATGTATGATATTAATTAATTGCATTTTGTACAAATTGTTATTGTAAAGGGTGGACCTTTTTTAATAATGAAGAATAATTAGTGAAAAGAAAATTTTTCGCGTGTATTTAAAAATAAATGCGAAATATGTACGCGAGTGTTCGAACTGCCCGCTTTGTTGCTACGGAAGTGGTCAACTTCGCTGAGCTCACTGCGCCCCTCTCTCTCTCTCTCTCGGCCTCTTGGACCCCTTCTTCACCCAATGCAGCTGGCGGAAATTCTAAAAAGGCAGTATATGGAGGACCGTTAAATGGAGGTTCCAGCGTACTTTTTTTCTAAATCCTACCGAAAACCAAATTGAGAATTTAAACAGAAATTCGACTCACATTTTCTTCAGAATAAAAACAGAATTGCTGGAGATGACGACTGTCTTCTTTTTGAATAATTGATAACTATATACGATCTTTCAATGATGAAAAATTATAGTGCAACCAAATAAATTAATTAATATAACTGATATGTTGAAAAAATTACATCCACTTATATACATTCTTTAACATAATTTTCTATCCCGTTCAAAAATGATCGATATACAAAAAAAATAATAATTAGTTGCGATTAGATTTCGACAAAATCACATTCTAGACAAGTGAGCTATAGATACTTTCCTATAATTAACTAATTTCAACTAGCTGCACTTTCTTTCCTCAAAGTTAAATTCATTATTTATTGTATTACTTAATATTTAAAAAAACTTTAGCTATTATCCATACATTATCGAATAAGGCTCTTCTCATAACTGCATAAGCTAAAAGTAAAAATAATATTAAATTAAATGTATACGTATATCGCATAACATAAAGTTGTCATTATAAAATATCATTTATATTTCGCAAGAAAAAGAACCATCAGGATGGTTTGACATACAAATGTCAAGAGAGGTAATATACTCCTTGAAGTCAAAAGGCCAAGATTTTCGTACACTTCAAAAATGTAATAAATCAGATGAATAAGGATAGAACAAAATTGCTTGTAACAAACTTATAAAAGGATTTTTTGTAATGATAATATCAGTATTGAGTAAGTTACTAAAAGAAAGAACCAATTCTAATTATTTTACTTAAAAGATAGAAGAAATTCAAGTTTTAATGTGTCGGAAGTTCAACAATCTGCATTTTGAAGTATTAAAAGTGAGGGAAAATCCTACACTCAGAAAAATATTTCGCTTGAAGTAAAGAAACCATTTTTTTCAACCAGATTTTTTTATTCAACTAGAAATAACTTTAAAATGAAGAATAGTAATATAGTACGGAAAGTAAGCCGAATTATTATAATATAATATTATATTTTTTTCAACAAATGCAAGGAATTTCCAATTTGAGAAACAATAAAAACAAATATTTCGTAAGTTTCGGAAATTTGTTGTAAAATTACCAAAAATTACCACGAGTTTTTGAAAATTAGAAATTACGAGAAATTTGTAAATTTTGTAAATTTTTGGTAAATTCATAAATTACCGAATATTTTCAAGAATTCAAGGTATCTAATCCTTTTCCGAAGGAATACAAAAATTTCCAAAATTTCCGGAAACTTATGGAAAATTTAAAAATTACCGGGAATCGCAGGCGTAGTTTATGGAAATTTATCAGCAATTTATGGCAACTTATCACTTCAAGTTGGTCCAATCACTGTTCACTACTCATAATCAGTCTGTCAGGTATCAACTCATAATGAAGCAAGCTAGAAACAACTAGAAAAAGTGATCTTGTTTGATGTGCCCAAGCGCAGCAGCTAGAAAAAGTAATCTTGCTCTAGAAGCGCATGCGCAGTAGCTAGATAAAGTTTTTTCAAACTGTCTTTTACCACGGTGTCGGAATTGGTCACTTTCCGCACGCTATACATGCTTTGAAAATCAAACATTCCGTGCATGCGTTACGAAAAATCATTTTAAATTAAAGATTAATTTACACTGACACAAAAAACCATTTTTTTGAATCAGAAAAAATTCCTTGAATTAAGAGAAATTTTTTTGATCTAAGTTGTTTACAATGTTGGTAAAAGTTGTGTAAAAAGTTTGTAATACAGTCTAAAACGACGAAAAAATAAAACACGAAACTATAAGAAATATTGTATTTCGAAAAATTTTGAAGATAAATAAAAGTATTAAAGTCAAAAAAAATTGTAACTTTTTTGAAAGATAAACTTTTTTTGGTTAATTATTTTTACCAATATGAAAAATGTTTTGATCTTCGAAAATCTGCAATCATTTCAAATTGTAGATATATATTTAAAAGAAGTAGTTTGATTATATTCGAATCATTTGTTTATTCAACACATAAATAAAGTAAAATAATAATTAATTGTTTTATCGACTTTTTTTATCGATTATCAATTTTGTTGAGCTGAACCTCATAAGCAAGACCTTTTCACTTACTTGTAATTGCGTACGTCAGAGTGATGCTTAGGATTCCCGACTGCTATGCGTTAGATTCAAGTTATAGGTGTAGGTTCGAATCCCCGTAGCGTTAGGAATTTTATTTGTTTATTAATAACTATATATGTGATATTTATGTTTATTCTCATCGACTCAATCATAATCTTAAGGCCAAATAATCGCAAACTATTAATATTTATTCCTTAATAATTTTTTTCTCGCCTCACTAGAGGATAGCAATTCAGAGTCACCAAATCAATCATAAAACTGAATTGATATTTATATTTTTGAAATTATATATGACATTTGAAGTTTTGAACGTGATGCAGTCATGTAAGCATTTATAGATAATGGCAATGCATTTCGAAAACAAATAAATGATTTTTAACTTAACTCCGGTACTTTGGTATGCCAGTAGTTTGCCAGTACTACCCCAGTACTGATAGGCAGTACTGCTCTGCACCGGCACGACAGTACCACTAAAGATTACAAGCTAGTACTGACACAGTATTGTCCCAGTAGAGTCAGCCAGTACTGGAACTCCGGCAGGCTGTACTGGGACGCTCTTGTATTTCCACCTGGGAACTTATCGCTCATTTTTCAGAATATGCGATAGCGGCCTGGTTTCCATAAAAATGAGTATTCTAAAGTTTTTGAGGTCGCTGAATCTAAATTTGATAATAAAATTTCAAAATTCAAGTAGGCTAATCCAATATGGCGGATTAACAATTTGAAAATTTTCTCAATTTTGCGAAAGTGGGTATTCTATAGTTTTTGGGGTCGCTCAATCCAAATATGATAATACAATTTCTAAATTCAAAATGGATTATCCGAGACGCGAATTAAAAATCTATAAATCCGTATTTTGAAAATTCAAAGTTGAAAACTCTTTAGTTCCAAAGATGTATAATTAGAAGTTTTTTTAATTTGGATGAGTTTGCATATCAAGAGTTAAGAATTTTTAATTCTGAATCCTCGAAATTGAAGAAATTTCAAATGTAAATCATCAAAACTATAAAATTTTCAATTGTTAAACTCAAAACTTACATAATTTTTAATTGCATATAAATTTTCAAAATTAAAAGCACGTCAATTCTAAAGATTTACAATTCAAAGTTCTACAATTTGAAAGAGTTAGAATCGAAAATTCTTGAATTTTGAAAATATAGAATTGCAAATTATTCAATTTTTAAGATTTATATTTCAAATATGTGTAATTTTGAACGTGTTTTCTTAATAGTTCAATCTTGAAGATTTACAGTCGAGAATTCTTCAATTTTAACGATTTTCAATCTGAAATTCTTCAATTTTTGAGATTTACAATTGAAGATTTATTAATTTTGAATGTCTGTAGGTCAAGATGAGGTAATATTGAACTTTTTTTTTTTGAATAGTTCAATTTTGGAGATTTGAAGTTGAGAATTCTTCAATTCTAACAATTTGCAATTTAAAATTCTTCAATGTCCAAGATTCACAATAAGAGATTCATTAATTTCAAATGTCTGTAGTTAAAATGATTTAATTTTTAACGTTTTTTTTTTTAAATACATGTGTCTTTCAGTGTTTAATATTTGCAATCGAAGACTCTTCAATATTTAATGTGTATAATAGAAAATGATACATTGTTGGAATTTTGAATGCTTTTTTGGAATGTTTCGATTTTGAAGATTTAAAACTGAAATTTATTCGATTTCAAAGATGTATCGTAAAACGGGGATAAGCGGGACGAAAAACGGGGAAAGCGGGGCACATGAAATTTTGAATTCTGTGAATTGTATTGCATTTTTTGGTTGAAAAACGGGTAGAAACTCTGTATTGTAAAATGGGGCGCATGAAATTTTTGCATTTCATGACTTGCTGTTGCTTTCTTCGAATCAAAAGCGAGTGTTCCTCCTTACCCCACACGTCCCGTTTAGCTCCGTGCAATGGTGTAAATAAAAATTCTAAAGATTTCGTCAAAAAACAAGAGTTTTTAATTTCAAATCTTCCAAATTGACGAAGTTTCAAATGTCAATAATCCAAAAATCAGAATTTCTAATTGTAAAACTAAAAACTTGCATAATTTTAAATTGTAAATTTCCAAAATTAAAAACTCGTCGATTATAAAGATTTACAAATCAAAGTTCTACAATGTTGAAGAGATTACGATTGAAAATTCTTGAATTTTGAAAGTATGGAATTACAAATTATTCAATTTTCAAGATCTATATTTTAAAGGTATGTAATTTTAAGCGTTTTTTGGAATAACTCAATTTTGAAGAATTATAATTGAAGCTTCCTCAATTTTGAATGCTTTTTTTGGAATAGTTCAATTTTGAAGATTTGAAATTGAAATGTATACACTTTGATAGTTTTCCAATTGAAAATTCTTCAATTATGAATAGTAAGAAAAGACTGCGTTGACTTGTTTTTCAGAAATTCTTACAATTTGGCACAGTATATTCATTCTAGACTCTGATGGGATTATTCAGTTTTACTCCTTCTAAAGATGTTTTAGGTTACAAATTAAAATATTTGTTCGAAAAGCGCCTAATTCACTCTATGATAAAAATAAGCCAAACCTTAACACGTTTTATATTAATTTAAAGGTAAACCTTCTAATATTTATCATCCATATATACACAAATGCCAAAAAATTAGACTAAGCTATTAAAAAATCACATTGATATTGGTTAAAATAACAACAAAAATTGCCAGAAACTCATCAAATTGTCATTGCACGTTCAAGGAAAAAAATTAGGGGGAAAATTGTGAACTTAAAATTTTCTTGTATTCAAGTTTGATATACTAAAAATCTATATAAAAGGAGAATAGAGTTTTTCAGACCTACTTTAAAAAAAATAGTCCGGACTTTGATTTTATTAACCTTGGTTTCTAAAATCCTTCTCAAACTTAGCAACTTGTAAAGGAAGAACAAGGAAAAGTCATTTTTCACGTATTGAAGTCTTGTTTAATATCTTTTTCGGGTAAAATAATTAGTATCTCTCTCATGCTTGTGGTCAATGTTATCAAAATGAAGATATTTACAGAATTTTAAAGCAACTCATGAATATTCTCAAAGTTATTACACGGGGAAGCAAAAGTTATCTTTATATGAAGAAATACCCATATGACATATTTAGAATATAAAAGTTCAACGAAATTCTTTAAAATTTGAGTTTTCTCACAAATATATAAAAATCGTTTAACTTCTTGTCTTTCCCCGAATGATTTTTTATTTTGGTAAAAAAATTAAGAAGTTGTCACCAAAACTCCAATGAAATCATAAGAAAATCGGAAAAGTCTTTAAACCACAAGGGGATGTTCGAATTGCGTAGCTTGTCTTTTGTATCTTAATTGTTCTTGAGGAGCTTGGATTATTATTTTTTTATCAAAATGAATGATACGTGTTTATGCGCTTCATAAGTATATAATTATTTTGTTATAATGTACAATGTAACTTATAAATTTCAATGTAACGATTATTAGTAACATAGTAATTCGAAAATTAGTAACATAACATTAGTAACATAGGTGTACTTTTTATTGTTATATTACGCCGCATGATGTGACAATACCTTGAAAGTAATGTAAATTCCTCCAGAAAAGAGTTAAGCAAAGTTTCGTTAATTGTTATCTTTATAAGTTGCAACTTACATTATATCCACTTGTACAATCTTTATATTTGCTTTTTTTAAAAATACAATCGGCGAAAATTATCAAGTGCCACAACATTGATTTCCAGTATTCAAGTGATAAGATCCTTATCTGTAATGAGTTTCAGTCTATGATTCCCAGTCTTCAATTTGATTTTGTCGAAATTAGGTGCGACATAAAAATGCGGACGATAACATTAATGATTTTTATTATTGGCTCATTTGGTGAGTGCTAAGTCACTGCAAATTTTCTTTTCATAAATTTGTGTCAGTTGTGAATCACATAATCATTACGAATTTATAACCATATTATTAATTATTATTTAACTATTATTATTAACTGTAAATTTTTTCATTAAAGTAACCTCTTTTCGAATTTCTCAACACAATTTTCATTGTTATCGGATTACGAAGACGAGGTACAGTAAAAGCAAAGTTGCAACCGGAGTGTCATGAAATATTCATGCATTCTTTGTTCAGTGTTTCACGGTTTATAAAACATTGCTTCCTGAATATTCCAGGATATGAACTGACATGTCCTCGGCGGTTGGCCAATCGCATCATTGGAGGCACGGATGCGAAGATTGGTGAAGTTCCATATCAACTTTCTTTGTTCGATTTGAACGATTTTATCTGTGGGGCTTCAATCATTGGCAAAAAGTGGGCCATAACTGCTGCACACTGCGTTACGTAATTATAGATTGATTTATATGGAAATTTTTTTTCTGTCACAAGCATGAAAGAGTCGCTTTTTCACACTGGTTTTCGTTCCATAAAGTGACACTCAATATGGCTGATCTTCACAGCTGCCTTAAAAAGACTTTTATACCGCAGTTTTGATGCGCTCCTCGTAGTGCGCAAGAAATAAGAAGTAAGGAATGGTAATCTCGCTATCACGTTGACGTTTAAGAGAGTAATCAATTATTGCGATTTGTGAAAGGACCAATACGAAGTGACAATATACCATATCCCATGTAGAAATCACCTCATTTGTCCCCATTTCAATTAGGGCAGTGGTCAGAAACTCACTAGAACAACTGGAGTAGAAAGTTCTAGTCAAAACCTGCAGATGGCGCTGCGTTATATATACTGAACTGCCATCTTCAGAAGTTTGTATTCACTAAATTATACTTTAGTGAGAACACGAATGGCTGCTCGGACTGCACATGACAGCAAAATGACATTCGTTTTCATCCGAAGCATCTAAGTGTTTAACACTTATAAACACGTGCCTTTAATGAAAACAGCACAACCGGAATTTTTAAAAAATAAAGTGCAAGTGATGGTTTTGTTAAATTTTATTTAACAAATATACTGAACAGGGTGTGTGAATATAAATAACAAATTTTAACTAATCTATTTTTTTACATCTCACAATAACGCTATATTGTTTAAAATAAAGAAAAAAGTGTTTTTGGTGTAGGAAATGTAAGGGAAATTGTTAAATTTAACTGTGTAAGTGAAAATCAGTGGAATGAATAATGAAAATTATCAATTTTCATAGTTGATTGCAAATGCTCAACATTCACATCTTGTGTGTTACAAGTATACGCAGGAAAAAATTTTAAAGCAACAAAATACAAACATTCGAGATTATATGTCCAAAATTCGTATGTATTTAAATATTATTCATTTTGTTGTTTGCAAATCGTTTTTCACATATATTTATATCACGTCTAAATGTTGAACGTACCGAGTCGTTATTTTTTGTTATAATTGATCATTTTCATTGTGCAGAGAAAGGGTATAAGCTTAATATCTTCCTCATTTTAGAATTTACAAAGAAACATCGAAGGGATTATTTTCTTGAAATTTGACCGCAAATTCAACGGTGAAATTGGATTTTGAGAAAAATTAATTCGAGTTGGTGTTTTTCGGAATAATATTAAATAATGCATTAATCAATGAATTTGAGTGTTTATTTAGATGGAGAATTTCTGGACGAATTCGTCGACCTATAATAAAGTATCTTTTAGTGTTCCAGAACGTAAGTATTGTCTAAAGTCATTTGTTAAGATATAGAATCTTAACAAATTACTTTAGACAATAGTAGTCTTCTTTGTTATGTCAAAG
>JAUMHM010000072.1:13412149-13428806 GCA_032362435.1 Melikaiella ostensackeni
AGATATTTCTCGCGGTAGTTGAATAAAATATTGTGTGCGACTAGTGGTCGAAGGAGAAGAGTCCTCGAGCGTGTTACCGCGTTCGCTACGCTCGCGCGGCAAACTCTACGCTTTCGGAATCTTCTCCTTCTCCCACGATTCGCACGATATACTATTAATGCATTAATCAATGCATTTGAGTCTTTCTTTAGATGGAGAATTTCCAGAATAATTCGTAGACTTATAATAAAGTATCTTTTAGTGTTCTAGAACGCAAGGTATGAATTTGAAATCTTTAATGTTATATTTTATGTCTTAATATATGGCTTTGAACAATAATAGTTTTTTTTGTCATGTTAAAGATAATTTGAAGTATAAATTAAAATTTAGAAGGATATTATCGCATAATAAACGTCGTTAAACGTATATTATGTTTCTGCCTCTTCCATTAATTGCCTTTTCTTGAATGCAGCTATGGATGTATTCTTGTCGGTGTTCGGAAAACGTTTCCTATTATTTTCCACCATTTGCAGAAGGAATTGTTTCTGCTCTCCTTTCTTCGTCATGGAAGTGTTGAAAGTTGTTGCAAGAGCAACCCCTCTTTCCGCACAATCATTTATGCATCTTAGAGCTTAAACAACTTTCATAGCTTCCTGATAAGAAATGAGGCTTTCCCAATTCTGAACGTCTTCTTTTAAGAAAGAGGTGTCGATTTTTAATACTTTTAACATGAAATGAGAAGCAGGCCCAATGAATGACTGCAATGATTTTCCGCTGACATCATCCTTGCCTTCATATTTGATAGAGCGACCGTATTCTTGATCAGAGTATTCTTCCAGCTGTGAAACCATGTCATGCTTAGTCTCAGTAGGCACTAGGTCCGAAAAAAGACTGAGAGTCACCATTTCTTGACCTAAGTACCATAAGTGACGTTTAATTGCCTTTAATGCGGCTTCGGTAATGGGTGTAAAAATATTCTTATAGAAAGTCAATGTTTTAATAAATGAGAGATCATTTACAGGAGCATTGCAAACATTAGGACATTGGATCCATGGCTTAACGTACAATAACGCTACAAATAATCTAAATTCCGCGCATTGCCTTCTCTCGCGTTGAGTGAGACGAAATGGATTCCCGAAAAGATTGATTTTCAGGACATATGTCACTTTGCACATCCAACATGCATGATGAAAGGCATCTAGAGTCCGAAACCTTGGACCTTCCGGTGTATTAGATGGATTTTTGCCTAAAAATATCAGTGTTAATTCCAAAAGTTCTTTATAATCATCTCTAAAAAAAATGATTTGTTGGAATCTTTTAATACTTTGAAGCAAATGTCATGGTTTCAATCTTTAAGTTTTTTAAACTGCTGGATAGGCGATCATCATTGAAAGGCGTAAAGGTATTTTTGATCTACCTGAGGCTAAGCTTCACGAAAACGTTTAAATAAGGCAACATTTGGACCATCAGATGCTCCAAACGCAGCTTTAAATCCATCCTTACAAACAACTTCAAATGCTTGATGTCGACATGCGAACCACAGCAGAAGTTCATCCAATTTGTTTTGCAATAAAGCACATACGCTATTTGTAGATCTTGTATTTGCTGCTGTACTATAGTATCGAAGCAAACTCCTACGCTCTTCTCATTAAGTTTCCAATTACGCAGAGTACCGTAGTAAATGTTGCTTCCGCAATTTTTTCACCTGTACATTTATTTACTTTTGGAACTCCTAACAGCTTGTCCGTTTCTTTCCCCAATACCAAAATAGCTAAACGTTCTTCTTTTAGCGGGCCTCCAGAAATTTCTAGAAGCAATTTGCCATTTATATGAACAAGTTGTTCCGGAAATGCAGTAGTTTCTTTTATTTCTACAGCTTGTTGAGCACGTTGAGATTCTCTTATTCTCTTAACACTACTTAGAGACAAGGCTACTTCAGACCAGTCACAGTTACTGTAGTCTTTTATGGCTGCAGATAAAATATACGTCGCTTTTCTGTCACTAATGTTAGCGCGGTCTAATGTCGAGGCTATATTTTTAGTGACTATGCCCGAAGCACTTATTTTCTTACGCTTTTTAGAGGGTACTGATGTTGAGGAAATTGATGAGCAAGGACCGACTTTCTTCACAATAAAATTTTCATCTCTATCAGAAGATAGAATTTCTTCGCCGCTTGATAAATCTGATATCATTTCTATGTTAACTTCTTGACATTCGGTACTTCTTCTTTGTTCTTCTTTTAATTTCCTATCCTAATATTTAGATATTTGTATTTTTTGGATCTCATTTTTTCTTACTAAATAATCACTCAAGTTAGTAATAACTAACTTTCTCTCTAATCTTTGATCTGTCAAAATAGTCTGTCGCTTTCTATTTTTATTAAAACGTCGCAGTGAGCAATATCGAATAGACAGTCTAATACCTGTTGAAACTTAGACTCCTCACCAAATTGCGTTGGGCCACGTCGGTTTGTATCACGGCATAGATTTTTATATTCATTTAATAGAGTTTTTAGTTTTCTTACAATACTTCTTTCCTCCATAGTTGGTATTCAAGCTTTATTCCAAATATTGCAAACATCCTGGATAACCTTTTTTACAGCATCTTTTTTAGGGTTGCGTTCGATAGTATGATAGTAAAAGTATACATGACAAATTTCTGCGGTTGTTGCTAACACATTGCAATGAAACTCTTTCTTTGGTTGACGAATTAAATTCATGATTATAACTGATTCAGCCATTTTTAAAGTTTTACAAAAAATTCTTTACGGAATACATTGACATTTCTCGGAAATTGTACTTGATACTTGTGAACTTAGCTTTTTGTTCTAATTCGAAAAGAAAATAATATTTAAAATGAAAAAGTTAGTTTTCAGATACAAAATCTCACTCTATGCTTTTTAAATGAATATTTTGCGTTCAAAAAGACCAAAATGTACTTTATTATAGGTCAAAGAATTCGTCTAGAAATTCTCCATCTAAAGGAAGACTCAAATGCATTGATTAATGCACAAAAAATCATATGATTGCCAAAAACATCCATTAAGATTAACCTTTCTAAAAATCTAATTTCACCGTTGAATTCGTGGTAAAGATTTAAGAAAATAATTCCTTCGATAATTTTTTGTAGATCTGAAAATGAAGTGAAATGATGGTGAATATAATACCTTAAAATAATTTAATTCTTTGGAATTCTTATAGAAATGTATTCAGGACACTTGAATAAGCCTGCCTCAATTATTTAGCGTCATGCAAAATTATTATTTGCCTCAATAATCATGATTAAAATCCATTTCTTTACATCACAAATTCGACTCTTTTTTACTTTTGCCCCTTTAGCTTGAAAGATACAAATTTTATCTATAAGTCGACCTTACAAAACTTGTAGAGCAGTCGTTTTTGAAAAAATTAGCCTTATTTGAAATTTATTAGATCAAAATTGCACCGTCTAGCACGACTTGGACGTAAGATTGCGTCTCATGTGATATACACGCCGCACAGTGGCACAGTGGGGCAAAAAAAACGTCCGTGGACAAATTGATTTTCAGAAGACAATTATTATCCGGATTGAACTTTTTTTTTGAAATGCAACGTTTTAAAATTCCGCATCGAACTGTTGTGGCGGATTTTTGAAATGTTTTAATTTTTTTTTATTTAATAAAAATGAAATTTTCTTTGAATTTTGAAGTGTACTGGTTTTTAACAAATACCTGGATCCATCAAAAAATAAATACCTGCAAAACATAAAGCAATTATTCCAAAAAGATGTCCTATAGGAACGCAAATTTTTGAAAATTTATTGAATTTGTCATGAACAAATAAGTGAATGAAAATGGTTTCGTGAGGATTGGCAGCGACTCGTCACTTGATTCGCACTAAATTTGAACAATTTATGGATAAAAAGAGTTTTTTAGTTGAATTAATGAAAGGTCATAAATAATTTCTTATTTTATAAGCAAGTTTTATAAACAATTATCCATACCTGGTATTTATGATGGAATAAATGAAGTTTTTTCTACGAAATCGATCATACTATACTACCTGAGAATGAAAAATAAGTATAAAATTTGTTTATCCAATAAAAATGCATAATTTTTTAAACAATATTAATCAACAAATGCACTATTTGTCTATTTTGACATAAGACTTAGTTCTTTCGACGTAATCAACTGTAAAAAACTAACTTCTAAATTTGTAAGGATGTTTCGATGACAATAAAAATTGTTTATTGTAAACGACAATTTTTTAAACAAATGTACATCATGTTATTTATCTATAAATAAAATTTCACTTTTTTCACGGGCTTAATAGCCAGTTGATAAAATTAGCAATGACTTCTTGCTATGAATCGTTAACATTTGGTAATTGTTTAAACAAACTCAATTAACAAATGTATTATTTGGCTATTTTTCGGCATTTTAACTTTGTTTTTTTGGCGTAATCAACTGTTAATAACAAAATTTTTAACTCTTTTCAGATACTTCGATAACGATCCACTATTTTTATTGTTATAAACAATGATATACACAAATTTTTCTACGCTAATTTATTTGTAAACTAAAAATGACGTTTTTTGTGAAATATTCTTAGAATAACTAAGCAATGATTCCTTGCTGTCAGTTGATAACAACTAATGATTTGTTAAAAAGAAGTTAGTTACTACTCGACTTTCTTTCTCGGTTTACGGAATAGTTCGATTTGTTCTGACAATAATCTTTTGTGATAAACTCATCGAAGATGGTACTACTAGGCAGGCACATAATTAAATTATTAATAACAATGAAAATAGTGGGTCGTTATCAAAGTATCTAAAAAAAGTTTAAAATTTTGTTATTGACAGTTGATTACGTTGAAAGAGTGAAATTGAAATGCTGAAAAATAGCCTAATGATGAATTTGTTAATTAAGTTTGTTTAAGCAATTATCAAATGTTAACAATTCATAGCAAGAAGTCATTGCTAAATAACTGGCTGTTAAGCCCGTGAAAAAAGTGGAATTTTATTTATAAATACAAAACATGATAAAAATTTGTTTAAACAATTGTTGCTTGCAATGAGAAATTATTCATTCTCATCAAAATGTCCTTATTAATTCAGAATTTAGTCATTTACAGTTGATTGTGTCAAAAAAACCAAAATTGTACGTCCAAAAATAGCCAAATGGTGTATCCGTTAATTAATATTGTTTAAACAATTATCCATTTTTATTGGATGACCTAATATGATACTTTGGTTTCATTTACAGGCAATATACATATGATCGATTTCGTAGAAAACCTTTATTTATTCCATCATAAATATCTGATATGGATAATTGTTTATAAGAAACTTGCTTATAAAATAAGAAATTATTCATAAACGTTCATTAATTCAATTAAAAAACTCTCTCCGTCTGTAAACTGTTCAAATTTAGTGCAAAACAAGTGACGAATCAGAGCTAATCAAGAGACGAATCGCTCCCAATCTCCACGAAACAAGTTTCATTCACTTATTTGTTTTTAACAAATTCAGTACATTCTTAAACATTTTCGTTTCTGTTGGTGGTTTTTTCTGCATAGTTGCTTCATATTATCCAGTTATTTTTCTATGAATCCAAGTATTTTTTTTAATGTGGTACACTTCATAAGTCACAAATTTTATTTTTTCAGTTTTGTTATTAAATGACATTTTTTTTCAAAATTCAGCCATGCCAGTTCGACGCGAAATTTTATCAGATTTCATAGAAAAAAACGTTTGTTTCGGATAAAAATTGTCTTCTGAAAATCAATTTGTCCACGGACGTTTTTTTGC
The DNA here is from genome assembly GCA_032362435.1 of Melikaiella ostensackeni. Classification (NCBI taxonomy): domain Eukaryota; kingdom Metazoa; phylum Arthropoda; class Insecta; order Hymenoptera; family Cynipidae; genus Melikaiella; species Melikaiella ostensackeni. Next base: position 13,417,916 of record JAUMHM010000072.1, read on the forward strand.
CCCACTATGAGTGGGGCAAAGAATGTACGTATGAACATATCCATTTTCAGCCCAAAAATTTTATCCGAATAGTCCAATTCGAAGCCGGAACTCATGAAAAATGACCTTCAGCAGTATTATTTGAATAAAAATGTTATTGAAATTGTTGTAAGCATTAGTAAGTAGAATTTATATCCTCTTAAGTCGCAATACTTAGATATATCAGACTTATATTTTTAGAAGGAAATGGAAGTTGGATCGCATTAACTCAAAAATTTCAATAATTTTATCAATTATTCCTAATTTTATATTAGAAACTCAATAAACAAATGCATAATTTGCCCGTTTCTCAAAATATAAGTTTCGTTTGTGCTGCATAATCAACTATAAATATAACACTAATGACTTCATGCTATGATGATTTGCAATAAGACAAAAATTGCATATTATTTGAACAAATTCAAAGTTAATCCGAAGCATATTACGGTCCATTTTTTAGTAGATAGATGGACTCCGTTTTTTTCAGCAGTAGAAATTGATAAAAAATAATTATTAATTGATTGAATAAATTATTTTTCATGAATGATTACCCCCAGAATTGATTTTTACAGTTAATTAAGAAAATAAAAAATGTCTTCAGTCAAGAAGAGACCAAAAATATTAATCCCTGAAGTTTCGAATTACGACAAGGATCGAACCTTTTACGTTGAGCCATATCATGTTCATATAATTATGTATCATCGCTCTAACTTACTTAGCTATTTCATTTTATGAAAAATTATTTTTATTTTTCGTATATCAGGTGTAATGTACTCCAAAGCATCATAAAGAAACGTTGAAACATATTCCTAGCTGTAATTCCTTTAAAATCTACTATTTTGTTCATCTCATTATTATTTATTTAACAAAATATTTATTAAAAAAAGGCAATTTAATTGAAAATTTTACATATTATTATTGATCGCCATCAAATAATTGATTTTACTATGTGGTTCAATTGAAAAAATAAACATCTGTTAAGGAATATTGTTCCACACCAATCATTTTATATAAATTTAAGTGATTAATAAATTACGTTAGGTATTTATTTAAACCATTATCATATTTAAGGAAATTATTTCTATTGACATTATTGTATTTTCCAGAATCACTATAAGCTCAGAATTGGCGCTAGCATGATTCTAGTCTGACAGAATATTTTCCACATGGGCGTCCAAAGAGAAATATTTTGGATACTAATGGGCCCTCGTGAAGAGTTTTGCTTAGTAGATGCGGTTTGGGCAAGGAGTATGGATATTCCTATGGGTTTATCAGTCAAATTGAGAGTTTATGTGTGAATCGTGATGTGTGATGGCTTCGTGAAGCTCTTCACCCAGGGTGATTGCTGGAGAAATCGATCAGCGACCCGCGTCGAAGCTGTGTTGTTGTGGAACGAGTGTGTCGCTTAAATGAACAACACGCGATGACTTCTATGGTAGATTGATCTAAAACCTATCCTTTCTTCTACACATTCATGCTCACCCTTATCATATAATTTCCTTGATCCCCAGTAGTATAACGAGGCTAGAACCAAACTAGTTACTGACGCAACAATAACAATGGCGATTGTCAAAACCATGGCAATAATATGGTCATAACAGTAAGTTGATAGCAATGTTTGGTCAGGAAGTTTAAGAGTGGTGGAATTAGATACAATGTAATAGTTGTGAGTTCACCGTCCCTCACTGAAGCAGGCCACAGGGTTCGTTCAGTAGTAGTCCGAACAATTTCTGGAGATCCTTTTTAATGAGCTTCGGGCTTGGATTGGACCATTCGGATGGAAATTGTCATGCTAGACGGTGCAATTTCGATCCAACAAGGTTCAAATAAGGCTCATTTTTCCAAAAAATACTGCTCTACAACTTTTGTGAGGACAATTTTTATATGAAATTTATATCTTTTGAGCTGCAGGGACGAAAGTAAAATTGAAACGAATTTGTTATGTGAAAAATGAGTTTTAATCCTGATCATTGAAGAAAATGATAATTTTAAATGGCTGAACGATCAAGTAAGGTTCACTCATGTGTCCTCAATTCATTTCTACAAGAATTTAATGAATTAATTAACTTTAAGGTATCTATTCACCTTCAATTGAAGTTGTACACCTCCCCTGACACCGCCATTCTTCTCAGGGTTTGCCCACCTCTAAATCCAAAAATCTTGCATATTCTTTTTCTGCACAGAAAGAACTATCGATTAAAACCAAGAATAGCGACTTGAACGCTAGTGGTCGGTCTTTTGATTTCTCAACGATTTTTCGGGGGTAATCCACTCGCCTAATAAATCACCGATAAATTATTATAAATTACCGATAAATTACCATAATTTACCATTAATTATCGAAAATTTGTGGAATATTTCAGCAATTTATAAAATTACCAGAAATTTTCAGAATTACCAATTTTTTTTTTCATTTTTCCTCATATTAATGCCGGAAAAAATGTATGGAACGCGCACGTAAACTTTTTTTGGCTTGAGTGATATTTTCAGAAGGAGTAGTCGGCGTGCTTGCGACTCACCTACAACTTCGTCTTTGGCTCGCCTACGATTACGCTTTCGGTTCGTCTACGTCTCACCGACTGCTCTGGCTGATAACATCCTCCTTGCCTGAGAAGCCCAGTTTTCCGCGCCTGCCACATAAACTAGTATTTTACTGTTCACAAACAGCTATATAAATATTATTGTAAATTATGCCACAATTTATAGAAGAATTCACTGTTTAACAGCGTAAATATGATGTTTCAAAAGAAAAAATGCTTGCAGTGTACAAAAGAAGCGAAAAATAAGAGAAAATTTGAGAGTGGGTGCTGGCAACGCAGTTAGGAGTCAAGGCAGTTTTTACGATGTCTTGAAGATCATTCGACACTCGAGCTACAGTGAGAGGAGTTTTGAAAATGACATTGCTTTACTTGAGGTTAGTGGAAAAATCAGTGTCACTTTCTAATAAGTGTACGAGGGCCGCTTGATAAGTTTGGTAAAAAAGCAAGTAACAATTTTTTTTCATTTGAAAAGTTTGTCTTTATTTCTTAACATAGCTGCACACCTTCGAGGAATGTACACTTCGCCCGACGAGATTCCAATTTTTCCATTCCATCAGAACAGTTTCTTGAGGTCTGCGAAATACGCATTTACGGCATCGATTAGTATTCATTGGACTGATTCATGTGGAGTTGTAAGCCGGTGCGTTTTCGTGATGAAACAACACTTTTTTGTGCGTCGATAGTGGCCATTTTTTTGTAGCTCGGCTTTCAAACGGTCCAATAATGATGTATACTACGTTTCTGTTATAGTTTTACCCTTCTCCGGATAATCAATGAGGATAATTCCTTGGGAATCTTATATTACTGCGGCCATCACTTTCCCAGCTGACAAAACAGTCTTTGCCTTCTTTGGCGCACTTTCACCAGGCAGAACACACTGCTTTGACTGCTGCTTTTTCTCACCTTCTTAACCTCCAGTTTTTCGTGCAAGCTGTTATAGACTCGTTCAGTGAAGATGCGTACAGCCTTAGAAGTATCACGCACCTTGATTCGGCGATCTTCTGTAAACATATGATTAATTTTTCTACCCATATCCGATGTACTGACCTCCACTGGCATTCGGAGCGTGCTTTATCTTTAGTTGTGGTTCGGCCACGTTCAAATTCGTTTGTCCAAAAATGAACGATTTTCAATGAAGAAGCAGACACCCCGCGAGCTTCGTCTAACTCGGCTTTGATCTGCACGGCTGTCCAATTTCTCAAATAAATTTTTGTTTTCACTGCACGGAACTCTCTTCTTTCTCCATTTCTTCGAAAAATACTGACACGCTCACTTCAAACGTGTTAAACGCAAACAAAGCGTCGGTTTTCACTAAAGCTTTGTAGAGGTTAGTTTAAAGAGTGGTATTTCTTGACCATATACTACAAAGTTCATTTTGGCGTCATCCACTGAGAAATTTACCTTACTTATCAAACGATCCTCGCAAAAGATAAAGTAAGCAAAAGTAAACATTTTTTGTTGAAAAAATACTACAGATCGTAAATTTACATCCTACTTAAAAGTTTGTGCCGTTTGGGACCTTTTTTTACTGAAAATTTCAACAGTTGGTTATTTAAGTTGCAAAATATACGTTTACCACACAAACATGTCAGAAAAATCTGGGTGCAGTTTTCATTGGCGTGGACCTTGTCGTTTTGTCTTATGACTATTCACGGCTAGCCATGATTAAGTTCAACCCAAAAGTGCTTGAACATTCAGTTTCCCTTTTGTACATATTTCGAGGATGCCCTTGGTTATTCTAAGCCAAAGAAGAAAAAAAATCGTACCACGAGTTTTTGAAGAAAAAAACGATTTTGTCATTTTTAGTGATTGAAAATCTTATCTTTCTCGAAAATGACGCAAAATATAAATATTATTTCATAGCTTAAAATTGTTTCCTTTAATAAAATCTATAAAATCATACCCTTACTAGATGCTTATTGCGTGTATTTTAACAAATTTTCAAGAAGAAAAATCAGTAAAAATCGACTAAAAAAAATAATAAATATAATATCTGGTAAGAATATAATTTTATAGATTTCAAGGAGTAGAACAATTTCGACCTATGAACTACTATTCCTATGTATTGTGCGACATTTTCAAGAAAAATGAGATTTTGAAGTTCGTTAAACTACATGCTATTATAGTCGCTTTTTAATATTTTTTTGGGAAAAATGGTTGGAACACACAAAATGAACATCTAGTAAGGGATAGTTTTATAGAGGGAAGGGAACAATTTTAAATGATGGACTGATATTTATATTTTTCGTCGTTTTTGAGAAAAATAAGATTTTTAATTGTTAGAAGTGAAAAAATCGTTCTACACAAAAACGCGTAGTACGGTTTTTTTCTCTTTTGGCTTAAAGTAACCGGAGGATGGAGGGCGTCCCTGAAACATGTACAAAAGCGAAACTGCATATGCAAGCACTTTTGGTTTGAACTTAATCGAGGTTGTCCGAATATTGCTTCATGATTTCGAATAAAAAATCAAATTAAAGAAGTCGAATTAGTATCATTGAAAAGTGTAGGAATTCGAATTGAATGCTTCAATATTTTACAATTTTATTTCAAATTGGAAGCTTTAATAGTTTTAAAATTGTAAGCTAAAAACGTTCCAAATTGAATCAGTTCAAATTCAATTATTAGGAATTAGACAAGTTCTAATTTAAATTGTTAAAAACTGTAGAATATATCAAATTGAAATCATCAATAGTGCTGCAATTTTCAGTTTAAAGTCCTGATGTTGAGTATTGTATAGAATCAAATAATTTTGAAAAGGGGCTGTAACATTGGGTAACCAGTTTTCTTTACTTTGAATTAATTATTTATCTAAAAATTTTATTGGTTCTGGAGTTTTAGATATTGCACGCTCACTTCTGGGTTGTACTATTCTATTGAAATTATACAGAGTTCAGAAAACAGGTATCCGAATTCAGGGCCACTGTCCGAAGTTAAGATATTTTGCAAACTGTACAGTTTTAAAGTGGAAGCTATCAAAATTTTAAATTTTAAAATTACTTCTCATAAGTTCAAAACATAAAAATTGTAAAATTTACAATCTTTTAGTACTGAATTTGAAGTATTTAGAATTGAACAATATGAAATTTAGAGTCTCGAAAATTGCGAAATTTAAAATTTTAAGTCTTAATAATTTTTCAATTTAAGATCATACACATTGTGATTGTAGCAATTTGAAAGAAATCCAAATGAAACTCGTCCTGAATAACATAATTTCATATATCAATTCTCTCCGTTTAAATCACTACGGCAAATGTGACCTTTTTACTTTAACTTTTTTCTTAATTCACAGAGAATTTCACTGAGAATCAGGAACTTATTTTTCAAGATTTCATTTGGGAAAATTCACTGAAATTTCAGACGTTCTTCACTGATTCCATGTAAGAGGAAAACTAGAATTTTTAAAACCTGTTACTGAAACTTCTATACATAATTTTTTTAATTGGAAAATCAGTGAATGACGAATGGAATTTCAGTGACTCATTTTCACTGATTTTCACATAAATCACTTATTCTCAGGGATATTCCACTGACTCAATGGTAGGTAGTTTAATAATGCTTATATAATAAACTTAAATGTTTGATATTTTGACAGATTGATGGTACTTTTCAATTTACCGACAAGGTTAAAGCAGTTCAACTTCCAAATTCAGAAGCTAAATCTGGTTCAAGTGCAACTATCTCTGGATGGGGTAGCACAAAGGTAAACAAAAAATTTCTGAACGTGTAAAAAAAACATGAATTAAACGCCTCCATTCCATACTGCTCCACGTCGCGGGTGGTGGGTGGGCAGCTCTTCGTCGCGTTTGTTCACTGTATAGCTCCAGGTCCTATGCTTATATACAAGACATGGAGCTGTACAACGACCAATTGCGACGGAGAGCTATACACCTACCAAACGCGACGTGGCACTGTACACTGCCTAAACGCGACGTAGAGTAGTATGGAATGGAAGCTTCGGATTATTCATACTAATTTAAAATATTCATATTTTTAGGCTCATAGATCCAGTTCTCAATACCCCGACATTCTGCAAAAAGCAACTGTTTCGATACTTGATCGAAAACTCTGCAAGAAAGCTTATAGTAAGGTTCGGCCCGTGAGTGATGCAATGATTTGTGCTGGTACCGAAAAAGGTGGCAAGGACGCCTGTCAAAATGATTCTGGTGGACCACTGGTAGTCGACAATATTCTCTACGGAATTGTATCTTGGGGTTGCGGATGTGGCAGAGCTAACTATCCTGGAGTGTACACTAATGTGGCCAAATATACTTCTTGGATTGAAAAAAAAACTAACTCATAAGTTATTTTGTCACGTGGATTGTAAATGTTACGTACCAAGTTTGAAATTGTACAGCGATTTTTCTACACATCGCGATGTGCACAGACGTTTCTGTACAATGCCCTAAATACCGGGCTTGATATAGAACGCACGGTATGTCTGAACCAACTTTAATTAAAAGGTCTTTGCATATGAGATTTTTCTATTGATTATAGTTATCTGACATCCCACAAACATTTAAAGACCAAAAACAAAAAAAATCGCGGTAAAGCATTTTAAAAAAAGTTGTTCCTTATTTTTTTAAATACAAAACGGAAAATTTTTGCTCATAAAATATGATAAACTGCGTTTGAATTTTAATCAAATTATAAATTATATATTTTGGAACTCAAAGGGTTTCATAAAATATATGAATTCTTGAAAAACTATTTGTAAGGGGAATTTGCTCAATTTTAAGAACCATTATTCACGATTTTCTTATGATTGCACGTTTATGAATCATTAAACTTCTACAATTCAAATAAAAACTGCCTCACCGACATTTCTTAATTACCTTCAATTAATAAAGAAGATATATACTTTTCATGCGATGGTTGATTGTTATGGTTGTTTTAATAAAAATCTGTCGTTAAAAGTGAGTTTGTATTTCAAAATGAATATAAATCCAGCAAAAAAGAAGGGAACGCATATTGAAAATAGTGCGAAGGTCTGTTTGTTTTGTTTAAAATAGAAAAGTCGATGCAACAATAATAAATTTGTGAAGATATTTTCAAAGGGAAATGCTGAAGATATGATAAAAACTGTCTTCGAATATAGTGCTTCTGACGAACGATTTCCAAATGGTGTTTGTATTGCATGCTTAGGAAATGCATACCGGTTGAAGAAAGCTGGTTCTCTGAAGAATGTAGATCTGTAAAATTTATCACAGTTTTATGCGATAAAGTTAGGTACCATATCGACTTGTCCATGTGAATGTAAAATTTGTCACATTATAAGAAAGCTCTTATTCAAAAATTCTACAGAAGGGAATGTAGCGCAGATTTCCTAAAGCCTTGCTTGTTGAACCAATCAACTGAACATGACCTGGATTTCGGCTGTGCTCATCAGAAATACAAAGTAGGTGTCGCTTCTAAACTATTTCGAGATTCTGGGTTGAAGAGACACTTCATTCTTAGTCTAGCAAAGTCCTCTCAAGAAATCTACAAAAATGTGTCTCAGTTATGGTCTGCCATTGAAAATAAACAAGTTCGAAGGTGTCAATACAACTGACATGAAGCTTGCAAATATCATGACTGGCATTATGTGTCACAGTATCTCTTTTTCTTGCACGTGGTGTGTCGGAGAGAAAATCATCTTAGCGAGCGTGTTGATTTTAGAACCATTGGCAATATATTACAGAATTACTGTAACTGGCGTGATGCAAGAGAAGAAAAATCGGCTAAGAAGTACAAGAATTGCGTACATGTACCAGTTTTCGAAGGCGACTCTGATAAACTTATTTTGAATATCATTCCACCCCCTGAACTTCATTTGATGCTGGGTGTGGTTAACACTGTGTTCAACCATATGCTTGCGGAGTTTAGTGAAGAAACCTCAGCATAGGCAACATCTTGCAACGTTGAACGCGAGGTAACCAATGTTGGCACAGGATTCAATGGAAATTCCTGCCAAAGGATATAGGAGAAACTGAATATTTTTCGCACGAAATGTCCTATCGGCTGTTTGAAGTTTGTAACACCTAAAATTCATGCGGTATTTTATCACGTCGAAGATTTTTTCTTTCCGAATTAGAAAGTATTAGGCTACTACCGTGAGCAAGCAATGGAATCTGTCCACTTCGATTTCAGAACTGTTTGAAACAAGTATGGTATAAGGTACACGCCTATCACCCAGAATACTCTCTGCACGTACTTAATGCTGTCTGTAAATTTAATGGTTTACCCGTTTAAATTGGAGATGTTGTTTAATTTTTCATTCAGATACAACAAAAGTGTCGCAACAAGTTACAGGATTATATGTATATTTGAAATGTTGCAATCTTATTTTTAATTGGTAATAATTTATTAATTTAATAAATACTTATTTTATTTATTAATATTTATTTATCAGTTTCTCTTATAGACACAATATTTCGTTAAAGACACATTAGAAACGACAATCGAGCTTGTCCGACATGTGCAATTTTGAATTTGTTCTTAAAATCTTCGAAAAAAGTATTGTTTTAAACAGCAATGCTTCACAGTAAAACTCCTTGAGTTGAAAAATAAAATATCCTTATTTAAAAAAATTTGAACGCAGTTTATCACGTTTTATAAGCAAAAATTTTTCGTTTCGTATTATAACATTATAACATTGTTTGTCTGCTATCGCACCAGCATTATCTTTGGCAATTAAAACCTTTGAATAGTCTTTCAGTTTAATTTTTATGGAACAATCACTAGCTGGAGAATGCATTTTGATGAATTTTTGGAAACACGATTCCAGCTAGAATTTTTAAACGATTTCAAAGTTTTCTTACATTCTCGTTATTTATGATTGTGAAAGTATTGGAATCGTCCAAAATATCATAGCTCAGTTTTTCAAAGGATCTCCATGTTTTGAGACCCCCTGAAGTCAAAAACCAAGTTTTGGAGATAGCGTCTGTCTGTCTGTATGTCTGTCCGTCTGTCCATAAACTTGATAACTGTCGAAAAAATGAGCGAATCAAATCAGGCTTTGGCACTACCTATTTATGAAAAAAAGGAACATTTATAGTACTATTTTAGTACAAAATTTTTTAATTTTCAAAATAATATCTGTAATTTTCAAATACATTTTGAAATCCTATAATAACTGTCGAATTGTAAAAAATTAATATCTTAGAATACTTAATTCATTTATTTGAATTCTTAGAGTGTTTGATATAATTTAACTGTATTTAAATATTAAATTTTAGGCTCAAAAAAATTGTAAAACCTTAATTTTTTCACTGAAATAGGTATGAAAAAGCGAAAAAGTATGATTTTTGAAGTAATTTCCATTTTGCCAAAGAGCGGACTAAGCACCGTTTAGCTTTCCAATTTTGAAAAATAAAACATTCGAATTGCATCAAAATTGTGGTTGGGATCGTATTTTGAATATTTTTCCATTCTTTTGCCCGACTGCGGATCGGCCAGATCAGGCTTTGCCCAAAACGGCCTTTGCACATCGCGATATGTACAAAAATCGCTGTATACTTCCCGATGTGTACAATTTCGGACTTAGTGCATAACATATACATATATCAATGTTATTATTATCAATAACACGACATACATTTTCTGCGACGAGAAATATCTGCCGAAAATGTGACAAGTTTGTTCAGATTTAAACAAAAATCTTAAGGCTGTGTTCTACATTCCTAGAAAGTAGATAATAACATATCTTCTTAAGAGCATCTTCATATACATATCAATATAAAGTATGGAAAAAGAAGTAAAATGTAATCATCAATTTCACACGGTGTTCCTGATGATGAAAAATGGGTTCAACAAAAATGTCAAAGAAAACGAATCACGGGGTATTGCTTGTCACAGTTCTAGTAACTAGAAACCATAAAAATTAAAATTGTAGCTGATCCTTTTCTAAAAATATTTGATTTGAAAAAAAAGACCTCTTAAATTTTCGGGTTACTAATTTTTGTGAAAATACAGGGTAAACTGTTAATACATTAGCAGGAAGATATTTTTTTTAAAGTATATGTGGTACCAACGCCAAAAAAAAATATTATTTTGAGCATGAAGGATATCAAAGTAAACCTTTTTCATTTTTACAAGTGCGTGAAAGAAAATTTCACAATTGCTTCAAAAAAATTAATTTGGAACTGTCTGCCGTTTATTAAAAGATCGACTTCATACTTTTCCTAAAACTTGAGAAACTCTCGATGAAGAGCCTCTCCTGGCTGTTCCGACCACAAACCGAAACCTTCATCATCTCCTAAATTTCTAAGACATTATTCTAAATACGAGGTCTGTCCCAAAAGTATCCGACCTATGTTCATATCTTCGCGCGGTGAGACGCAGGCGTACTCTAGAGA
>JAUMHM010000072.1:13428906-13441785 GCA_032362435.1 Melikaiella ostensackeni
TAACAGGGCAAGATTCGTAGTTTTGCACACGATTGAAACCTGAAACATCTCCTTTCATCTTATAAGTTTTATTAAATCATATATGTTTTAAAATAACTCCGATGAAAAGAATTACATAAAGAATCATTCACGGAACAAAATGAGCCGTCAATGTTAAAGACTGAATCAATATTACAATTTTTATCTAAAGCCAAAGAAAACAAACACAAGACCCTGAATGAGTAATTTTAAATGAACTATCACATAATCAACCACTTCGAAAGAACACTTAGATTCTCTGTTTAATTTTTGTATATTCAACGTGGCTATTTCCTCGATTTTATGAGTCATTTGGAAGTTAGGTAACTCAATTTCGAGGTTATGTGTACCCATGGAAGCTCCTTGAATACTTATCATATGTCAATAATATAATGCTAATTGACAAACTTTTTCACCACTCAGTGTATTAACAAATAGATATTGTAATCCTCTGTTAAGTGAATATTACATGTTTTGAACTCGGTTTTGAATCTATTAGAATACTATTCTTATGTATAAAGCTATTCTGAGTGTGGAAATAGAGGAATATTAATTTTTAAAAGTAGTGCATTTTGTGATATTAGAAATTTGTAAAATCAAAAATCTTGTGTAAAATTGAAGAAAAGTGGTACATGTTTGTGCGTATAAAACTCATTCTCAAAAAACGTTGTGATTGTTTTGTTGAAAAGTTGAACATCAAAGTAAGTGATGTTTCAGGAAGCAAGTTTTCCAAATGTACTAAACATTTTTTTTTATTTGATCTAATTGAGAACCCTGAAAAAATTAATAGCATATTCAAACAAAATAGTTTACTGATTACGCATCGTTTATTTTAAATTTAAATAAGTAGTTTTTGATGATTTGAATGGCTATTTATATTTCTGAGAAAAAAATTATTTATATTTTTTAAATTAGTACATGTCATTATTTTAATACGGTAGTTTGTTCACTTAAATATTAGTTTATTTACTTGTAAGAAGTGTTTCTTTTAATAAATAAAATAAAGTGATTCATGCCAAATAAAAATTTCCTTCAAGTAAAGAAATATATTTCTGAAATAACTTCATACAAAATTCGTTTGAAAAAATATTTTTGTAAGATTTATGATTTGTACAGAGTATTTCAGGACAAATACAAATAAAAATCTTATAAATCATAATATTTATTATTACATTTGATATTATTTCCGACAAATGGGAAATTTTAATTTTTTAACTTCAACTATTCAAATTTTTTAAAGAATGTAGGCATTTTTTGAGTTAAGTAAATCGTTCTTTGAATCAATTAATATTTTATCAACTCTTTTACTTGTTTACTCTGGACCGTATGCCGCATCTAAGAACCACATAAATATTTATTCCCGTTAAAGAACATTTGTTTGTTACAAATAAATATTTTTTCTTACCTTGAAGTACGCTTACTTGAATCAACGAATCATATTCTTAATTCAACGAAAATTTCGCTCATTCCAAGTTATATTTATTTGTATGTGATAATCATTTCACTGAAATTACGTCATACGTCTTTACATTAAGGAACTCACCAATCATATCAAATACTTCTTACAGTCAATAATAAATCTATCTCGCTCAACGAATATTTTACAGTTTCAAATAAATAATTCTTTGCCTTAATCACTTCGTTCCTTAGATACAAAAAAAAAAACATTTCTTCAGACACATTCTACTACACCATTTTTTTGAATGAAGTAAATCTTATTTGATTCAAATACCTTCTTTTCTTAGTGCATCCACTTATAGCGCGATTTCCAATTTTTCGATATAAATTTGGGGATTGGGACCGGGCTACTTAGAAGGCGCCCGCTTGGTTAAGCCACGCCCTTAAGGCTTGGCGGGAAAGATCTCTAAGATGTATTGGCGGATTATTTGAATATCATCTCGCGCACGCGCATCTAGTGCCACGCTCGCGGCGCTTACTGGTTTTAGACTAAATACGCATAGGTCGCATTTAGGAGACCAGTGATAATACTAATGCTGTCCAATTACAGCCTCATAAAATAAAGATTGTTTTATTGAAAATAAAATATGAGTTCTGACCAGAGCCTTCTCAACGTTCCATTGCAAATAGGTCGAATTCTTCACGGGGGTATGAAATACGATAGGTCTAGTTTAGAGGTCTGAGTCCACAAATGTCATTTCGTCGGATTGGAATCCATCGTTTTGTCACGGAACCAGGAATTCCATAGTTTCGAGGTATAACGTTGGAGCTGGAACTTCTCAGCTTAGTCACGCTTTGCAATGAGCCGAGTGTTTTCTTGGATCTTTTGGCATCTCTCTCTTTTTTACGTTTGTTGTCTCTGTTGCGCAGCACGGCTGCTCGCGATGCCTTGAAGCCCATACGAGCTATTATGTGTCGTTATTGGACCTTAATAGGTGCACCAGGCCCTTCTTGGATATGCCGATTATCGGGTTACCTGTTCGCTTGCCTACCTACGCTCGTGTCTTAAGTACCTGCTTACGTGCTGCGTTGCACTTACTCACTGCGAAGTGTATGCACTCACAAGTGCCACTATATGTATGCATAATAGAATAGCGCCGGCAAACCACTCTTCTTAAACTTCTCAAGACCTTGTTTCAATTCCATTTCATGACTATACGTTATATAAATGAGACAAATTTCATTTCAACTTCAACTTATGTGCCAGTTCACAGAATCATTTAGTTTCACATTATTTATATTTTCATATCATTTTATTTGAAGACGCATTTGACGCACTTTCATTTTTATTGGGGAATACCTGCCCTCGCGGGCTTCGCGGCCCCACAAATTTTGTTCAGTAGGACAATCAAAATCAGAAAGTGGGAGGTAGAAAACAAATTGTGTTCCATGAATTCACTTTATTCCTTAACATAAGGTAGCGATTCGACCAATTGTTTATAATTAATACTATACATCAGAACAAAGGAAATATAATAAAAGTTGTATGAAATTATGAAGAAACATGCAAAGCGCGTGGTGAACAACTTTTTCTTACTTAAGGCTGACTTAACTTATAAAGGAACTTTCCGTTTAGAAGTCTAATTTTTTATTGCATTCGATCTTACTTTGACTGTTTCTCTTGATATGAACTCTGAAGATGAAATACTAAAATGGAATCAACATAAACTTTTAACTATTTACAATTAACATAAACTTTGAACTATTGTTCGATGTTTTGGTTTGATTTGGTTAACTATCTTTACGAAGCAGATTAACGCAGATAATCAATACACTGGACAATGAATTTGTGATTCGGATTAAATCATAAATCTTCCGAATGACATAAGGAATAATTCTACAAATTTTTACGTCATTCCGTGGAGTGGTTTGGTAATTATAATTGACCCCACAAACAGATTTTCACACACACACACACACACACACACACACACACACACATGAGAAGATCAGACATTTCGTGTACCATTTGGCACCAAAATGCATGGGACTAAACATTATTTTTTAAATATCTTCCCAAAAACTAATTTGAAAGCATAGGTTATTTCAAAATTATTTTTTTTTTTCCAAGAACCATTTTATGAAATAATAAAATTGATCATCGTTTGTTTTCTTGATTTTACTATTTCATAAAATGGTCCTTGAATTGGTCCTTGGTTTCGGAGCTTTTGCGTCAGTAGTTGTTATTATTATTCTTATTTATTATTATACCATTCGGCCAAATCCCTTTCGAGGTAAGCGTAATTCGTTCGGTTCTAACAACACCGCTTCGACACGGATCGCTGATCAATCTCTCTAGCAATCATCCCAGGTGAAGACCTTCATAAAGCAATTATACTCATCCACTAAGAAAATCTTTTCACGCGGGCCCATTAGTATAAAAAATTTTTCGTTTCAGGCATCACTCTTCTTCTTATAAACAATTGTCCTTCATACTTCCCTATCCTTAAATACATCTTTTGCTTCCGTTACATCCATACATTGTTTCATGCACGCTCTCGTGTTTTTGTGACTCCTTATATCTCTTCGCTTCAGAGTCTCATTTACACATTCCAACCATTCTTTCTTCGGTCTACCTTTGGGTACGCTACCATATCTGTGAGACGCTATTTTCAAATTTTAATTAATTTATATTTATTTTATTAATACAAAGTGTGGTGAAAAGAGCAATTTCGCAGTTGTTTTTTTTCCTCTTCAGGAATGATTGTCGAATATCACAAAGCGTCTTAAATCTATGCTGGGATACTCCCAGGATACAAATTATTTGCATAACCCTCAATTAAATTGTTGTAAGTTTTCTGCAAATTTTAACACCTTTTTAGTTTCATTACTTGATATGCTAAAAGAAGATGTAAATTCTTATTATCGGTTGTTGAAATATGATAACAATTATTTTCATGAGTAAATTGGATAAACAAAAGCAAAATTTTGTCACCTTCACGCGGAATCTTTGATCTTTTCACGCGAGTCTGACTCTAAATGCATTAACGGAGAGGCTTGACTACAGGACATTGTTAAATAATGATAATTGCCATTGTTATAAACGAACTTTATATGAAATAGGACATTTTTATGTTTGAAATTTAAATCCTCAACTTTTATGAACAAATATAATAAACAAAATCCCATTTTCAATATTGCATTAACACTTAAGGGTAAAAGAGCATATTTTTTCAACTTCGTCACTATTAATGGCTGAATAAAGTACGATCTCTGCGAATATTTGACTAAGATTAAACTTCTCTATTTGCATAAAGAAGTTTAATAAGCAAAAACCATTTTTCAAAGTGTTGTGAAAAATTCTACGAAAAATCCATGGAGTTATGTCTTGATATTGGTGAGTTGGATATTGGTGTTGCGAAAAAATTCCATAAAAAGGTCATGAAATTATGTCTTGATATTGGTAAGTTGGATATTGGTGTTGTGAAAAAATTCTACAAAAAAGTCATGGAGTTATGTCTTGATATTGGTAAGTTGGATATTGTTGTTGTGAAAAAATTCTACAAAAAAGTCATGAAGTTATTTTTTGATATTAGTAAGAGCCCATTGAAGATTCGATGGTCGACACGAAAATCAAAAAAACATTCACTGGCTCCAAGCGTTGGCTTATGAAACAGAAGAAGTAAAACTCTCCTGTAAGTACATTAATCCTTAGCCATCTGTCGGCAGTAGCTGAAGGATTGTCGATATTCATTTGTTTCTTCGCGATTCTTTTGATTGTTCGTATTTCTTTTGCTTCTTCGTTTTTTTTCATATTTCTTGAGGTTGCATGCATACTTAATACAAAAAATGTATTATTGTTTATAATCATGGCAATTGTTATTAATTGACAATGCTCTGTAATTAAACCTCTCCGTTGACGCATTTAGAGGCAGATTCGCGTGAAAGAACCAAAGATTCTGTGCGAAAATGCCAAAATTTTGCATTTGTTTATCCAGCTTGCTTATGAAAAATTGAAATTGTTGATACTCGTCAATTTCCTGTAGTTGGGTCTATCCGTTAACGGATTAAGAGTCAGACCCGCGTGAAAAACCCGAAAATTTTGCGTGAGCATGCCAAAATTTCGCTTTTGTTGGACATCAATTGGACTGACATGGACATCTCAGGAAAGTCTTTACAACGTCCTCAGGATGACGATGTCTTTTTGCCCAGTGAGATATTTTGATAACTGATAATGGGAATTTGCAACTTTTAGAAGCATATCAAGCAATGAAAGTGAAAAAGAGGTGAAATTTTCAGGAAACTGAAAATCTATTAAGTTCTTTATGATAATTGTTTATAACAATCAGAATTTTATATATTTTATATATGTTTACTATTTAATGTTGCATTGGAGATAAAATATAGTAATTTTAATCTATCAAACTACTCCGTTGTTTATTTGTTGACTTAATGTGTTTAACATTGACATATAAGTTGATTATTATGCAAATTATTCGTATCCTGGGAGTGCCCCCGCATCGATTTGAGACGTTTTGTGATATTTGACAATCGTTCCCGAAGAGAAAAGGAACAAAAACTGCAAAATTGCCCTTTTTAAGGGGCTAATACTTGAACGGCTCCTAACACACTTTTGCGTTAAATGAATTATTATAAACAAAGCCAAACTTGAAAATCACGTCTCGCTGTTCTCTTAAAAATTTTCTTAAATGAAATTTAAAAAAATTGTAAATCGGATGCAAATTGAAGGCTGTAGACTTTTTTGAACAGTAAATTCCTGATTTTGACCATTGGGCGACTGCTCCTGCTGAAAAAATCCTCCTCACCTAAAAAGCTCAGTTTTACGCCTGCCACATAAACTGCTTTTAGGGTTTTCTGTAGCACTACATTGACGATGTCGATGAATGACAGTAATAAGAATTTTTATCTGAAAATAATTTAAAAAATCTTTTATCTAAATAAAATCCATAAATACAAATATTTTTCAACTGACGAAAGTAGCAAAAAAAGTGTTTTCATCTGACTGACTTGAAATACGAGCATGTGCTCTATGCTTATAATTTGTTTAAATACAATAGAAGTCATTTAGAATAAAAAAAGTATAAATAATAAAAAGAAGTAATCGTAAATCAGGAACTAAATTAGTTTTTTATCCCATTGATTAAATTGGTTATTCAAATCTCTTAATTATAAGAAAAAATTGTATTCAAGAGGGAACTTTGCATAACATAGTTATTCATTGCAAAAAATTCCTTCCAATTCAAATCGTAATAAATTAAAGAGAAAAAAATTGAATGAGAATAGTTGAATTAAATTTATTATATAAACTTGAACTGAATAAGGTGATGACTTGGTAAAACACCTTCTGAAATACTTGTGACATTCCACAATTAGGAAGCGTGACCAGACTAGTCGCAGTCTTTGTCCAGCACTATTAGGGTAATCCGAAGGCGGAGTTGGGACTTCAGAAAGTGTCAGGAAAATTAAGAGGTTATCCTTCCTCTTGTCTCTCGAGACTTGTCTTGACACAAATTTAACGAGGTCCAAAACACTTTTGAAGATCCTTGTATTCTTATCGTTATCAGCGCTCGTGCCGTTACTTGTCACCTCCTTTTCGACTCAAATAATTCTTCTTCAGAAATATCTCAGGAAGAGAAGGAAACCGGTTTATTTTGTAATGAAGTCCTGCCACAAATTATCGAAATCAAATTAGTATTTGTGTTTTAGAGCTAAAGATAAGGAGGGATCAAGTTGCAGACTGTTTGGTCTAATCTGTGTGGGATTTAACATGGTATGTAATAATTAGATAAATCGTATGTATATATTAGAGTGGCTCAAAAATACATTGGAAAAAGAAAGTACTCATTATTTTTTTCCGAAATTTTGATTTCTAGTGTGAGAGGTAAAAGAAAAATTGTCGATCGTCTGGTCTAGTTATTTTTTTATTATTATTCAATTCTTGATGTAAAATATGATTTGATGTTCTGAAAGGTGTTGACCAGTGTGGGCAGAATGTAAAAGCTGGAAGAAAAACTGTCGATCATTTGGTCTTGTAAATTATTATTATTATTCACTAGACCAGATGATCGACAATTCTTCCTCCATCTCTCACATTCTACCCACACTGGTCAACACCTTTCGTAACATCGAATCAGATTTGACTTTTAGTGCCGCCTCACCGCACCCCAAATTTTACATGCAAAATACATATGAGAAAAATTATTTTTTGGGGTTTTTGGAATAAGTTTTATGGGTTTGGGAAAATATTGCGGAAAAGTTATAGAAC
Organism: Melikaiella ostensackeni; assembly: GCA_032362435.1. NCBI lineage: Eukaryota > Metazoa > Arthropoda > Insecta > Hymenoptera > Cynipidae > Melikaiella > Melikaiella ostensackeni. Next base: position 13,436,609 of record JAUMHM010000072.1, read on the forward strand.
GCGTAGAAGGCTTTCGCACGAAGAATTCTATGCATCAGTCACATGCTCTTGGCCTCCCAATACACACCCACGGTGTCCAAAACATGCCTCTGAATCAAAAAATTTTCATTCTGCACGTTGTCTACAGTTTTGAGCATTTTACTCCCTTTTTTCCATAAATTATTATTCTTAGTGAATTGGAATATGTCTCAACAATGGGTAAGTAATTTTTAATTGTTCTAACAAATTCCAATGGTTCAAATAATGGTTTTATTGTTTCTCAAAAAGTCAGTTTATTTCTGACAGACAAAAAAAAAGGTAAAAAAAATTTCAAATTTTTTTCGATTTTTTTTTAAATGGGAAATTCTCAAGGCACAATCACCGTTTTTTGCCTAAAAATACCTTGAATTATATGGAATAATATGTGAAAGTTTGAGATCAATCGGAGAGGCTGTCCATGGTTGGGAAAATTAAAAATCTCCAGCGTACTATACCGAAATAATTCAATAGTACTCCAAAATATTTCAATAATACTTCAAAAGCAGATGTACACTTGTACATCTGACTTTTATAGTGGTTATCCGCTCATGCGTTCGTTAACAAGTACGTTGCCACCTCGCCTCTCACAATTCGGGGTGATTTTTTATCGTGAGTCCCCTTGCCTCTCACAATTCGGAGTGCTTTGGATTGTAAGTCCCCTCGCCTCTCACAATTTGGGGTGATTTCATTGTTGTCACATATTTTTCCACACGATTCAAAGTATTTTTAGATAAAAAACGGTGATTGTGGCTCAAGAATTTCCCATTTAAAAAAAATCGAAAAAATTTTGAATTTTTTTTTTACCTTTTCTTTTTCTCTAAAACGTCCTATAATTTTCTTGAAAAATCCCTCCATTGGGAGCCATAACATATTTTTTCCCCATCGAAATCGGCCTAGCCGTTTCCGAGAAAAAAAAGTTTTTCGATTTTTGTGCTCACCCTCACAACTTTCATAAAAATGATTTCTGAAATATTATCTGCCGGGGAATTGAACCTCATATTAGTACCAACTCAGGGTGAAAATGTCGAACCGATTCGGCTGGGGGCAGCTTATACATGCTTGTCCTGCTATGCCCTTTGTTTTGTTAATTACGAGTATGTTTATCACCTCACAAATTAGATTAGTGTATCTATTTTATTTTCAGAAATTTCAAATTCGATAAAAGTAGAGTTTAATTGATTAACTGGACTTCGGCTTGAGGTAGAATTTTGCCATTAAACATTTTATTGTATCTTTTCCGCTTAAAGTTTTGTCATTAAACATTTTTTTGTACCTTGTGTCGTTTTGTTTCCTTCCAAAATTCAAATTCTTTACTTTTAATGTTATTCTTCATGTATGAAACAGAAACTATGAGTTTTATCAATGAATGGCCAGAAAGAATTAGCAGGTCGTTTTGATATAAACAATTTCACCTTGAAACATTTTTTCGAATCTTCCATAGTTTAACCGGAAAATGAAATTTGTAATTCTTAATAACATTTTCCATGATTAAAACAAAAATAATTTTGCTCTGTTACATTATTTTTCGTATCATGTATAGTTTTGCTAGAAAATGGATTTCTTGTTAATAACATTTTTCACGATTAAAACAAAAAATATGCGTCTGATCGAGAAAATGGTTTAAAGAGTCGACAACAACGACTGCGACGACAACAGGCAGACACTATCGTAAAACATATTTTTTCGGATGCAAGGGGTCTCGAAACATAGAGGTTTAATGAAATCCACGAAAGTCAATTTTCACATAAAACTAACCTTTTCATTGAGATAAGAATGCAAATATTGTTTGAGCAAATGAAAAACATATAAAATTCATTAAACGGCAAATCTAGATTATGATTCTGTAAAAGAAACTGACTATTTGAGAAAAAAAATTATTTGAAGAAACGTAATTTGTTTAAAAAATTGAAAATTACCTGCGAATGTTGATATATATTCCACTCAACCAACAATAATAATTTATCGAATAAAATGAGAAGAGACTGCTCAACACCATAGTTTACGTGCAGAATTGGCATTCTTTGATTCAGGAGCACTTTTCGGGGCACCGTGGGGGTGTGTTAGGGGTGTCAAAAGCATATGATTGATACATAGAATTCTTTGTTGAAAAGTTCTCTACAAGTCTTATAACTTTTTCGCTATATTTTCCCATACCCACAGAACTTACTCCAAAAATCCCAAAAAATTATTTCTCCCATGTCAAAAACGTGGGAAATTTAGAGCACCGTGAGGTAGCACTAAAAATCAAAATTTTGAAAGAAAGATATGAAATTTTTTTTCTATGGATTTGGAACCGAACGGGGGGACACGTTGCTCTCTACAAAAAAAAGTCAGTTTGAGTTACCGTAATATATATCTATCCTAGATTATTATCTGTGACATTAAAGGTGAGTCGAAATACTGAATTTTGAAAGTCAAAACGAATATTTAATATAACCTAGTTTATTTATTATTTTTGTATTATTTTATATTCTACTTACACTTCATATTTGTTGATTATATTGCATTATTTATTTATAAATAAATTTATCAATATTATGGAGAAAGAAACAAAATTTGCTGATTCTGGGGAATCAAACATGTAAATCCAGCATATTCTTACAAGACTGAGTTTTTTGTTTTTTAACAATGATGTTTTTAGGTTTTCGTATGCGAAACTCTTACAAAATGGTTCATTTGTCCGTTCATCTATTGGCACGCCTATGAAAAAACTATTATAGCCACGACCCTGAGGTTTTGTATTCGATCCATAGTCGACCACTCCTAAGTGTTGAAAAATACTGAGATAGCTGGGAGGAATTTCCTACTTGTAGAAATTCTTTTTGTCCGATTTTCTTCGGGGACGGCTCAAATTGAAGCCATCGACATGTGGAAATAGAAAAATTGGAAAATCTTGTTTTTTGGCCACTATGCTGGACGCTTTTCTTTTAGGCACTGACTAGCGTTACGGAATTTTCCGTAAAACTAACCCGGTCAAGTGTAGCCCTAAGACTAGAGTTACGGAAAATTTCGTATATTTAGACCTGAACGAGCTGGAAAGGGGTTGGTCTTACGGAAAATTCCGTAACGGTAGACAGTTCGTTTCTTTTATCTAATTTTCTTTGGGAATGGATCAAATCCAAGCTCTTTGTATGTATAATTGAGATACGGAATAACATTTGCTATGTTATACAGTTTTTTTTCAGAACATATTATATAAAAGATATACGTTCGCCTACGAAACTCTTCATCGGCGCTTGCCGCCCGCTTCACGAACTGATTTTCTCAGTTTGCCATGAAAAAATCTTTTACAATAAGTAGGGTAAAGACACTAATTCTCGAGGAGAAACCATTTGTCGAGGAAACTGATAATTTCTTCTAACGTAAAACTTTAATACCTTTTTTTCAGTAGAAGTCATTGCATGAGTCTCAGTTAAGCGTCGGAATCATGAAAATTAAGTTGACGTGACAAAATAGTGAAAATAGAGAGAATTCCATCTTCGACCTTGGACAATAGGTTCCCCTTCAGTAAATGGTGACTTTACTGTATAACGTTTTTTGCTGCACACTTTTTTTCATTTTTTTTTTCATATTATTTTGCGATTATTTTGAGAAAGGTTTGTGCTATTGCACCAAAATCTTGTATCCGCGTTTGTTGAACAAGTCCTCTGTACTCACTTATTGCGCAATTTGTGATTTCGCAAAAAAAATTGGTCCAAAAAATCTTAAGAATCTGACGTGTTGGACTGGACGTCGGACTGAATTGGTGCAATCACCAATGGGCCGGAAGACATCGAGGGCCGCTCGCAGCAGCCCTCAAAATACAAAAAAAAATTAATCTTGGAGATCCCATTAAAATTCCTGAAATCTTATGAAACTCCTTGATACCCCTTGAAATATTTTTAAATCTCTTCAAATTTTTACAATAGGTTAAAATCTCATACAATACCTTAAGAAGCCCGTGGAATTCCATGAAATCTGTTGATATTTTCTAAGATCCTAGAAAATTGATTGAAGTACATTCCTGAAATCTTTAAAAATTTCCTAAATCCGAAATTCTTTAAAGCTGTATGCAATTTTTATGAATATCAAAAATCTTCAAAATATTTGGAAATTTCTTGATATTTTTTAGATCTCTTGGGATCTTTTAAAATATCCTAAAATATTTGGATCAGGCAAAAAGGGCTTACATAACATATAAATTGAGCTGGAGAGGGGGGGATACTTACAGTGGTATTTATGGGGATTTCATAGAGTTGTATCGGGCAAGAAGGGTATACATAGGTCGTGAATAGAGCTGGAAAGGGGGTAGGTTACTTATTAGGGTATTTTCTAGAGTTGAATCAGTCAAAAAGGGCATAAATAAGCCATTGACATTTTCTAAATCTCTTAAGATTTTTGAAAGTACCCTAAGATAATTTATTGGGGCAAAAGGGGTATGAAAATGCTACAAATAAAGCCGAATAGGGATCAGGATACTTACAAAGGTATTTATGGGAATTTCATAGAGTTGTATCGGACATTAAGGAAATGAATAGGCCACTAATATAGCTGGAAAGAGGGTAGGATACTTCTAGGGGTATTTCTAGGGATTTTCTAGACATGGATCAGATAAACAGGATATAAATATAGACCTTTGACATTTTTTTAATATCTTAGGATTTTAAAAAATACCCACGAATAATTATTTAAGGTAAAAAAGGTATGAATATGCTATAAATAGAGCCGGATAAGGGGAGGGATACTAACAGAGGTATTTATAGGGATTTTGTAGAGTTGTATCGGGTATGAAGAGTATAAATAGGCAATTAATATAGCTGGAAAGGGGGAAGGATATTTCTAGAGGTATTTCTAGGGATTTTATAGACTTGGATCAGATGAAAAGAATAAAAATATAGGCCTTTGACAATTTTTTAATATCTTAGGATTTTTCAAAATACCCACAAATAATTAGTTAAGGTAAGAAGGGTATAAATATGCTATAAATAGAGCCGGATAGGGGGCAGGATACTTACAGAGGTATTTATAGGGATTTTATAGAGTTGTATCGGGTATGAAGAGTATAAATAGGCAATTAATATAGCTGGAAAGGGGGAAGGATACTTCTAGAGGTATTTCTAGGGATTTTATAGACTTGGATCAGATGAAAAGAATAAAAATATAGGCCTTTGACAATTTTT
>JAUMHM010000072.1:13478919-13491946 GCA_032362435.1 Melikaiella ostensackeni
ATATATATATATATATATATATATATATATATATATATACACGAATATTGTTTGTCTGTCTGACTGCATTCTGACGGCACGATAACTTTTGAAGGAGTTTTCTAACCAGAATTTTATCCCGTACATTCTGATGTGATCCAAAAAGACAGGTCACGTTTGTTAGCAAGCCTTCTACCACCAATACTGATGGTCTTACCGTCTCGCCCATAAATACGTCTGGCAGGTACCTGTTTGACCTTGAGAACAGCGCCATCTGACACGCGAATTATTGGGTATCTCGAATTGATTAGAGCAATATTCATAAAAAAGACAGTGACAATCAATTCATTGTATTGAAAATACTATACTGAGGTCTGCTAATTATTACTTACTAAAAGATTTCCTGTTAATATTGAATTGAAGTTTACATTTCTACTCAATAGTTCCAAACTTTTGGCGATGTCGCAGCTACCCAACAAGCGTATACCATAGATAGTGAATGCCCTGAGTAAACTATCGTTTCATTAGAACTGTACTATATAAGTGATCAAGCGAGCCCCAAGGCATTTTTGAATTTGGAACTTCAAAAAACCGCTTTTCGAGAAAAACTTGTCAGAAGTTGGCGAGTGCTATAAGCGCACTTGTCATATTTTTCTCTTCAAACATGAAATATACCCACTTTCGATTGCTTTCGGGACATGAGTATAGAATAAAATAATAGATTCAGTATAGGTCCTGGTATCATCCCCCACTCACACCTAAAAATAATAATTTTGATCCTGTCTTAAAAAGACGTAAATATCATTTAAAGTAGAACTGGCCACAGGGCCCTTTTCATGCGGACGCCCACATATACTTTTTTTAATGTTATAAAAACAAAACAACTAAAATACGTCTGTATCATATGTCTATAATGAATTATTATCACAAACATTTATTAAAATGATGCGTTTCCTATGATAACTGCAAATTGAGATTATTGCGAAATAATCAATAAACATGAAAATGATGATAACGTATTCCTGCAGTTTTTCGGCTTTAGACATACGATGAGTAATTTTTTAACCTCATGCAAAGGAGATCTGATTAACAGATATCTGCTATACCGACACTCATGATAAAGAAAATTTTTCAGAACAAATTTCGTGTGAAACGAACAATAAGTTCAAAAATTCAACTGCGAGCTGGATTTGAACCGACACTTTCTCTAGACATAAGAGGTGACATTCAACAATTCAGCACTCGCAGCACTCTAGTGGAAACTTTGGAATTGCATTTGGTCAACCAAACAGCAAGTTAATCTACCCTCGATGTTTCTGAAGGTGATTTGGCCAGTATATTTTAATAATTGTATGATATCATGTATTTATCATGTATATATGATATGTACCATATCATGAGTGTCGATACAACAGATATCTATTGATCAGATCTCCTCTGCATGAAGTTAAAAAATTAGAGTTATCGTATGCCTGAGGCGTCTTCTGCTGTGATATTTAAAACATGCATTTCTGCAGTTTTTTGGCCTCAGACATACGATGACTCTAATTTTTTAACTTTATACAGAGGAGATCTGATTAATAGATATCTACTGTATTGACAGTCACGATTGATAAAATTTTTCGAAACAAACTTTCTGTGAAACGAAAACTTGACAATTGGTTGACCAAATGTAAGTTCCAAAGTTTTCACTAGCATGCTGCGATAGCTAATTTGGTAAAAGCACTTCTCATGAATGGAAAAGGTGTCGGTTCAAATCTGGCTCACAGTGAAATTTCTGGAACTCATTTTTCGTTTTAAACGAAATTTGCTTCGAAAAATTTTCTTTATCTTGACTCTCGATAGAACAGATATCTTTTGATCAAATCTCCTCTCCATGAAGTAAAAAAATTAGAGTCATCATATGTCTAAGGCCAAAAAAACCGCAGAAATGCATGTAATAAATATCACGGCATAAAGTAGAACAATCACTATCCATCGTTGTAACTCTTTAATATGTGACATCAGAATCGAAATCAGCGACCCCAGAAACCCCCTTATACTAAGTTTGACATAATTAGACTAGAAATTTGAATGATAAAACCGTACTTTTTACACAAAGATACTCAAAGTTCTTATACATGTTTTGTTAAAAACGGTACTTCACGCATCAATGGTCGGCTACTTAGCGGACTCGTTCAATCGTATTGAAAATTAACCTAATTACGCATTAGCGATAAATAGTAGTTAAGCCCAGCAGGCGCACGCGATTGATTAGAGCTCGGTGTCAATTAAATGGCAATAAAGTCGTTAGTAAGTACAGAAGTAATATAATAGTAGACCGCCCGTGTGTAGCAGACTTGTAGAGTGTCACTCACAATTACATAGTGAATGCAGTCAAAGGATAATATACGCTTGATAAACGATTTTGCAATTGATCAAGTAATGTTCAAAGACGTGCAAATCGACGGCTGTTTGGTTTCACATTAATGCAATAAGAATAATTTTTCTGATGTATTCTATCACATTATCATCACCTACTGCGTTGTAAAAAAATTCGAGATTGAAATTGCCTTATTGATTCAAGTGTAATCGCGGTATTAACTTCTTTAGGCAACTAATGATATTACCGTTCGTCAACGGTTTGTCTCCTCTAGCGCACCGTACAGAGTCCAGTCCAGAACAGGAATCAGTCCTATACTTGCAACAGTAAGGAATCATCGGCCTAAAAGAATTTACAAAGGCACAGAGCGGCAGGTATTGAGGTTCGACATAGTCACTTTTCATTTTAAGAACTTAAATTTACCTACATATGAACACAATAAGCTTTGAACATTAATTCATGAACTTGTTTGCATGATGCCATACGGTCGTTTAGTTTCTTAATATTTAGCGTCAAGAATACTAGATTGCATGAAGGAGCTGATTGCTGCGTTAGAAACCTGGTTTCAGTTCTTGACATCTACGTATTTTCATGTAACTCGATTTTTTCTGTTTCAACAGACTTGAAAAAAAAATCGATAAGACATTTTTTAATAATTTTTTTCAAATTATAATTTTTGTTTTATACATCACTGAGAATTGATATGCCTTTTAATACGTTAGATGCGGATCCGCTGGGTTTGACGAAGTGAAGTCATTATGTTTAAAGAAGACAATTAATAACGTATGATAATTTGCGTTCCTCTCGTCGTCACGCTTGATTACGAGGCTTCGTTAAACTAATATTTGCGACCATGAAATTCGAGGAAAAGGTGACCGGATCATTATGCAAATATTGCATTTTATCAAGATCAAATTTTGCTCAAGCTGATACAAAGTATCCGCAAGAGTCCTCGCCATCGATCGAACCCACACCCACGTGTTGTCGTTACCTAAGGATCCAAATTTGGACTGAGAGCAATTAAATGTTTTAGTCTTCTGAGATCAGATATCTTCTTCACTTCTCTTGTAGTTAAATTAATGCAAGTCTGACTCTTTCTTTCAGAATATATTCGAATGTCTATGTAAAATACGTTTTTCTACTTATAATTAAATATTTAATTAAATACTGTAATCTTCATTTAAATTGAAGAGAATTCATGATTTGACCTTGAATGAAAAGATATCTGACTGAGAGTCAAATTATCCAATTAATAATTGATCAAGGGTAAAACAGTTTGTCGACATGAATTATATATATACCATATATTTTTTTGCACATAGTTGGTCATGTATTAAAGTTAATTCTTGAAATCAGAAATTTAATATACAAAAATTAGGATTGAAAATTTTGCGTTTGTGCTCTTACTTAAATGCAGAATAATATACAATTTTCATTCAAAAAGTTAAGATATACAATAAGCTCAAATTTTCATAGCATATATAAAGTATGTACAAAAAAATTGAAACAGGTTTACAGGCTCTGAAAGGAAGACGAATTAAAATATTTTCATTAAATTTCTGGATGAGTGAACGATGTCAATATTCATTTTGCACACTTGAGCTGATTATCTTTCAATTTAATATTCAAACTAGCAACATTTTATAGTTTTATCGCTAATTATGAGTGTCTCACTATAAAAGAATGTTATAGAAGGGGCAAAACATCAAATCGATTGAAAAAAGGTAATAGGGAGAAACTGTGAAGATAATAATAATAATGAAATACACACAATCATTCTCATTACTGAAAATTATGAGATTTTCAACATCAAGATCTTCTGTATACGAAAAAATTCTTATCCTCTACATTTTCAAAATAGTCTTGATCCTACTAACATGAGTCAAAGTTACTCGTAACTAACGGATCACCAATTTAAAAGATATGCATTTTACAGATTTTGAACTAATTTATTGAAAAACTTGTACTAATTTTATATTAAAATTGAGGGGTATTGATGACTATTATTTTTCATTGAATGACGTCCAAATTTAGAAACATAGAAATTTGATTACTTTTAAACTGAAAATTTAAAATTTGTTATGATACCGACAAAATAATTTAATTTAAGGGTTTACGAAATTGAAAGTTTTTTGAAGACTTGAAACTTGAAATTCTTGGAATTAGTTTAACAATTAATATTAAAATTAAAAAATTTATTACTTATTCACGAGTACAGTTTCTCAAATTTATTAGGATGGTAACTTCACAGGACTGCAATTTCAAAATGCTGTTAAGAAATTTTCAATTTTTAATTATTATTCATATAAATTTTTGCATCATCAAGTTTAGATGTAAGTCTTCTTGTACGTTTAAAAACCTGCTCATTTAAGAATCTTAACAGGTTCAAGATAACAAACTTGAAAAATATATGATTTCTTAGCTACCAATACAAAATACTTTTTGTAATGCATGCACGGAATGTTAGATTTTCGAGGCATGCATAGCGTGCCAGAAGTGACAAATTCTGTAAGCGCTGTAAAATAGTATATTTCGTATCAAGTGCGGAAAGGCGTATTTTTACGCAAGAGCGAGTTGCGATTCGCTCGCGCGTTAAAATACGTTCCGCACGTGATACGAATGATATTTTTTGTTCGCTGTGTAACGAAAGTAAGCCGAGTCGGTGTAAATTCTAAATTAACTAAATACAAAAAATATGTTAAAAAAACATATAGTTGGTAAAAAACGTTCGGTAGACATTTACTTGCGTATCCAATATGGCGTCTTGTTCATCTTCGCATTTTCCATGCTCATGCGCACAAACCTATTTGACGCATTTTTTCTCTTTTGCTCATATTTTATCCATCTCTCAACTTTTTTTATGATAGTTGTTATTTCCTTATCCGCTTGGTGGTGTAGCTTGTAGGGTTGAACGAGTTACACGTTTTCTTTGTCTTTTCTGCGTATTTCCGCGTATCAGTGCGAAAAGTAAACAATTTTCCCCGCACTTGAAATTTTACCGCACGAGTGCGGAAAAATCAACTTTCCACACGCAAAATGACACAAGGATTACTTTCCGTGTACGGCGGACGGAAAGAAGTTATAAAAAGACTTTATCTAGCTGCTGCGCTCGCGCTCTTTGAGCAAGATTACCGTTTCTATCTCCTGCGTCTGCGCACTTTGATAAGGGTTTCTTTTCCTAGCTGTCGCACTTGCGCATTCTGAATAAAATTTACTTTCCAGGACTGCCTGAATCATAACTCCATTTGTGGCATTATAAGTTGGCACTGGACAGATTGATTGTGAGTAGTGAATACTAATTGGACCAGCTCAAAGTGATAAGCTACCATAAATTACTGATAAATTCTCATAATTTCCCAATAATTCACCATAAATCACCAGAAATTTCCGAAAATTTAGAAATTTGAGAAATTTCTTTTAAATTTATAAATTACCAAAATTTTCTAGAAATTTCCGGAAATTTTTGGATTTCCTCCAAAACGCTTTGGATATCTCAAATTTATAGAAATTTTTGGTAATTTATGAATTTACAGTAAATTTCCAAGAAATTTTCGTAATTGGCGTCGTCCATGAATGACGTCACGCAGAAAAAGGAGATAGAAGGTTCACCAAAGCGTGAAGCTGATGGTATCAGGATATGGAAAAACTCGGATAATGCGTGAAAAAGAGGGTGGGAGTTAAGAATGTCAGAAAATTGCATGGCGTTATTTATGGACGATGCTATTCAAAAATTTTTTTAAATGTTCGAAATTTTCCGTAATTTTTGGTAATTTTTTTCATAGCTTTACAAAATTTCTGGAAAAATTGTTTTTATTGTTTCTCAAATAAAAAATTTCCTGCATTTGTTAAAAAAATTCTTGTGCAACAGGAGAAGAATGTAGGCAGTTGTAACTCTTTTAAAGTTTACAGTACTTGCCATCGGCTCACCCTCGGGTCAATTTCGGCTCGTCTTCGGCTTGGTTCCGGCTCGCTTTGAACTCGACTCAAACTCGCCTACAACTCCCTACCTATTCGACTCCAGTTCGTACAGCAAACTTCACACTCGTCTAGAAACAGCCTACTTTCTGCACTTGTAGCACAATATAGTATTAAAATATCATTTGAGTTTACTGTATTGTAGTTCTTTCCCCCCTTGAAATTTGAATTTGAGAATATTCACTAGTAATTTTAGTGACTATTTACTAAAATTTTAGTCACTTTTGACTGGATTTTCAGTATAAAAATATTCGAAAATGCATTAACGTTTGCTGAGCATCAAGTAGGTACTTCTTTGTAATTATTTTAATTTTTTACGGAATTGATAGATTCACTAACAAGGGCCGCCATTTTGTACCGGAAAGTTTGCTTTAATTTGTCTTCATATATTCCTTTGAATGACTGAAATTTGGTGGGACTTATGTATCCTTGGATATGATTGACACTTTTGTTGACAAAAGGCGTGCCTCCGGAAAAGTTTCAGACGATAAATGGAGACTGGGTGCTTGGAATGCCACAGGTGTGAATGATCTTAAGGAAAGGTGATTGCGGGGTACAGTGCGCGTAAGGAAGCTAGATATCTTATTCGTGCCGAAAACAAAAAAACGGGACGTGAGATAAAAATGACCGAAAATGGACTGGAACTTTGGTGAGGATCAGTCAGTGAATCACATTGTAGCCAGGGAGTCAGTCAATTCATAAATGAGAGAGCATAACAACATGCAAAACAGTTAATTTAAGTTAACTTATATCTCCTAGATTATTATGGGTTACAGTGAAAGCTGGAATCATCAGGCTATTTATCATAACATACTACGCTTCAGTTGATGGTGATAGTAGTGACGTGAAAAATACCTTCTGGGACACGTCGAATGATATAATAGATATATGCGATCCTTGGGAAAGAATCATCCTGCTCGGACGTATGAACAAAGGGCTTGGTGTGCAACGCGAAAGTACCGACAGGGTACTTGGTCATTTCGGAGACCCAAATATGGACGGTAACGGGGAGAAATTGATTTGCGCATGCTTAGGAAAAGGCTTGTTTATTACAAATACTTGGTTCAGACATAAAACGATCTACAGTGTGACTGACTTTGTTGTAGCGATGAGAGTCTGAGCGGGCTAGTGAGAGATACGAGGATTACGAGAGGCTCTGAGTATGAAACGGATCACTACGCCATAGTCTCAAAAATGAACTTAAGTCAGGAATGGAGAAGTAGCAGAATTAATAATAAGTCAAAGCAGACGCGAGTTGAAATAGAGAATTTGCAGAAACCAGAAGTGCAAATAGAGTATCGTGAAAAGCTGAATAAATATTTAGAACGTCATATCGAAGATTGGATGACGGAATTAGGCAATAAAAATGTTGAGGGTACATGGATAATACTACGGGATATACTTTTCAAGAGAACATGTGAAGTGTGCGGTACTATAGCTGTAGGAAGAAGGACTGGAGATGCTCGGTGGAATGATGCAACCCACGTGGCCATTAACAAGAAAAAGCAATCGTACTCCAGAAAGCTAAATATCAATGGTCTTAGCAATGAGGAGAGGACTAGACTAGAAAATGATTATAGAATAAAAAAAGCAAAGCTGTTGGTCAAACAAAGCAAGTATGAAATCTTAGGTAATAAGAAATTCTTTTGAAAATAGGTTGAAAGGATTAGGGAAGAAAGTACTAGCACTGAGTTCGTCAGAATCAAGAATACTCATGGTGAAATGGTATGGAATGTGTGAATAAGACTCTAAAGCGAAGAGATATAAAGAGTCATAGAAACATAAAAGCTTGCATGAAAAGGTGTATGAATGTAAAGGAAGCAAAAGCTGTATGCAAGAATAGGGATGTATGGAGGACAATTGTTTATAAGAAGAATAGTGACACCTAAAATAAAAGATATTGGATACTTATGTACCCTCGTGGAGAGCTTTGCTTAGTAAATGTGGTTGGATGAAGAGTATGGATCTTTCTATGGATTTATCAGCCAGTTTGACTGTTTTTGTGTGAATCATGATATAAGATGACTCTGTGAACCTCTTCACCTGGGTTGATTGCTAGAGAGATTGATCAGTGACCCGTGTTGGAACGGTGTTGTGCAAAGTATCGTTTGAATGAACAACACGCGACTTATAAATTAATGTGAAGCCTATCGCTTATTCTACACATCCTTTTTACTTATCCTTGCCATATAAATTTCTTTATCTCTGGTAGTATAGCAAGGCTAGCACCTAACGAGCTACGCTTAGCTTGAAAGGGATTTGGCCTAATGGTATAATAATAAATAAAATTAAAAATTGACTGAAGACATTACATAATTATCTGGCCCTGAAGCCAAAAATTAAATCCAAAATTTTATACATTTCATCACATTGAAATGAAACTGTTCAGTTGTACTGCTTCATTACTTTTATAGTCTACTTATTATGTCATAGAATTGATTTGAAATAGTTTTATCCATACAATTTTCAGAAAATGATTATGTAGGAAAGAAACTCTTCAACTGAACTGCATCTACATTTCAATAATACTTATTTTGTCATAGAATTGCTTTGAAGAATAATTTATGACAGAGTCTCATCACATCCTTATACGCAACGTCTACAATTTCACGTGGGCTATGATAATACGTCTAATTAAATTAAAAATCAAGAATCGTCTGTTCGCAGGTATAAAGCATAGAATGGGGGAGTGGGATTTGACACCCACTCAATGAAGAATACACAGAGTGATGCAAAAGTTGAAACTTCGATGTGGGCCTCGGTGTATAAAAGACCATACTTGTGATCGAGTACCGCGATGATTGCCTCGAACGATATCCGCTCCCGCATCTATGGCTAATGATTATTAGCTGTAAGACTTTGCCTGTCTCTCTCACTCCTTCACCGTCTCCGCATTAATTCACAGATCTTCGTTTCACTCGTATGTTGGATCATTCCTACACGCAGTAGCGTACTTGCCATTTCATCTCGGGGCTTCAAGAAATGATCCCTTAATGACTTGCGATTTCGAGTCGATGGATCTGTAACATAACGAGATAAGTGTTACTCTTTAGTTGAATGAAATAATTATTGGTACTGTAATTATCACTAATTACGGCTGTATCATTTTCTTGACTATTGCTATAATCAATATCATATACCTGGTTATTGAATCACGTATACACATTTATATAGAAAAAGATATTAAGTGTGATAGGTATATTAATTAGTGTAATTAATTTCAAAAAAGAGGAAGTGTCTTGTTGTGAGAACAAGCGGCTTTGTTATTTCTGTCAAGAAATATTTGATAGATCCTTGACCCTTTATATGACATATGATTTCTCATCTTTGACATTTGACCCTTCACCTTTGGATTTCTATCTTTTATCTATCAAATTTGACATCTGACATCTCACCTTCAATCTTTGACCCCTGACCAGTCATTTTTGACATCTGACCTTTCAACTTTGACACCTAACCTGTGACTTCGGATTATTCTGTAATTAATTTCAAGGAAGGGGAAGTGTCTTGTTGTCAGAACAAGCGGATTTTTTATTTCTATCCAGAAATATTATATAGACCCCTGAACTTTTATATGACATATGACCTCTCGCCTTTGACATTTGACATTTCACTTTTGACCTCTTATATATGGACTCTAATTTTTCATACGTGATCTTTAAACTCTCACCCTTGGCTTTCGACCTTTGATCTATCGAATTCGACCTCTGACCTCTTATCTTTAATCTCTGACCCCTGAAATTTGATATATGATCTCTGACCTGTCATCTCTTGTATTTTTCTCATCATCATCGACCTATGGACCCCTGACCTTTCATCTCTAACATCTGACCTTTCAACTTTGATTCCACACTTGTGACTTATAGTTTTTCACAAATGTCAAATGGGTGGCACATCTTTAATACAGTAAATTTTTTTTGAAAATTATATTGTCTTTAAACTTCCACAAATCTGCGTCGAGTGACCCTTTTTGAATTATTTTCGATGATTCCGCCGGCAAACGTCTATAGAAAACAGTGCTATTCGCCAATTTTTGAAATTACCATTATCTCCCAAATTATTCGATAGTTTTGAAGTTGCTGAGTCTCATTTTAGTGGTGAATTTTTCACTCTTAACTGAAATCATCTACAGATTTGTTGATGCAATCCACAGTTTTGGAAAAAGGCTAAGTATGACAAAAAATAACCGAAAAACTTAGAAGAACGGTTGCAGTCTCGATAAACGTTAACAAAATTTAACATTTCAAGATTCTATATTTTTTTCAATATCTATTATCCAATCTGTTGAGATTTGATTTTGAAACAGAATGAATTTATTTTTAATCTGGCAGGCAGTTCATGTTCAAGTCAAAGAATCATTTGCCACACAAATATGTGGGGTTTTAAAGGGAATAAAACGACGCGTATCTTACCGATATGACGAAAAATCTTTTTTAACAAAGTTATGAGTATTTAAATAAAAAAATGCGTATTATAAAAAAATGTTCAACATTTTTGTTAAAAGTGTGATATTTTTTGATCTCATATTCAAAGTCAATTTACTCATAAACCCCACCGTTTCTTTCCTGTTGACTTTTTTATTGATTCGTACTAATGTAAAGAGTATATTCCATGACAGTCTGCCCTATGCCCGTGCCTTGAAGAAAAGAGAGAATTTTTGTTCGCCTGGCAACCGAAATTCACGTTTTTTGCTAAAGCGACACAAGATACGAAGCAAGTCAAAGTAAAATAACTGCTTCTCTGAGAAGATTCCAGAAACAAGTCTCTTGACGCATTTTTCCATCTTGCGTTGTTTTGGATAATTTACGAAAATATGTATAAAATTTTTCTCCTTGAAGTCGGTAGTTTTGAAACAATCGATGCTTCCCATTTTATCTAACTTACTCCATTAGTCTTCCACTAGCACGTTTTTAAAACTCTCAAATTACCTCCTTTTTGGTTTTTCGTGACACCATAAAATTGTACTGATGAGAAAAAAAATCTCAAAGGACTTTATACATATTTCCGTAAAAAATCAGGAGAAAAAAAAGGTGGGATTTTAGAGTAAATTAACTTTTAATATTTTCAGAAAAACAACCGCTATTTTGCCAAGTTTGAACTTCTTCGAAATTTTCTAACGGATCTCGAAGGAGAATGAGAATATCCATTAGAATCAGACTGAAAATGGTAAATACCTATATTAGCTTTGAAAATATCATAATTTCAACAAAAAAGCTGACCATTTTTTATCATACGCGCTTTGAATTTTTAAAATTCGAATACTCATGACTTTGTCAAAAAAAAATTTTCGACGAATCGGTAAAATATGTATCGTCTTGCTCCCTTTGGAAAACAACATATTTAAGTGGAAAATAATTCTGCGACTTGAGCATGGACTGTCTGCCCGATTTGAAATGAATTTCGGTCAGAACAATTTTAAATATTAAAACGCTTCACTAAAGTTTTTCGGTTATTTGTCATCTGGTTTAACCATTTGCCAAATGTTTAAAAGTACACCAACAGATCTGTGGATAGATATTGGAAATTTTTTAAATTGGCGAAAAACCCTGTTTTTATAGATATTTCTCTACAGAATGATCGAAAACAAATAGGGATAATTTGACACAGATTTTAATATTCTTCAAGATAATAAATTTAAAATTTTTTAGAAATTTTATGAAGGATTTAACACCCATTTGAAATTTTCAAAAAGTCTCAATGCACCCAAATTTTCAACTGTACACTGTAAATAAGATAGAGGCACCAATTACCGACGAGAAACCTATTGTCTGAAGTCGAAAATAAAATTATTTCTATCTTCACTATTCTGGCATATACACTTACTTATTATGATTCAGAAGCTTATTGAGACTTATGTAATGATTTCTTTTAAAGAAATAACATATTCAAGTTTTAGGTTAGAAGAAATCATCTCTTTCCTCGACACAAGGTTCCCCTCGATAACTGAAGCAGGGAAAGTTGAGCGGTGCCCAGTCCGCTTTTTAAACAAATAAGTTTCCTTCAAAAAACACTTTCTCCCATTTTTACACCTATTTCAGTAAAAAAATAGCATTTTGTAATTTTTCTACCCTGAAATTTAGTATTTAAATGTATTCAAATATTTTTGAATTTCAAACAATTTGAATTAAATGAATAGAGCTTACTAAAACATTTCATTTTTTTCAAACAATTCGATGGTTATCATAAGATTTTAACGAGTATCTAACAATTGGAGATAAAATTTTCAAAATTAAGAAAGGTTTTACTGGTACTATTTTTTTCTGCTGAATGATGTTATTTCTTTATAAAATATATGAGAATGTGTATTTCATATGATTTTCCTAATGATTTATGTATTATTTTTATTTATAATACCAGGGAAAGCTATTAAACGGTGCTTAGTCCATCGCCATTTCCATTGGATTATTACATGCACATGTAACGCCATATATTTTTTTACACAGAGATTACTAAGCTGATCCATCCACCTACACAGAAAAAAAAATTTACTCAATCCGTTGTAAATTGTTCCTCTAGAAAGGTTTTTGGTCTCTCCTGTGAAATTTGGTTCATTGGACTAAGCACCATTTAGCAATCCTCGCTCCAATTGTTGTTCTTACTCTACATGACTACTTTATATTTATTATATTTAATATTTATATTTTATTATTTTTATTTTATTTTATTTATTATTATTTTTTATTATTATTATTTCTCATTAATATTATTACA
>JAUMHM010000072.1:13502358-13517257 GCA_032362435.1 Melikaiella ostensackeni
CTAAGATTATGCACGTTGTTAAGCAACTAATTGAAAGGTTTGCTTATATCTTGCAGAGATTAGATGGTGGACAAACAAATAATCTAGAAAATTTTGAAAAATACGCATATGAGACAGCACAACTATTCGTATGCTTATACTCCTGGTATTACAATTCCTGCTTTTGTTTACAAAATTTTTTTGCACCAAGCGAAAGTAATGAGACATTTTCATCTGCCAATTGATAGTACACGGAAAATTTCTCAACAAGCCACGAATGAGGATTTAGAGTACAAATTAGCAGTCAGTTCCCATCCACTGATTGCATACGAAAGACTGAAATTGAGGAAATCTCTTACCAATATCGAGAAATAATTCCGTGATTTTTGTGTACAATTTTTCACAATACTTTGAAAAATGGTTTTTGTTTTATAAACTTTATTTTTGCAAATATGAAAGTTCAATTCAAGTCAATTATTCGTAGCGATCTCACTTTATTGAGTAATTTCAAAGTGAAGAAGTTAAAGAACATAAAATTTGTTGTACTAAATCTTTTTTACCCTGAAAAATGCGTTATTTTGAATGCAATTAAAATATGTTAATGCAATGGTTCTTGCTTACCATATTTGTTTATGAGAGTAAGGTATTTGGTTTTCAAACATAAAAATTTGCTATTTTGCATAAAATTTGTTTATAAAAAATGACAATTGTTAATACTCATCAATTTCCTGTAGTTAGGCCTCTCCGTTAATGCATTTAGAGGCAGACTCGCTTGCAAAAACCAAAGGATTTGCGCGAAAATGACAAAATTTTTGCTTTTGCTCATCCAATTTGCTTATAGAAATAATATTTATCATACTTTGACAAAAGATAATGAGAATTTGCAAGTTCTATGAGCATGTCAAGCAACGAAACTGAAAAAGTAGTGAATTTTGAAGAAAACTGAGAATCTATTCATTTTTCTATATTAATTGTGTATAACAATAATAATTTCACAAATTCCATTCATTTCACCATTCACTTTTGCGCTAAAGATGAAATATAGCAATTTGAATTTTTAAAAAATCGTTCATCAAACCACTCCGTTGTTTATTTGTTGACTTCATTTGCTTATAACAATTAAGTTTGATATTGGGTTTGGCGGAGTTGAACTGGAATCCGCAGGACCTTTTGCTTCGACTCGTGACTGTCGACGAAACCTGGCTCTACAAATATACACACAAAACAAAGCAGCAGTCAAAGCAGTGAGTACTGCCTGCTGAAAGTGCGCCAAAGAAGGTGAAGACTGTTTTGTGAATTGGAAAGATGATGGCCACAATATTTTGGGATTCCCAAGGAATGATCCTCAATGATTACTTAGAGTAGGATAAAACTATAACCGGATCGTACTATTCATCATTATCAGACCGTTTGAGGCCAAGCTACAAAAAAAACGGCCATGATTAGCGCACAGAAAAGTGCTGTTTCATTACGACAACGCACCGTCTCAGACCTCCGCAATCGCAATGGCGATTGCTTGAAGACCTAGCTCGGTAGGAAGAGATCCTCGTAAACGCGCATTTTGGAGACCTCGAGAAATCTTACTTTACTGAAGAGATGAAGGAATTGGAATCTCGCTTGACTAAGTGTGTAGCCCTCGAAGGAAACTGTGCTGAGAAATGAAGGCAAATTGAAAAAAAAAAATTTCACTTGCTTTTTTACCAGACTTATCGAATAGCCCTTGTATTTCAACAGCTTATTGAGAAAATCGCGGAATTTTTAAAAAGATTTTTTCAGAGCTTGAACTTGAAATGAAGAACTAAATAAAGTCGCAAAATATACTATAATATAAAAAAAAAATGAAAAAGAAGTCGATTGTGCTGTAAATTTCGAGAAGTTCTGAAAATCCAATTTTCACCTATTGTTTGATTATTGAAGATTTATCTGATGAGGAGTTGGAAGAGTTATTTAAATAAGGTCAGATATGTCACTCAAAATTAAAAATTGAAGTTGCGAAGAGCAGAGAGGATGATAAGATTTTATATTTCAATCAGAACTAATCTTCCAGATTAACCTCAATTCAGTTGCTCATGAAGGTGTTCTGAAATAAAAAAATAGTAACTACGCCCCTGAAGTAACTGTCGAAGCACGCACGTGTTGCGTACGATGGTACAGCGCAGCGTTTGTTTGTAAAAGAAGCACTTCGCGCATCACTTTAAAACCGGGACGCGTTTTTGTAAATATACTAATGACTGCTCACATGAATTAATTAGTAAAGACCTACGGGTACTGGGACTTGTTTTACGACACACTTGATTACTTTCCTGTTGACTCCGTTTTCTTTTTTCCTCTCACCTCACTATGCTCTTCAAATTACTAGCAAGACTGAATGGAGATCTGTTGAGTAAATAATCGAGAATGATAATGAGAAGCATTATTTCGTTTGTAGTTTATTATATTCTCGACTTTTTCTTTCATTATTGAAATAACAAACTCAAAAATGGTCAGAAATACATCATTTAATGTGTAAGGATGATTGCTAAAAAGTTGATCACTTTAAGTCCCAGTCATTTTTCACTTCTCCTTTGAATAATAAATTTGTTCT
Organism: Melikaiella ostensackeni; assembly: GCA_032362435.1. Taxonomy (NCBI): domain Eukaryota; kingdom Metazoa; phylum Arthropoda; class Insecta; order Hymenoptera; family Cynipidae; genus Melikaiella; species Melikaiella ostensackeni. The sequence continues at coordinate 13,504,922 of JAUMHM010000072.1, forward strand.
AAAATTATCTCAGTTAAGTACTTATATCACAGCACAATTTAGGAATTGATTTACTAACGTTCAATCCAAATAACAGTTAATAATGATCACTGTTTTTGAGAAATATTTTTTATGAAATGTCCAGTAACGCTCCACATTCATTCATCATATTATAAAAAAAGGGAATGTTATATATTAATATCGTATTTAAAAATTATATAGTTTCGAACTGAATCGTATGAAAACTTTGAAATAATAAGTTTATATTTAGGCCGTGCCTACACTGACTGAAATTCAACGCTAGTAACACGGAGCAATTAGATATGTGGGTTAGGTTCACTGAAATTCGGTGAGCATAGCACAAATATATTCGATTAGCCTGGATAGGAAAGAGGAGGGTACGTTTGCGCGGAGTGTAAGTGAGCAAACCTTTATGTATAACAAAATATAACAGGCTCATCAAAAAAGGGTAATAGAAATTTATGACTTCGCCGACATTAACGAAAATTTATGGAAAGTTAGGAAAATTTATTATTTGTATGGAAATTGCCGGAAATTCATGGAAAGCTTTGGAAATTTACGGAAAGGTAGGGAAATTTATGCAAAGTTTGGGGAAGTTATTGAAATTTTAGAAAATGGATGCAAATATTTGAAGCATTTTGAAACCTGTGGGAATTCTAGAAAACTGTAAGACCTGTGAAAATTTTTTCATAACTCCTTTGGTTCTGGCTTTATTTTGATATTTTCCTTTGAAGGATCAAAGTTTCGTGGGACTGACGTTCTGAATGGACACACCACCTTATGACAACTTAGCTGCTTAGCCTGCACATTATTTTATACACATGGAAAACATTTCTGGCGTTAAGTTGGTACTTGGGTGCCTGATGTAAATAATAAATAATACAAATAATAACGTAGCCTGGGATAGTATCGACAAATCTATTGACAAAAAGCATGCCCCCGGAAAAGTTTTGGGCGATGAATGGAGACTTGATGTTTAAAATACTACAGGTGTAAATGATATGTCCCGTAAATAAAGAAGAAGGGATGTGAGATGAAAAAGATAGAAAGTGGACTCGAACTTTGGGCAGTAGTAAATGATAAATCATATGGTAGCCAAGAAGTCGGTCTGATTATGAATTGGAGAGCGAAAGATCATGTGAAAAAGTATGAATGTGTATCTCCTAGATTATTATGGGTTAGAATGAAAGTGGGAATCGGAAGGCTGTTTCTATAGCTTGCTACACTCCAATCAATGGTGACAGTAGTGATATAAAAGATGCACCTTCTGGAACTCGTTAAATGATATTATAGGTACTTGCAATCCTAGGGAAAGAACTATTTCACTCGGGTATATCAATGGCTGGATTGATATACAACTCGAAGGTACCAATAGGGTACTTGATCAGTTCGGAAATCCAAAAGCGAACAGTAACTGGGAGAAATTGATTAGCTTATGCTTGAAAAATGTTTGTTCATTACAAATACTTGGTTCAGATATAAAATGATCCACATGTATACTTGGTGCAGAGGCAAAAGCTACAGTATGATTGACTTTGTTGTACTGGATAAGAGACTAGAAGGGCTAGTAAGAGATACAAGGGCTATGAAAGGCTCTGAATGTGAAACGGATCACTACCTCATAGTTCTAAAAATGGACCTAGGTAAAGGCTGGAGGAGAAGAAGAATAAATAATTAGTCGGAACAGACGCGAGCTAAAATGGAGAACTTACAAAAACCAGAAGTACAAATGGTATATCGGGAAAAGCTGAATAAATATGTAGGACATCATAAAGAAGACTAGAAGACGGAATGAGGCAACAAAAATGTAGAAGCTGCACGGATAATACTACAGGATAGCACCTTTAAGAATGCATCTGAAGTGTGAGGTACTGCGGCTGTAGGAAGGAAGACTGGAGATGCTTGGTGGAATGATGAAATCGGTGCGATTTTAAACGAGAAAAAGCAAGCGTACTCCAGAAAGCTGAATATTATAGGTCTTATCAATAGGAAGAAGACTAGACTCGAAAATGATTATAGGAATGAAACAGAAATGCAAACATACTAGTCAAAGAAGGCAGGGATGAAATTAAATCGAAAGAAGATAAAAACATGCAAAATTATTTTAAAGGAAATAAGAAATTACTCTGAAATGGGCTAATAAGGTTTGGAAAAAAACTACTAGTACTGAGTTAGTCGGAATTAAGAATGCTGATGGTGAAATGTTATGGAATACGGACAAAGTGGAAGACTGTATGAGTGATTTTTTCAAAAATTATGTGGAGGTTAAGCTATGGAACTCAACAACTATGTTATAGAAGATGATACGCTAGACAGTCCCGTTGTAGGTGGCAGAGGAAGAATCGATATCTGCGGCAATATATCCGTAGTTGAGAAACTGAAGAACGTTAAGGCTGCTGGTGTGGATGGTATCACCGCTGAAATGCTTAAGTGCGGTGGCAGATATTTGTTCGTGTGGCTGCGCGAATTTATAAGTATATGTGCTGAGAAGGGTGAGATTCCAATTGATTGTTGAAATGCGATTGTCCTCCCACTATATAAGAGGAATGGTGATTAGGGTGACTGTACTGATCACTGTTTTGATTAGCAAAAAAACTTTCTGTCAATTTGTGGCTTTCCACTATATAAGAGGAATGGTGATTAAGGTGACTGTACTGATTACTGTGCTGATTAGCAAAAAAACTTTTTGTGAATTTGTTGATCTGGAAAAACCTTTTGATAAGGTGAATAGAACTAAAGAGTCCTGAAAGAGTATGGAATGAATGGTTGGCTTCGAAAAGCAGTAAAAGCAATGACGACGTTGCTTGCTCGTCGGGCTCAGGTACCTCGAAACCGGATCTAAACAATAGCGACTGAGTCAGGACACTCATACGCGGCGAGTTAAGCTTCCCATTTCCTTGAGCCCGATACACACATTCGCTACTCATCGAGTGTCAAGTAAAAGTTCGCCGAGTACCGACTAGTGTGGATGGGTCAACTCTAGGGCACTAGGCGAGGGTTTGGTACTCGTACTCTTGATTACTTGTTGATCTTCCTTAGCGAACAAGAGAACGAATATAGGCAGGTACAGGCTGGTATAGGCGAGCATAGCCATAAGGGTCGGTACTTGACGAGTATACGAATATATGTATACATGTGCTTGAGTATGTCCGCCCCTCGTCGAGTCAATACTCGGCATGAGGCAAATATTCGGCACTCGGCGAGTAGCGAATGTGTGGAAAGTGTTAGCGAAGTTTCTTGCATCTTCCTTTCTCTCACTCTATCCTCTTCTGCTCTCTCCCTCTACCCCTCACTCTCTTACTCTTTAATCTACGCGTCGAAACGTATGTTTAACGGTTTGACAAAAATTCGTTTATTGATCATAAGCCCGATCCACACACTCGCTACTCGCCAAGTGCCGAATATTCGCCTTTCGCCAAGTACTGACTCGGCGAGTGGTGAGTATACATAAGCACAGGTCGACAGACATTTGTATACTCAATATGTTTTAATCAATCAATCAATTAAATTTTTTCCGTAAATGTATTCTCCAATATGAGTTCGATTTACATTTCAAAGGAAAGTTCAAGTAAAATTATTCATCATATTTCAAGTTACACTTCAAACGAGATTCCAAATTAGACATTAAAATCATATCTTGCCTCAAATTTCAAAATTAGGAAAATTAAGTTATAAGAAAGACAAAGAAGTTTACAAAATTCGTATAGTAATAATCAATATTGTAACAGCCAGTTGCAAGGGGTAGCTTGGAAATAGGCAAAACGATATCCTTCTGTGTGAGCATTACGAAATGTTGCGTCTCACAGGAGAGAATGTAGAGCGCAAACTCCGCATCCTCCCACTCAGTCGCGAATAGTGGGAGGAAGAGTTCCATAAAACGAGGCACTCGACCGAAAATCGGGGAGCTAATGGCTTGCAGGCGTTCTGTCAAGATTTCTCTGGAAAATACCTTGGGGGTGACTGGAGGATTCATTCTCTTGTCCTGTTCCATACCTCTCTCCGAAGGAAAGCACTTTAAATGCGTCTAGAATATTCTCTGGCACTTTCAAATCTCCTCGCAGTGATCTGCGCGGAGGAGTGGAGTGTAATGAAAGAAGATCCTGGAAATACAGTTAGTTTCTTTTGGGCAGACAGGAGTTCACTCTTCAATCTGGTCAAGAAAGATCCTAACCGGAATTTTCAGAATAACGTGCATTTTTCTTCGAAAATATTTCCAAGAGTTTGAATTCCTGAAGGGAAAACAGACTGCAAAAAATCATAAATCCATTTGAGATTCTCTCTCTTGTTAACCTTCGGCAGCTCTCTATCGCTCCATCGACAGCGTCTCGACGCGGAGACCTTACTCAAGGGAAGCGTCTCTTTTCAAATTGCCTTGTGTCCCTGTATCTGAGCTTAAAATTTATGACCTCGAGTTTGAAGCTGAGGCTTTCTTAGACTAAGGGATTATTTAGGATTTAGTAATTACGAGCTATTGAATAAAATAATAAAATTTAATAACGACATTATAAATTTTTGACACAATATAAGGACTATAGATCTCTGCTCTCCTGGCATTGCAAATTAAATTCAGTTCATCTGCTTGTAGCGAATCACTAAAGAAAAGACCGAAGTTTACTTCGTCATATAATCGATGTAGTGATCTCTCTTCTTTGAATATTTCGACAATTGTCGAACACAGGAAAGCGAAGATCATTGAACCAAGGTAAATCTCTTATGAGATTTATAGACAGCCAAATACTCTAAAAGTTGATGAATAAGATCTTTATGTAAAAAAAGCTAATTTTTAAGAGTGTGGTGTGTGAAATAAAATAATTTGGTAAAAGAAAATGTACTAGAAAAAGGAATAAAAAAATATAGAATTAAACAAGATAGAGTACTCACGTAAAGATCCCTCCGTAGATGTGAGATACTAGATTTGTAGAGGTAGAAATAAAGACTGAGCGCGACCTGTTCGCAATGCGTTTTTAAGAATCATACTTCTCTGAGAAAGGATTGTTTTATTACGAATTATTGATCACATTATTATCAAAGAATAGATGGTGGGGAAATGTCTGTAAATTATTCAGCTTAGGCTTATCGTTGAAAAAATATTCTATTATTCCGAGAATGTTACTTTTTCTCTCATGCGACCCTTGCCATTTTGAATTGATTTCATTAAAATTGCGTATAATTAATTATAGGCGTCATTAATTCATAATTAGTTAACGGCTATCCAAGAGTGGCAGGTTACAAATTAAATACTGATTTATACTATTCAAAGTAACAATTACATTTTAATCTAAAATAGCTTGAATCTCATACAAAGTTACGTGGCTTAAAAGCCTTTTTTCTTGTTTCTAACAATGATATATATGAGTATGGTCCGATTCATACCTTACATGTGATTCAAAATTAAACGTAAAAACTCTGTTTGATTTGAAACATCTATGTGCAAAAAATAAAGTTGAAAATTTTAAAAATATTAAAAAATTATTTATATTACTCAAAATCATTCAAATTAAAATTACTTTGTATCTGGAACATTTTGAATCACATGTACAGTTACGTGGCTTAAAAGCCTTTTTCAAATGTTTGATGCATTTTTAGTGTCTCGATATAATTTAACGTTTTTTATAGGGAACACTCTGTTTTACCTTCTCAAAATATTTTTACAACCCATGTTCTCAACTGACTTTCATCGTAACGCGCATTTTTAGGTTTATCTACAAAACATACATAAGTAGCAAATGCAATAGCATATGAATCACAATCTGTAGAATTAGGTTGCTGTTGGACTGAATCAAATTCAAGTTATGGTATCCACGGATAGAGTTTATTAAAAAATAACGATTGTTGATCGTTTAATATCATATATGTTAACTCTTGTTCCATCATAACACGTTCATATCCAGTGACCTATACCGTTTTTATTTTTCGCACCGCTATACTCGTATAAAAATTGCACATTTTTTTGCTTTTGGAGCTTCTTTTGTTCGGTGAGGAAATTGCAAAAACATAGTATCTTAGTGCTGATAATGTCTGAATTGTGAATTGATAAAGTCTCCAAATAAATTAATAGTTCCAGATGTTAAGCACATTTCAGGAGTCTCAATAACCTCTATATTTAATTGAGGAACTGAAATGCTTAAAAATAGTTGAAACCTTCCTCATCATCCTCAATATTGATAATTTCCAATTGATTGTTTGTTTTTTCTTTGTCACAAGATTCTTGAGAAACGCGCATGCATTCAAATTCTTGAGATAACTGTTCAGTTACATCACATAGGTATGTGTTTCATAAATGCTCAAATTATCAAATGAATGTAAAAATGTATTATCGTCAATAATTCGTATACTTTTATCAACCATATTCAAAGAGTTATCACTATCTAATTGAACGGAATCGCAACATATTTGAATAAATATTGGTTTATGATCGGAGAAATAGGTCTCACATGTTCCACAAAAATACTTTTCGATGTTTGAAAAAATTACATCAATTTGAGTATTAAAATCTGTTGTTGCAGTACCTTTCGTCAAAAGTGATGTCAATCTATTATTCAACATAAATGTTGTAAAAGCTGATAATCGTGTATCATCATTTAGATCAATATTAAAATCACCAATAACAAGTAGATCAGAATTATGTTTCAAAACAAAGTCTATATCAATTGTTACGAGGCGTATTCGGAATGTAAGGGCCGTTCGGTCATAAAACAAAATATATACGTTGAAAAAATCTTCAATTGGCAGTTTCAGTTTCCTTCAAACCTACTTCACTTTTTCACATAATCGCCATTCATTTCTAAGCACTCTTCATAACGTTGCACTAGCTTCTTCAACCTCTCTGCATACAGGTAGAAGTTCTCCGCCTGGGAATTCAACCAGCTGACAACGGCGGTCTCGAGTTCTTCGTCATCTTCAGACCGTTGTCCATCAAACGATTGTTTCAAGTACAATTTTGAAATTATAAAAGACTTAACAATTATAAATATAGTTGGCTGGCTAGATGTGTCATATAATATGCAAACAGAAAGTTTTTTATGTTAAAAATCGGCAGTTTGGACTATTTGCACAACTACAGGGTTTGGGGGAACTAGAAAGGGGGAGGGATGTGACAAGTGTACCATCACCCAACTAAAAATGCTGTTAACTCAGTAAAAAGGAAAATTTGTCTGTACGTTTCTGTCAGGCAAGCGTTAAAAGGTTTTTGTACATGAAGGAAAATCATGCTATATTTTAAAACTCTTTTTTTTGCAAAGAAAAAAGTTTTGTCTTTCAAAACATTTTTTGTGAAATTAATTCTGTATAATGTGACTATCTTTAAATCAATTGTTTTATATATTCGATTAGCATTTTATATACTATAGTAATTTTTTTCGCAGAGGGTATGGAGAATTTAATAAAAGTAATGCGATCCGAAATTCTAATTATTTTTAGATCAAGAGAATTGTTTCTTCCAGAGAATACAGTTGACATGCTAGAAATTTGGGGCAAATGTCAGTATACATATTCATAATTATAATTATACATAATGTCCAATACAGGAACATTAAATCTCAAACCTATACTCCTCTTTCAGGAGTATCTCAAGAATCAACCCTTGGGTCTCCTATGCTTATTGTTTGTGTAAATGATGTAGTGGGGCAAATAAAGTCCTATATATTAATCTTTGCCGATGACATAAAGATTTTCAGAATTGTATTATACATAGAAGATGCCAAAGCTCTTCAGAAAGACCTAGATATGTTAGTAAGTTGGTGCGAGGTTATTAAGCTGCCGATTAACCCTATTAAATGTAATGCTATGACTTTTCACATACGCGAGTCAATCATAGTTTTTGATTACAAACTTGGTAGCATATTGGTGGAAAGGGTTGAGCGAAATTGTGACTCAGGTGTTATTTTCGATTCTCGCCTTTATTTTATTGAACATGTATGTCTTGTTGCTGCATATGCGTCCAGAGCACTTGGCTTTGTCATCAGAACTTGTAACAACTTTACTAATATAAAAACTATGATAACTATTTTTTAATGTGTATGTATGTCCTCGGCTGTAATACGCAGCCCAAGTTTCAAAAACTATGCAAAACATTTAATTGGCTTACTCTCTCGGAGCGACGAATTTTAGCGTGCTGTTACTTTTTATTTAAGATCATCAGAGAAAAAGTAGATTCTCCTTTTATAATAGACTGCCTCCAACTCAAGGTAAAAAGATCTTCTGCCAGGCGTGACGCACCTTTTTACTTAAAATTTCCACATACTGCTATCGTCTTTAACTTGCCAGTTTTCGTGACGTGTAATCATTTTGATTTAATGCACGCGAGAGAGAATCTTACTTTAACATTACAAGCATTGGCGGAAATGCATTCATCAATACCCTTAACCAACACATCTTAGACCTGCAATCATAAGACGGTTATTGTTATGACTCACCGTTCTTAAATAGACAGACGTATTGATTACTAAATTTCTTTGTAATTTTTGAAATGACCCAATGTATTGCCTTAAAACCCAATTGTATACGCTTATTATTTTGTTTACACTACATATTAGGCCATTTTTTTGAAAATTGTCAACTTTATACGATTATTCTCTATATCTTGGTTGCCCAATCATGGTTTACCAAAGGCATTTGTTCTGAATAGAAGAAAAAATTATAAGTTGATGGAATCTTCATCCAGTGTATTCTTTTCGTGAAAAGTGGTTTGTTTTTCATTATTTAGAACAATTTTAATCAACAAACAATAAGAAATGTGATGACATGGATAAAAAATAATGATGCAAGCTGTATTTTTGTCCCATAACATAAAAAAATTTTTTAATGATCCTACACAACTCAATTGTTACTTGTCAGCTTTTGTGAAGTCCCAAGGTGTTCCAGTACATGCTATTATACTGTTGTGCACGAAATTGCTACGGTCGAATGGTTCACGTCAGATGTTATTTATTCATAGTAATGTAATTTCTGCCGAATAAATTTCACCTTATGAGAAAATTCAAAAGCCTCTGCATTTCTCAACTTCCCACACATAGAATTAATTACATCTTACATGAAAATACTTGTTCCAATAATATTTGACTGGATCTGAAAGGACTATTGTCTCAAATTTGCATATAATTTTAATTACTCTCAATTAATTTTCAAAGACACTGAAAAGCTAAGCCTTATTTTTGCCAATTGACAAAAAGAAAAAATTGTTCTTGTTGATTTAAAAAAATCTGTAAGAAGCGAATATTATGACTTGGTTTATTAGGAGTTTGTTGAATTTCGTTAAAAAAAGTAGGACGTTCCAAGAATGACAAATTAGATTTATTCAACGATAATGAAATCGGTTACGTTGGAATAAAGGAAACGAACGTGAGAGCATGAATATCGTTCAGCAGCCACTTTTTTTTACTGCCACGTCGTTCCGTAAGAGACTGACAGCTCACAGAACGGATTGACAATCAGAACTGAAAAGACAGTTCATGGGCGTAGACAGCGTAAAAAGTATAATAATTTGATGAGATAAATCGCCAGGCAAATTTTTTACCTCTCGTCTAATAAGATGAAAAAGCAAGAGATTTTTTTATTCGAGCAACTAATTATAATAAAATCAATTTTAAATCTGAATTGGTTCAACCGGAATATCAGTTATTTGGGAGGTTCACTGACTCTATAAGCAATTTAAACTATTAACTGCTTATTAAATACCTCATTTAAAATTTTAAAGAGTTCTAATTTTATCAAAAACTAAACAATATAATATACAGACGAGGGGTTGACCACTACTGAATCAAGCTGTGCACCTCTTTCTGAATTCTCTCGAAATCATTTAATTCATCGAAATCATTTAATTCATTGAATTCTTTGAATTCTCTCGAAATCATTCAATTCACTGAGTTCTCTCGAATTCATTCAATTCACTGAATTCTTTGAATTCTCTTAAATTTATTCATTTCACTGAATCCATTGAATGATTTATTTCTTGAATTCATCCAATTTATTAAATTCATTAAATGCATTCAATTTGTTGAAATCTTTGAATTCTCTCGAATTCATTCAATTCATTGAATTCTTTGAATACTTCCTTTCTCTAGAATTCTTTAATTTCCTCGAGTTATCCTGAATTCTGTTCAGTTCCACCTGAAGTCAATTGACTTTCTTTCAGTTCTTTAGATACTTTTTAATTCATTTGTATTCTTCTGATGTCGCTTCAATTCTACTTCAATTCGATTCTTGAATTTAACGAATTCGTTTGAATTTTCTTGATCTATTATTAATTTTCTTGCTTTCTGTCGAATTCCCCTGATTTATCTTGAGTTCGTTGAATTCATTGAATTATCTCGATTTCACCCAATTCATTGAATTACATGGAGTCCCTCTAATTTTCTAATTTCTTTGAGTGATTCTGATTTTCCCTTCAATTCCACTTCAAATTAATTGACTTTATTTTACTTCTTTGCTTTCTCTTCTAATCACTTGTATTCTTCTGATGTCGCTTCGATTCTACATCAATTCGATTCGATTGCATTTTTCGAAATTCTTGAATCCATCGAATTCGTTCAAATTTTCTTGAATTATTTTGAATTTCCTTCCTTTCTATTGAATCCCTCTGAATTATCTGTAATTCATTCAATTCTTTGAATTCTCGCAAATTACTTCAATTCATTGAATTGCTTGAAATCTCTCCAATTCTTTAAATTCCTGGAGTTCTTCTGATTTCCCCTTCAATTTTACTTCAAATGAATTGAATTTATTTTACTTCTTTGGTTTTTTAAAAATCACTTGTATTCTTCTGATGTCGCTTCGATTCTACATCAATTCGATTCGACTGCATTTTTAAAAATTCTTGAATCCATCAAATTCGTTTGAATTTTCTTGAATTATTTTGAATTTCCTTTCTTTCTACTGAACCCTTCTAAATTATCTTCAATTGATTTAATTCTCTGAATTCTCTCGAATTACTTCAATTCATTGAACTGCTTGAAATTTGTCTGATTCTTTGAATTCCTTGAGTTCTTCTGACTTTCCCTTCAATTTCACTTCAAATTAGTTGACTTTATTTTACTTCTTTGGTTTCTTTTTTAATCACTCGTATTTTTTCAATGTCGCTTCGATTTTAGATCCATTCGATTCGACTGCATTTTTAAAAATCTTGAATCTATCGAATTCATTTGAATTTTCTTGAAATATTTTGAATTTCTTCCTTTCTACTGAATCCTTCTGAATTATCTTCAATCCATTCAATTCTTTGAATTCTTTGAATTCTCTCGAATTATTTCAATTCATTGAATTGTATGAATCCCCTCTAATTCTTGAAATTTCTTGAGTTCTTTTGATTTTACGTTCAATCCCACTTAAAATCAATTTAATTTCTTTCAGTCACTTGGATTGTTTTTCTTCGCTTGTATTCTTCTCATTTCTCTTGAATTCCACTTCAATTCGATTCGATTGCATTTTTCTACACTCTTGAATTCATCGAATTCTTCAAATTCTCCCGAATTCATTCAATTCATTGAATTACATGAATTCCTTGTAATTCTTTAAATTCTTTGAGTTCTTCTGATTTCCGTTTCATTCCACTTGAATTCAATCGACTTTCTTTCATTTCTTTGGATTCTATTTTGATCACTAGTATTCTGTTGTCGCTTCAATTCTACTGCAATTCAATTTGAGTGCATTTTTTTTTAATTCTTCGGATTCTCTTGAATTCATTCAGTTCATTGAATTCTTTGGATTCTCTCGAACTCATTCAATTCACTGAATTTTCTGAATTCTCTGAAATTCATACAATTCGCTGAACTCTTTCAATTCATTTAGTTGTTTGAATTCTCCCAAATTCATTCGATTAATTGAATTCTTTGAATTGTTTCGAATTCATGCAATTCACTGAATTCGTTGAATTCTCTCGAACTCTTTCAGTTCATTAAATTGTTTGAATTCTCTCGAATTCATTCAATTCATTAGATTCTCTGAATTCTCTCGAATTCATTAGATTCCATGAATTCTCTCGAATTCATTCAGTTCAGTGAATTCAGTTCAGTGAATTCAGTGAATTCTCTGAATTCACTCGAATTCATTCAATTCATTTAATTCTCTGAATTCTCTGTAATTCATTCAATTCGCTGAATTCTTTCAATTTATGAAATTTTTTAAATTCTCTCGAATTCATTCAATTCATTGAATTCTCTCGAATTCATTCAATTCATTGAATTCTCTCGAATTCATTCAATTCATTGAATTCTCTCGAATTCATTCAATTCATTGAATTCTCTCGAATTCATTCAATTCATTGAATTCTCTCGAATTCATTCAATTCATTGAATTCTCTCGAATTCATTCAATTCATTGAATTCTCTCGAATTCATTCAA
>JAUMHM010000072.1:13530479-13548758 GCA_032362435.1 Melikaiella ostensackeni
CTCTGGCCAATCACAGGCATCGTAGAGAGTATATATAAGAGCAACATAATCTGAAGCTTCAGTTTCAGGTTAGCCCTAAAGAAGTGAACTGCACAATGTTCACGAAACGTCGGCAAGATTCGTAGTTTTGCACACGATTGAAATCCGAAACACCTCCTTTCATCATAATTTCTTATTTCCTTCAAAATCATTTTGCATATTTTCATTTTCTTCTGCTTTGGTTTTATGCTTGCTTTCTCTGACTAGTGCCTTTGCTCTTCTATTTTCATTCATACCTGTATAATCATTTTCTAGTCTTGTCCTCTCCTCATTGCTAAGACCTATAATATTCAGATTTCTTGAGTACGCTTGCTTTTTCTCGTCAACAGCCAAGCGGATGTCATCATTTTATCAAGCATCTCCAGTTTTTCTACCTACAGTTGCAGTACCTCACACTCCAAATGCACTCTTAAGGACGCTATCCTGTAGTATTGTCTATGCATTGTCCACATTTGTATTGCATAATTCCGTCTTCCAGTCTTCTTTATGATGTCCTAAATATTTATTCAGCTTTTCACGAAGCACTGTTTGTACTCTTTTTTCTGTACTTTTGTTTTGAAACTATTAGTTAGTAATCCGTTTCACATTCAAAGCCTCTCATAATCCTTGTATCTCTTATCAGCCCCCTCAGTGGCTCATCCGCTAAAGCAAAGTCAATCATATTGTGGCTTTTTCGTCTGCACCAAGTATACATTTAGCACATTTTATACCTGAACCAAGTATTTGTAATAAACAAGCCTTTTTCTAAGCACGAGTTACCCAATTTCTCCCCATTATTGTTTGTTTTTAAGTCTTTGAACTGCCCAAGTACACTGTCGGTACCTTCGCATTTCACACTTACTCAGCCATTCATATCTCCGAGTAGATTGATTCTTTCCCCAGGATTGCAAGTACCCATAATATTATTTAACGAGTTCCAGAAGGTATCTTCTACATCATTACTGTCACAATCGATAGCCTTCTCATTCCTACTTTACTCCAACCTACATTAATCTAGGCGATACAAATTCATAATTTTTGATACGCTATTTTCCTCTCTCACTCGTAATCAGACCGACTCCTTGGCGAGAGCATGCCTTTCGTCAACAGAAGTATCATTCCTATCCGAGGCTACATTATTATCATTATTATTTGTATTGTTAATCATTTAAAGTATACTCCCAACCATCAACAGGAAGCGAGAAATGTTTTTCACAAGTATAAAGTCATGTCGAAACCTAATAGCTAAATCGTCGTAAGGTGGAGTGCCAATTCATAATGTCAGTTCCACCAAACTTCGGTCATTCAAATGAAAGTATGAAAAAAAAGTCAGAGCCCAAGGAGTTATGATCAATTTATGTTACGTACTGAGGACAGCACCAGTCACCTGCAGTTTGGTCTTTAGAAATAGAAAAGGCCATTCATTTCTTCATGAATGTGGTAAGAATTCTCAACCCTGAATAAAACTTGACCAGCTTAGAAACTTCCAAAAATTTCCACTGAACTTCGAAAGTTTCCCACATTTCCGAAAGTTTCAAACATTCCAAAACATTTCTTTCAATTTTTAAAAATTTCTACAATTTTTCAAGAGTTTCAGATACTTTCGTCGAATATAAAATTTTCGACAAGTTTTACAATCTTAAAAAATCCCCACAAGCTTCCAGAAGATTCAAACATTTGCATCCAATTTCAAAAGTTTCCAAGGATCTCCCAGACTTTGCACAAATTTCACTAACTTTCCATAAATTCCCCATACTTTCCATAAACTTGAGGGGAAATATTAAACCTTTTTTTACGAACAGAGTTTCTGTCAAATGAAGGAAACTTTTAAAATATCGGACGTAGATCTAGAATCCCGTTTTCTTTTTAAAAAATTAACATTTTGGGAAATTTATCTTTTTTCGAAAATATAAAAGTAAAAATAAAATACTCATCGTTAATTCTTTTGCCATTCCAAATATTCTAAGATATTGGTGTTGCGCGAATTTGGTCACAAATTAATAAACTTCACGTGTAGCATTTTAAAACCGTAACTTACAATAAAAAGGCTTACTAAGCGTACAGAAAATTCAAAGACGTTGAAAATATTAAAAAGTAAACGCCTTACAATCAACTGACAGAGTTTTTAACTGTATTTTTTTGTATAAATATGCGAACTAATCGGGGTCATGGCATCCTTAAGACTGTGTGGTTTACAGAAAAAGCATATGCCTGTACTTGAGGAGAAATATGAAATCTTTTTTACTAGCAGAGTCTTTATCAAATGAAGGAAATCTTTGAAATATTGGACGTAGATATAGAATCATGTTTTCTTCTGAAAAACTTAACCGTTTGAGAAATTTATCTTTCGTCGAAAATGTAAAAGTAAAAATAAAAATAAAATACTCACCCTTGATTTTGTTGTCATTTCAAATATTCTAAGATATTGATGCTGCACGAATCTTGTCACAAATTACTGAACTGCATGTGCAGCATTTTAAGAGCGGAACATCCAATAAAAAGACTCACTAAGCGTACAGTAAACTCTCATTCAACTCTATATATTAAACTCTACAAATAAAAGCTAACACGCTAATTTCTATCCATTAAACTTGTGCCATTTACTCACTACGCGATAAACTCTACACATTCACTTTGTACATAAAACTCTCCACATTAATCGATACAAATAAAGTCGACATGCTATACTTTACATATTAAGTGTAAACGTTAAACTCTGCTCATGAAACTGTACACATTAAAGTCTACAAGTTGGAGTACATATATTTAATTCTGCATGAGAATCCACACGCTAGACCTAACTAACGCTAGACCTAAGTTTTGTTTCTCCAAAGAAAATTTTTTTAAGGAAACAAATATTCTTTTTGAAAAATGCCTTTCTTTCACTTACCTCTTTGATTGTAAAAAACAGTTGCACTAGGTAAAATCTGGTTAAAATTGATGTAATCTCAATATTATCAATACCAAACAACTAATGAAATTTTGCTCAAATCCTAATTCCGATCATAAAGTTAAAACCGTCTTCAAAAAGGAAGGTTAGATTATTTTTAAATAAAGCCTGCTCTACAAAAGTGCATACATGTCATTTCTGAGATGTCATCTGTTTTATAATATTTTACATGGATCTCAGTTGACAACTAAAAAATAACATATTGCGCTGTTGTAGGTCAAACTTCAGATCTTCCAAAAAAATTTTATTATACAGCATGCATGTCTTGGCACTTTTTTGGATCTCTTGAAATATTTCCCAAGATTCTTAATTGTCAGACAATAACCCTATTAATTGATATCAGTACTCGTGTCATAAAGGAGAATGAATCTCCAAAATTTAAGAATGATTGAATGTGTCTACCGAATCTTGTTATACAAGAGAAAACGAGAACAACTCTTCAGAAGCTTCTGAAGAAAAGCGAATAAATCAGATGATGAAAAAGTATCTCAACCTAATGCTTCCTACTAAAAAGAATTTTTTTATGAACCAGTCTAGCGATTTGCGGCACGAGCGAATCGGGGAACGACCTTCCCACGAACCCAACGGTAAAGCAACGAGCGATCTTCAGGGCACCTGACAAAAATCCGGAAGGATTGCCAGGTGGATAGCGCACACGAAGCTCATGGAACACTTGCAGCAGGCATGGAACAAGCGCAAAGACCGCGTCGAGATCGTCTACACACCTACTGATACACGTAGCCTTCCTTATCATTGCTCGAGTATGCAGCATGCTTTTATCTACTCTCCGTCCATGGGATCTAGATAATTTGTGATTAATTAGATATTATAAGCATTATTGATGGGAACAGCGAGGTCGGCTTAGAGACCAGGGAGCAGCAGGCAAAAGAAACCCTGGCCAAACGGACGGACGGATAGCTGGTCGAACCAACCACGGACGGACGGATAGACGGACGAATGGACGAATGGACGCACGAACGAGCGTTACAGAGATCTGATCAGGGACAGTAGGTGGTCCAACGGACCGCAACATCCACTCTCGCCATCAAGAGGGGAACCAAAGGCATCTTCTGATCCTGCAACCCCCGCTTAGCCCCTCTTCATACACCGATTCGCTGCTCTTCACTCTCCTTCGTGTGTTCTTCTTCTTTTTTTCTACTTCTGCCTCTTCTTATTCTTGAGTGCCTTGACTTCTTTGACTTGCATTCGCTAGTAATGCACCAAGTCTTAGCAACTTTGACAAGGCTAGTGGGAAGACCACAGTAAGTGATCTTGAAATCTTGATACAGGAACACGTTGCAGAACCTTTCGTTATTTGCTGCTGTTGCTTTTATCGGATTTCTCTGTGAAATGTTGATAACTGATCTGACGCCTTTTAATAGAGAAATCACAAGATATTTTTCGGTTTATTTTCTTGCAGCTTAGAGAGATTTTGCCTAAGATATCTTGAGTTGTGTCACTTTCTTGAAAATCTTTTTATTAATTCACAATTTCAATGGGGGTAATTAATTTTATATGTGTTTCATTAATTTATTTCATATACCCTATGATCACGAAACCTAAACTCCTTTAATTTGTATGAAAATTTTTTTCTGGCAACTTCTAGACCCATGACATGAACGTTAGTATATCCAAAAAAAAGTTGCAAGTTAAACTTTGAACATTATGTCCATATGCCGAACTGTACATGTTCTACGCACTAAGTCCACGCACTAAGCTCTGAAAATTTAATTCTCCACATTAATATCTACCCATCAACCTACACCCTAAGCTCTACACTCTCAGCTCTACACATTCAACGACCCAAGTTGATCTCTACATAGTGAGTCAACATGCTAATCTCAAGACATTAAGTTATACATTAAGTCTACGCAAAAAACTTTACTCATTTTACTCTCGAAATTCAAGTTAACACGGAATGTACTCACACCGTACGCCAGACGCAGGTTTGAACTGCTTAAGTGGGGATAAGCGTAGCTGAGGCCTAACCATGTTGCATGAGAGGAAGAGACGTCGGACGCTTGCTTCTCTACTTCCTCTCATGCTCCAGGGTTAGGCCTCAGATACGCTTATCCCCACCTAAGTAGCTTAAGCCTGCAACTAGCGTACAGTGTGAGTACATTCACGCTCATCTCTACACATTAAGTCTACGTGTTCCACTCTACATATTTACTCACAGCATGAGTCTGAACACATTATGTCTACAAGCTAAACTCTACACTTAATGTCTATGTAAACGTTGCTACCCGAATTTAATAAAAACTAGTTTTAACTAGTTAAGGTGCGAAGAATTCCAGCGCTTTTGTTAAATTCTGAAGAATTTTGGTTTTCAATCTGCCTTCGAGTTTTAACTAGCGGATGGTAGCAATACCATCCATACCTTCGGGTTGGTAAAACTCCTGGGGGCTCATGGAAAGGGGACAAGGGTGTCACCGATAACAAGAAAGTGACCCGGTCACTATACTGCGACCGGTCACATCCCTCTTCCTTTTTTAGGCCCCCCCTCGAGTTTCACCCCCTAATTATAGACGGTACTGCTACCATCCACCTCTTTAATGTCAAAATCAAATGGAATATAAGAATTCTTCAGGTTTTACTAAAAGCGCTCGGTCACTTTGCGCTTTAACTAGGACAACTATTTTTTTACTAAATTTAAGTATTAACGGTAACATATATACAAAGAAGTGTACAAGTTGAACTTTACGCAATTATCCGAAACGCTGCAACCTACACATCTAACTGTCCATTTTAATTTTACGAATTAACCTCTACATGTTCTGCATATTTAGATCTATATAGTCTACATATTCAGATCTATGCGTTTACATACTACCACATTCTCTACAAATCGAACCTAAATGTTGAACTTTTTAAGCGTTTACATAAAAGTCTACACGCTAAATTCTACCACTAAGCTTATCCATTTAACTCTACAGTTTACTCACAACAATAATAATCTTAACAAATTAAGATAATTTGATGTTACAGTGTTGACCAGGGTAATACGTACAATTGTTGATTATATCCGATGTCGCGAGTATGCTGATTATATCATCGGGTTAGCGCAACTTCGTACCTATTCAAAAATGAATTTTTGTTACCCGAATTTAAGCTGGTACTTTGAGCAGGTTAGAAAAAACTTATTTCAAAAATCATTTTCTCTTTCCCCATAATGTTAATGATTAATTATCTTATTATCTCATTCATTAAGTGCATTTTTTGCAACATAATGGAGAAAGAGAAAATCATTTTCAAAATGTCTTTTCCTAAATACTGCCAGTGCTACCAACTTAAATTCGGGTAACGAAAAATTTATTTCAGAATAGGCTTCTTGCCTCTCTTCCTGAATAGGTGCGATATTGCGGTAACCCGAGAACATGGTCTAAATTACTGGGGAGACTCCCAGCTTATTATTCTTATTGTCACTTGGCTGTGCGTCGACAGCTATTTTTAAGCTAACATCAAATTACCTAAACAGATATTGGACTCGGTTTGAAATATGGGGTTTATGAGAAAATTCATCGTCAATAAGCGCCTGCGTAGTTTAGTGGTGAGAACACTGGACCGGCAATTTAGAACCTTGGGTTCGAGTCCCAACGTAATTGCGGCGTGAATTTTTTCACAGATCCTAAGTATATTTCGTTAAAAAATATTTGTCAATGCATAGCCAAGTGGCAACAATAGAATACTGTGTGCTGAGGAAGGTGAGTTAGTGAAGACCAATTCCTCCTGCGTAGCACACGATATTTTATTTCACATATGTATGAAATTGTCACTCCTATGTCTGTAGAGAAAAAAGAAAGTTGACGTTTACAACTAACGAGTGTCAAAGTAACCCTCGCGCATGCGCATCAATTTTTATTACCGACAGTACATCACAAGTTGACCATTTACTCCGTTCCATGGCGCTGGTTATCGTGGAACACTTAATTCCTCAGCGGGACGTAAGTTCGTTTGACCAGGTCTCTAGGGAGGTAAAGTATAGAATTACGATGTGCGCATGCCCAATGGTTGACTTAACACTCGCGGGCTGTAAACGGCAACTTTCTTCTTGCCCTGCAGGCAAAAAAGCGGAATTTTCATGTCCAAGCTTCAGCCTCAATAATTGAGACCATATAATCAACATACTCGCGACACCGCATATCATCCACAACTTAACACGTTTGTCTACATGCTAAACACTATACATTTAACATTCTTTAATAAGCTCCATGCATTGAATATGAATGTTAAACATAAGTATGCACGGCAAACTCGAAACATTAAGCCCTAAACAAAGAGTCTGCAAGTTGAACTTTATACATTAAGCCTAAAAGCTACAATCTGCACATTTAAGTCTCCATATTCGAGTTCACACGTTTACCTCTACAGTCTACATATTAAGTCTACACGCTTAATTCAATGCATTTACCTTTTTATATCAAGCATTAGGTCTACACATTAAACTTTATACGTTTAAAATACTAAACTCTACACAATAAAGTCTGCTCGTTAAAGTTTGTTTAGGTTGCAGGAAAATCCTTTTCGTGTCATTGCTCTTTGAACACAGTCAATGGGAGAAAACTAATGATAATGAAAATATAGACCAAGAATCAAAAATTTATTAATGCATTTTTATAGCAGAAAATTTGGATAATTTTATGGATCGAACTTCATTTTTTCAGGCTTTTTCAATAGTTTCGAAAAATCAAAATTGACATTGAAGAAAATATCTTGGTATTTCATTAACATTTTTGTGTTAATTAGTTTACAGGTAGAGGACTCAAGGGTGATTTGAAGCTAAAGGGGAGTGAAAGAGACTCTCAGGGCGTGGTGATCCTGCCTCCTTGAGCTCCTCCACGAGCGCCAAACTGATTCCGTCTCTGCTGAAGATGTTCAGCTAAAGAAATTTATGATGATGATGTTTCCCTTATTAAAGTATGAAAACAATCAAAGCGATTTACTTTAAGCTAAATTTCTAAAAATAAAATTAATAATTTTCATCAAACTAATCGTGTTATTAATAATATTTATGTATAATCGTACGCAGCTAAAATATTCTGTTCGCATCTAATGCATTCCGTTCGCATCGAATACATTCCGTTCGCAGTATGAAGTTTGTTTGCAGTGATGCTTTTGTTTTTTTATTCGCCTTTCTTAAATTTGTATTGTTCTGTTATAAAATACAAAATGGCAGTTTATGTCAGGTTAACGTTTCCATAATAAATGTCATGTTGACTTTTCCATAAAAATTAATTCAAATTTGCCATGAAATTAATTCATTTATTGATAATTGGAAACTGACATGCTAGAGATAAATATATTTGACGTTGTATATAGGTTCCTTAATTTTGTTTCTCAGCTAATAGCTTTTTCATTTTTTTTATGACTTGGAATGCTTGGATAAAGAAGAAGCCTTTAACCTTTTGAACTTTTGATATGAGTTTCAGTAAGGATAATTAAAATGCTTAAATCTATTACAATAACCATTTTTCAATTTGGAGTAGCAGTAGAGTCTTTAACTTTCTTAGTTTATCACACAAAAAAGTCGAAATGATTTCAAATAATATAAAAGTTGTATGACTCTCCCATTTTCAAATCTTTCAAAACTGTTAATTTAAAGGCCTCCTTGTTGAAAGGCTTTCAGCTTGAAACTTTCAAAATTAAATTATTTCAAACTGAAATCGTTTGAAGTTGAACAACTTTGAATTGAAAGCATTCAAAATATAATAGATTCATATCAAAACATTGAAAATGATTTGGCTTTATTTTTTAATCTTTAAAAACTTTATCGTTTAAAAATCATTGCATTTCATAGTTAAAAAGAAATAATTCAAACCAATGCTTCGTTAAATAATTAATTTTAACCTGAAATGTCCAAAATTTTAGTTTCTGATTAACCTTAGTGAATTTCACCCCCTAAAATTTTTAATGGACCCGTAAAAAACATACCCTGAAAATTGGTATAAAATCGGTTAATAAAAAAACATGCCTTATAGCTTTTAAAATTTTTCACTGAACTAAATTTGCGAAAAGCGTTAATTTTGAAAATGTGGAAATAAAATGTGAAAATGTAGAATTAAGGTCATATAAAAAGTTTAGTTCTTCATTGTAAGCACTTCAACGAATGTGTATTAACAATTACTTTATAATTTTTACTCTCCTAAAACTATTATTTATTCCGCCTTAAAGATGACCCTCTAAGTAGTGAAATGAGAGTTTTGCAGTGCTTTGAAGTTAATTAATTTCTTATGACCATTTTTATCCCTAGATCATCTTTAAACAATATGTTATATATTTGCCTAGCCTCTCAAAATGATGTTTCAATTTTTCAAAAAAATCGCCATCTTTCAGACAATTTATTATATTTCATTCAAGAAATTTCAAAATGATATAATTTTCTAAATCGGATGAGTTTTAGAATCAATGTAAAAAAACAATATATTTTAAATAACATATTTTTCTAATAGTTTAAACCCTCTGTTTGATTATTATTATTTTTGATTATTATTATTATTTGATTGATTTTTGATTATTTTTATTATGATTTATGTTTGATTATTATTATTCGATATTTTACCAACATTCACTAACTATTAAAATGATTTTTTATTTTCTTCACAATTGGTTTTCAGCAAGAAATTATAAATTATAATAATTTTATAATCAAACTTTGCAATTTTAGTTGCTTAACAAATTGCGAGTTTGCAAAACGATGGAATCTAATTTATTGTACAATTTCAAATTTATGGCTTTTAATATTTCCAAAAATTCCAAGAGATTTCTAGATAACTTTGGAAAATAAATGAAATAACATAAAATTTCAAGGGATTCTAGCGATCCCAAAGATTTCATTGGATTCTAAAGTAGATCAAGGAATTTCGACAGATTTAAAGGATTTCATTAAATCTTCAAGTGTTTTCAGGAATTTCAAATATTTCTAGGGATTTAAACAGTTTTTTTTTCTTTGAGAACTTTAATGAATAAGTTTAATTTGATTCATATTCAAGGGATTTCAAATGATTAAATGATGCATAATTATTTTACTGGCTTTTGACGATTTTCAAAGATTTCAGAGGATTTCTAGAGAAGTTTGGAAAATTAATTAAATTAAATTTCAAAGGAATTCTTAGCGTTCCAAAAATTTCGAAGGGATTTCGAAGTATTTCAAGAAATTTCATAAAATAAAAAAGATTTCATTGAATCTCCAAGGCTTTAAAGATTCCAAAGAATTTCAAGACATTTGAAATATTTCATGAACTTCAAATAATTTTATAGGATTTCCAAATATTTCAAGGGATTTCTAGAGAACTGAATTGTAGATGATGAAATTTCAAGGAAATTCTAGCGATTGCAATGGTTTTTAAGGGATTTGAAGGTATTTCCAAGAATTTTTAAAATTTCTAGGTATTTGAACGTTTTTTTAGAGAACTTTAATAAATCAGCTCAATCTAATGTATGTTCGAGGTATTTCAAATAATTTCTACCTATTTCAATGGATTTTACAATTCCACGGGATGTTCAGAGATTTCAGCCAATTTCTAGAGAACTTTAGGGAATAAATGAATTTTCATTTTAAGGGATTACAAAAATTTCAAGAGATAAGAAGAAATAAAGAAAATTTCAAAGGATTTTGAAGATTTTAAGTTATTCGAAAAGATTCAATGAATTTAAAATAATATTGTAGTATTTCCAAAGATTTCAAAGGATTTCTAGAGAATTGAATTCTAGAGAAAAAAATGTGCCCGCCTCGCGGACACATTCTCATTTCGCGCTTCGCTCGCAAGCTTGAGCGCGACTATTTTTGATTTCAAATGAGAAAGGAAATTCATTTACTTAAGGCTCTATCGGTCTTAAGGAATACATTCTCAAAATAATATTCGCGCTCGATTTTCTGCGCTCACTGTGTAATATATACAAATAAATAGTTAAAAAGATGATTAAAAAATTATCTCAATGATTTACGATTGGTCCTATAATGAAATGTTTAACAGCAATTTTATTTGACCTTTTAAAAGCACAAATTCTACTTTTTTCACTACTTTTTTCTTATCTCGTGTCGTTTGGCTCAAAAATTAAAATAAAGATATTCCAATACTATTTTCTATAATTGAAAAACAAATATGCCTCCTACCAAAAAATGTTTAGAAGCAAGTTTACAGGTCTTCGTAAAAACAGCAATTTTCATATCTGAACTTTCTTTCGTATTCCGCGTTATTTGGCTCATAATTTGAATTTTCGATTTTGCGAGAAAATTCAAAAAGTTGTTATGACAGTCTTGGAGGACTTTCAAAAATAAAAGTTTTTCTCCTCCTGACTTTTTTTCATATCGTGCATTGCTTGGCTTAAAATTTTTATTTTCGTTTCTTTCTTTAAATTTTGTAAATGCCGTAACTCTCACAATTTTATTTTTATCGAAAAAAGTCAAGAAGATAAATTGTTCGATTTTCTGAGTACTAAGAAGATCCGTACATGGAATTTGTAAATTTGAAAAAAAGTGGTTTCAACAATTTTTGAAATGCTTTAACTTTTTGAATTTTCGTCCAAAATGGTTGGCTAATGAAACTGACCTTCATTTTAGGACACTAAAATAGTATACTAAAGGCCAATACAATCGATCAATTCTTTCGAAACTTATCATGCTCACAAACTAAAAATCTACAGACCCACACACAAACACAGACAGACAGACACATTCGTAGAACCGTGTTTTTCGGACTCAGGGGGTCTCAAAATTCGGACATTCGACAAAAACGGGGGGGGGGTCAAATTTGACATAAATCTAATACATTCTCTGATGAAAATGTAAAAATTCCAAGGATTTCCTAGCGATTTACAGGCAAAGGATTCCAACGAATTTTAAGAGATTTAAAAAATTTTAAGGAATTTAATAGAATTTCACAAGACTTGAGGGAAAAAGTTCAAAATTATTTTATTTTTATGGGTATTTAAAATAATTTCTATAGATTTCTAACTATTCTAAAGATTTCGAAGGAATACAAAAGGGTTAAAATATTCGGAAGGATTTCTACGAATTTTAAAAAGTTTTTACCTGAGCAAACATTGCTACCAACTTACTGTTACGGCCATATTATTGCCATGGTTTGACAATTGCCATTTTTATTGTTGCGTCAATCTACAATAAATCGCCTCCCTTTTTAAACAAAAAACAGGAAAAAAGTAGCAATTAATAAATTTAAAAAAATTTAATTATCATAGAAGAAATTAAAAAATTATAGAAATTATTAATTAAAAATTTAAAAATTCAAATTATAGAAAAAGTATCGTGTCCCATATGTTGAAAAAGTGACGATTTAAAACTCGTGTGATAGCCACCCTCGCTCTGCTCGGGTGGCTAACTTCACACTCGTCTCAAATCTCTTGCTTTTTCAACTTATAGCACAATGTACAATATTTAGTGTTTTTGGTGGGATTATTAATTAGCAATGTTATGCGCGCGCTACAGCATGCGGGAAACGTTACATTTTTCGTTAATAATAAATGTAGTGGTTAATTACTCGGATTTTTGGTGTACACTAACTAATAATAATAATCAGCATTGGAACAAAGAATACAAAAATATTGAAGAAATTGATGTAAAAAGAAGAAAAACTAGAAAGCAAAGATCATTTTGAAACACTCATAATCTCAGATGGAAATACTGTACACACACATAGCGAATCTGCACAAATAAACTTGACACGTACAAAATATGTGTATTCCTTTGAATTATTTGAAATAGTTAGATATCTGTAGAAGTCGTTTTGAAAACCCATGATAAGAAAACAAATTCAACTTATTCCTTTAAGTATTGAGAAATTTTATTAAATTCCTTGAAATATCTGGAAATCTCTTGAAACTTTTTGATATTCCTTGGAATATTTTAAATCTCTTGAAACTCTTTGGAATATTTTTAAATAACGTAAAATTTTCAAAATATTTAGAAATCGTAAGAATGCATTAAAATAAGTAGAAATCATTCGAAGTCCCTTTATCATAAATTAAATTAAATTTATTCATTCAAGGTCGATAAAAAAAAAGAAACCCTTAAAATCTCTACAACCTTTGGAAGTTCAATAAAATCCTTTGAAACCTTTGCTTGTAAATCGCTAGGAATCTTTTGAAACTTCTTACTCTAGAATTAGGTTCTCCATAAATCCTTTAAAATCTTTGGAAATACTTTAATTTTCTTTGAAATCCATTGAATCTTTTTAAATAACTTAAAATCTTCAAAATCCTTTAAAATTTTTAAAATTTTTCATATCTCTTGAAATTGTTGAAATCCCTTGAAATGAAGTTTCATTTAGTCCCTAAAGTTCTTCAGAAATTCGTTGAAGTCTCTTAAAATCTCTTGAGGTCGTGAAAATCCATTTAAATAAATAGAAATTATTTGAATTCCATTTAATTAGTTTATTAAAATTTTTTTTGTTTGATAACAAAAATAAATTGATAGTTAGAAGAATGAAAGAAATACTTGACGGACCTGTAATATAATAATTTATTATTATTAATATTATTATTATTATGTTGCTACACTCATGTTCATTATTTCAGGAAAATAATAGGCCCGTCAATTTTTTTTATTCGTCTACACTACCAATTTATTTTTTTCACTCAGAAAATCATATAAAATGCATAATTTAATTCATTTCATTAACAATTAACACTATTTCGCATAAAAGAGGAACACTTATAATACTAGTACATCATTTGTTAATTTTGCTAATAAGTTTTACAACGATTTTGGGTAAAAGCTTTGGGTTAACTAAAAATAGGCACAATCTTGAATTAATAACATTTTCCGAACCACGATGGTATATTGTGTGAAACGGTAGGCAGTATATTTAGTCGACGATGGTTTTGTATGAAAAAATGAATCGATCGATTAGTTTTCTTAAAAAGGTAGCATATGTACACGTTATTCACTATGTTTATGCAGCTTCATCCAAATCGATAGATTGGTTTTGGCTGACGGTGCGTCTGCATGTTGAAAATAGCAAGTTCTTCGATGAATTAAAATCTAAATTTATGGTATGTTCATTTATCACTTTCTCCCGCAAAAGCGGCATATGTACACGTTATTATGTTTATGCAGTTTCATCAAAATCGATTAATTGGTTTTGGCTGTCGGTGTTTCAGCATGTTAGTACCAGTAAGTTTTTTTTATAAATTCAAATTTAAGTCCTTCATATGTTTATGGATCACTTTCTCCTGAAACAGCGGCATACCTGTATGTACACCTTATTTACTATCGCAAAGTTTCATCGAAATCGATCGATTGGTTTTGGTCTTCTAAACTCACAAAATTTGTGTACTTTGGTGCGTTCTTTATACCCGCCAAGCTTGGTTAAGATATCTCATAAATTGACTGAGACATTCCACTTTTAGTGTTCAAAATCATTTATGTTACAGATAGTAATTTCCGGTAGCGATTTTTTTTCTTTTTCGCATTTCGTCCTTCATAGCAAATTTTTTTCTCGTATGGGTATTTAGATTCTTTTTCTACTTCCTTTTTAGTACTTGGCGGAGATTCGCTACCGCGAATCTTGATTGGAAAAGATTACAGAATATTCATGTAATAATGCAAATCAGAGAATTTAAATCTTGCACCAGAGTATAATTTGCTAACCATATTTAGGACTTCTAACAGAACGCCGTATACATTCAATCAAGCAAAAATTCATCTTAGAGAAACGTCTCTGTCGTAAATGGATAAGAAACAACATCTTCGCGTGCATTGGCGTCTGTCTTCTTTGCTTCTTCTGATCTTCTCTCTTTTCCTGTCTCCATTGTCAGACGCGCTGCTACACAGAACTCCACCTTGTCTTTCTACCTACATCGCATTCGCTGACAGCTTCCCGTACAAGCTTGCAACCTGAATCTTGAGGCAATGTCAGGAAGCGACGCGCTTCTCATTGCCGGATTCGTGACGTCAGACTTTTTACGACATCTTCACCTTTCTTGGCTTCAAATCATAACGAGAATCTTTAACATCCAATTTACTAGAAAATGTTATGCTATCAAATTTAATTGAGGAGTGACACTACTATGTAGTTGTAATATTAATAATGGTTATTATTTATCAATATTTTTCAACTTTACGAGCCTTTAGTGACATGTATCAATAGATATTTCGTTAAGCGAAAAACCATTTGCAACAAACTATTGGTAGAAACTAGTTATTGATGAGGCTGTTGGAATTCCAATCATTTTTGCCAACCTGATATGAAAGGATATAATTTTTATTGACAATGATTCAATGTATTTTCTATCATGGGAATGTTTTCCATGCAGTGAACGAAATTTTTATCGAAATATTGAAGAAAAGGACCGATATGAATAATCCGCATTCTTTCTCAGAAAGTCCAGAATTAGTCTGGGAGACCATGCGAAATAGCGAACAGACATTCATAATCTATAGAAATCATCTATTTTCTTCATTCGTCATAAAACTTGTTCTTATGAATGTAAGATAAATTGCTTGTTTTTTTTTTCTAGAAATAATCGAGCCAACTTATTCCTTAATGAATTTTAACACTTATTCGATTCCTACCTTACCGGCATTATTTTTTGGAGCTACTACTGCCTCGCAAAAAGAGACATCCAGTTGAAGGTTTGGGAAATTAAATAGAAGACACTAACTTACATGCCCTTGAGCTTTGAATATTTCGCATGTGGAAATACAAATAATGAGACATCTGGCAAGATCTGCCACCAATAAATCTCATAATTATGTTTAAAAAAAAAACAGCTTAAAAGGAGGTAACATGCGTCCTCAAAAAAGGTTTTCTCAGACTACAGTCATTTCTCCCCCTCTCCGCAATCTCCTCACTCCCTCCTCTATCTACCCCTTCTCTTACACTCGTCCCCATCCTCCTTCAAATCTCCTCTCATTTCTTTTCCACACGCCTCTCTGCCTTTTATCTTCTAAAAACATCTGTCCCTACTCCCCCTCCACCACACCTTATAATCCATTCCGTTGCACCAACCGTTCAACCCTTTTCCACGAGCCCCTCCCCTCACTCCCTCAAAACTTCACAAACTATCTTCTCTTCACTCCCTTCCCCTCTATTCTCTCCATCCCTCCACCAACACCCTAACCTCACACAGAAAAAAGAATTCTTGATTAAAGCCCAAAAGTAGGCTTGCTTCAAGGTGTAATATATGAAGTAGCCCCGAGCAAGAAGAAGAGTCTTATGTACTACAACGGTCGTTTGATAGGTATGGTAAATTTCCCGCTAGATGGCGTCAAAATGAAGTTTGTAGTATATGGCTAAGAAATAGCACCCTTCAAACTAACCTCTACCAAGCTTCAGCCAAAACCAACGTTTAGTTTGAATTCTGCATATGTTTGAAGTGAGCATGTTAGTAGTTCTCGAAAAAATGGAGGAAGAAGAGTTCCATGCAGTGATAAAACTTTTTTTATCAAAAAAATTGGACGGCCGCGCAGATCGAAGCCAAGTTAGATGAAGTTCACGTGTAGTCTGCTCCTTTGTTGAAAACCGTTTATTTTCGGATAAACAAATTCGAACGTGGGCTAACCACAACTGAAAATGAAGCGCACTCCAGACGCACAATTGAGGTCACCACATCGGATATTTTGGAAAAAATTCATCACATAGTTATGGAAGATCACCGGATCAAGGTACGTGAGATTTCTGAGGCTGTAGGCGTTTCCACTGAATGAGTCAATAAATAACATCTTGAGGTAAAGAAGGTGTGTGCAAGAAGGGTGCTGCCTCCCGATCAAAAGCGCAACCGAAAAGACGTTTCAGCGTAGTGTTTGGCGAAGTCTAATCGGAATCCGCAGGAGTTTTTGCGTCGATTCGTGACTGTGGACGAAACCTGGGTACACCACTATACACCTAAGGCAAAGCAGCAATCAAAGCAGGGGGTACTGCCTAGTGAAAGTGCGCCAAAGAAGACAAAGACTGTTTTATCAGCTGGAAAGGTGATAGCCACAATATTTTGGGATTTCCAAGGAATGATCCTCATTGATTCGTTGGAGAAGGGTAAAACTATGACAGGGACGTACAATACAACATTATTGAACCACCTCCAAGCCGAGTTACAATAAAAACGGCCATGATTTGCGCACAAAAATGTGCTGTTTCATCACCACAACGAAGCGGCTCACACCTCCGCAATCGTAATGGCAAAATATACACGAATTGGGCTTTGAAATGCTTCCTCATCCACCCTATTTTCAGACGTGGCTCCATGCGACACTGAAAACAAGCTGTAATATAAACTAAATCTTTCTCCTGGAAAGGTAGCGGAGAAGGGAAAAGAGGATGACGTGAACAAAGAGGAGAGCAGTAATAATGCACTAGGAGTAGATGGTTATATGGAAGGAGGATAGGTGTTCTGGTAAGAGGGGGTGGATGTATGGGATAGGGAAAGATATGTTCATGGGTGAGGAATACAAGGAAGAGGTATGGGCTGCTCTTTAGGAAATGGTAATAGAAAAAAAGAAAATAATAGAGAGGGTGCAGGAGCTAGGAGTAGATTGAGAAGGTGAGAATGAACAGAAGTGGTGGATCAGAGGTGAAGAAGGTGAGGGGTATATTGATGTTATCTAGATAAGGATTCCATTACGAGGTCGAGGATAAACAGAGTGGATAATGGACGAGGAGGGATATAAATATGAGAGGGGAAAGGGTAGATAGGATAAAGGTTAGAGGAGTATGTGGGAGAAGATGAAGAAAGTAGAGGTCGGGAAGGTGGTTATGAAAGAGAGGGTTATAAGAGCCATGGGGATGATGGGTAGAGCAGAGGAGGCGATAGTAAGTAGTCTAGTAGATGGGGGCGAGTGAGGGGAAGGATTGAAAAGAGGAGTGATAGGATGATGGAGAGCGGTACAGGTGATGATCTGTAGATAGGAAGGGGTGGACGAGGCCGAGGGGAAGGAGTGAATTGCGAACAGGGGCGGGAAGAGGGGAATTTTAGGGGTAGAGGGAGGAGAGGAGGAGAGGAAAACAAAAAACATGTAAAAAAGGTATTAGAACGTTCGCATATGAAACTCATCATGATCAGCGCTTGCCGCCCGCTTACGCATTAATTTTTTAAAATTAAAATTCGTGAATTGTGGAAAAAACGTGAGTACTGCAATTAAAAAATAAGTCCTTCATAGAAAGAACAGGATGATACTGTCAAGGAGTGGCTTGTACCATTAGCACATATTGCCGCAGTCAAGTTTACGATCCCCGGAATACCTTTATTAGCGCTTGAAAGCGTTTTGCGACCAGTATTGAATACGTTTGACAAGTGGAGCGAGACTGAATCGGCTGAGAAACAAAGAAATAAGTAGCAATCTTTCTATAGCTATCAAT
>JAUMHM010000072.1:13548858-13563935 GCA_032362435.1 Melikaiella ostensackeni
TTCCACCTAACTAGCGACGTTCTGAAATTAAATACCGGGTGCGTAGTAAAAACTTGTCGGGATGATTATTCCTCGAGGCAACGAGGGCGGTCTCAAGAAACCCGGTATTTGCTACTTATAGTGAAGTCGTTACACAAATCTAAATGAAGGAAATTACTGAATTAGATTTATTATTTGTGACTTCATTTCTGCAACTTTCTATTGAATTTACTAGTACTTTTTTTCATCTCCTGCTATAATTTTATTCTTAACATATATTTTTTTCAACATTCAAAATTGTATGGTTGTTAATTCAAATATTTTAACATAGTGTAATTTGAAAATGTAAACTTTTACACCGAATTAATTTCATATTATTAATGAAGAAGAAGAATAAAAATTCTTAATATTCCAAAATTTCTATAAGTCTTAAAAGTAATCTGGAAGTATTACGAATTGGTTAGTTTTTAGTTTAGAACGTTTGGAAAATGTTCAAAAAACTTTAATATTTCACTTCAATGATATCTTGAAATCTTTCGAAATATACCTTTTAAAAGCTTTCAGAATCATTCAGAACGTATTAAATAAAATTCTTCTGATGTCTTCAAATATTTTCCATATTTTTGGATGGACTTTAATACCCTTGTACAATACTGTTAAGTCTGTACAAAATCTTCAAAATTCCTTCAAAATATTTCAAACAATTTTTTAAGAATTTTAATCTCATAAAATACTTAAGTGTAAGAACATTATTTTTAAAATTTGATTACTTGATTAAAAAGAGATTTCCGACAGATTTTATTTATTTGATGTGATTCCAGCCGTGTAAATGAATTCCAAAGGGCTATGGAAGTACATTCAAAGAATTAAAATACAAACATCGTTGCAATTGGCACCTTCCTTGAGAGGATGATTACCGAATGCCATGCGCGCAAAGTGCAAACTGCAAAGATAGTTGGCGCGCATCCGCATACGTCGGCCATTCTGACCAATGGGATTCCAGATTCCGTAGAAAGAGTAATCTCCAGGAACGTGGCAAAAATAGAAATGGTCGGCCAGTTTCATTTCAATTACTATCGCAGATTTCAATCTCACGGGTGCCTCTGATTCACCGTTTAATCAATAATCAGGAAGAAAATAAATTTTTTCATTAATTTCATTCAACATTTTTTTACCACGCAGATATTTAAATATTGAAAACATTACAAGTAATGAATTTTTTCATCATTACAATTTTTTGTTTTTAGTTCTCTTAAGCAGCTTTAAAATATTAAAACATGATCAAGACATCAATGGTCTAGAAATAAGTGATCGGCTAAATGGTCAGAACAGATCTTTTGAGCTTATATTATGATTTTCAATAAATAATATTGAAGAGGAAATTTACGATAGAAAAAGTTCAAGCCTCCAGTAGTGTTTTTCCCAAACAATTTTATTCTTCTTTATTTGTCTATACTCTCCCCCTTTCACGGGTTTAAGAGTCTTCACAGGTTTGCACTCAAGTCTTAAATCAGTACGGGTTTTGGGCATTGCATAATTTGACCGTGAGACTCTTCCAAGAGTTTCTACGATGAAAACAGTCAGGGCCGTATGAACCATTTCCAGTAGGAATACATAATATTAATTAACTCTATTTTTTTACAAATGTAGATTTTTGTTATCATAAGACATGGACCTTTTTTAATAATGAAGACTAATTAATGAAAAGAGAATTTTTCGCGTGTATTTAAAAAAAATGCGAAATATGTACGCGACTGCGTGAGCTGCCCCCTTTGTCGCTACGGTATTGCGTGATTGTCTGAAGGTCGCCGCGCATCTTCCCCTGTCCCACGAAGTCCCTGGTCATCGAGTGCGAGCTGGCAGAATTCTAGGGACGCAGTAATCTGAGGCGCAGTATACCGAGAGTTAGGTGTATTACATGTTTTCTTATCGACAGTCCTTATATACGACCTTACCAACTATTTCTTACACATTGTCTTGACCACTTGTTTAAATCCTAGATGCTTGCGACCTTACCCTAGGCTTTCATTTCTTCTCAACACTACCAATCTGAAAACTGTAGCACCGTTCCGCAATACTACTCCGTTATTTTCCTTCTTTAGGAAATATTTTTTTCTTCATTTCTTCATTTTCGTCTTTTCCCTGCGCTGCGTAGCCAGCTTTCTCCCTCTCAACTCTTCCAGCTTCTTCATCCACTCCTCATCCTGACCAATCCCATTTAAAATCCACATTATTCTCCCTCTCATACTCTCCCCTTCCATTTCATCTCATGTACACTTTTCTAACACATGCAACCATGATTCTTGCTCATACCTACATACTCTACACAGATTCTCCTCTTCATTCATCCAACACCTACATACATTTTAATCTTCTTTAGGTATTCCAGCTCTCCCTTCCTCTTGACCATCCCACATCAGCTGTTATACCTTGACTCCGAAACTTTTTCCCATCTTTCCTCTCTTTGCCCTGCCGTCATCTCCTTCTCTATTTTTTGCCATTCTCTACCCCTCATTTTCATATCACATTCAAGTCTGATTTTGTATCTCTCTCTTCATCGCATTTCGAACGTCCCACGTTACGTTTCCACTCTTTATTTCTAATCTCTTGCTCATACGCTTCAGCAATCCTGCTTCCCTCCCCTCTTCTTAGTTTCTCTTCAGAATTCCAGGATCTTTCCAATTGCCTGACCACTATTTTCTCTCGTCCTCTTTTTCCCTTCACCATATAATCCGGGCATCTGTAATTCACCCCCATGACTCATCTCAGAAGCCTCACATGCAGACTTTCCACTCTCTTATGCTCTTTCCATCTCCAAATTTTTACTCCATAACTCAACACTGCCAATCGTCCTTGAACCTTCTCTCCCCTATACCCCACACTTGTCCTATTACTTTGCTTGCACATTCCAATCTATCCTCCATTCCTCCGGTCACCCTTCGCCTCTCCAAACCTCGTTGAAAATCCTCCACATCTCTTCTTTCACCCCTTCTCCACCATATTTCAGTGCATTATTCTGCAAGTCATCCTCACCTGTTGCCTTGTTTCTTTTCAGCCTTGCAATTGCCTCATTCACCTCTCTTCTACTTATCTCGTTTCCGCTGTCCTCGTATCCCGCTATTGCCTTTCTTCTCTCACCCTTTACGCTATTGTCTACGCCCCCTAATATGCTCTTGAAATACTCCGTCCACTCTTTTATCCCGATTCCCACATTTGTGCCCTTCCTCCCCTTTTTCTATTTATCACCTCCCATTCCCTTCCTTTCTGTACCGCTTTCTCTACCTCTTCCATGTATCTTTCCTTCTCCCTCTGTCTTTTTCACTCAAAATTCGTTCGTGATCTCTTTTCTCCTGTTGAGTTCCCATTTTTCCTCTTTCCCCTTTCTTCATTTTCTTACATTCTCCTTCATCCTGTCTTTAATTTCTCTCCATTTATCGTGCCACGTACCTCTCCTACCCCGCCTCAATATCCTTTGGTCTCACCTCCTTCCTTACCTTATCAATCACTCTTTTAAGTTTTTCTAGTAGCGTATCTACTCCTTCCTCTTCCATACTCCCTACCTCCTCCTCAACAATTTTATTGATTCTCAATAGAGTTATATTAATTATATATGTATATTTTCTTTTTGATTGGTTAAATTGGTGACAAAGAAAATATTTCAAAAATCCAATATCTATTTATAATAGTACTGTTCTTTTATATTTGAACGGTCGACATACTGTATTTTTCCAAATTTTGAAGTTTTAATATCAGCACATGTTTTTAAGCTATTAACAAAAATGTTGACATTATTTGGTCTTCTATTATAGATAACTATAGAAAATACTATTTCTGGAAACGTATTATTGGTGTGTAATTTTGAAAATTACTAAAATGTTAATTTTTTCTTTAGGCTCGTTTTTTGGTTTTGAAAGAAAGGCGTGATCCTCGGAACACAAAATATTTCGACGAATATTGACACGGGTGGAAGCAAAAGAACTTTCAGCTTACAAGATGGGAAACATAGTATCTACTATTCACTATTCAATCAATGAACAGGAATCAAATAGATTTTTTCATTGATTTTATTCTACAGTTTTTTTATTACAGATATGTTTAAATATAAAATACATCAAAAGTGATAAACATTTTCCAGTATAACAATTTTTGGTCTTTAGTTTTTCTGAACATATATTATTCATCTAAATAAATAAAGGTCTATTTATGCAAATATGAAAACTTAAAATGTATGGTCGCACATGGGCTTAAAGATTGCACAGTGGCAAAATTTGAACATTGTTCAATTGAAAAGTTGTCCTCTTTTAAATTGTACAATTTTACGTTTGCTTCTTCAGAGATTGTGCGATTTTCGAAAGTTTGAATTTGTAAAATATTGCGCGATTCAGTTATTCAGGTGTTCCACTTTGAATTCTTCTATTTAAAATTTCATTTTGAATATTTCAAATTTAGAATTGTTCCGTTTTGAATATAGGAATATGAAAATGTTAGAAGCCGGAGAAATGTTTATAATCCGGGGTTACCTGAAGTGATTCCCTGGCCGACACAAATCTCTTCCCAGCGAACCAGGTCTTCAAGTTGGGGAACAAGAAGAAGTCGCACGGAGCCAAGTCTGGAAAATAGGATGACTGAAAAATCAATTCTAAGCCCAGTTCGTGTATTTTTGACATTGCCATTGCGGCACTATGAGCCGGTGCATTGTCATAATGGAACAGCACTTTTTTGTGCGCCAATCGTGGCCGTTTTTTTTGTAGCACGGCTTTCAAACGGTCCAGTGATGATGCATGGTACGTTCTCGTTATAGATTTTCCCTTCTCTAAGTTTCAATGAGGATATTTCCTTGGGGATCCCAAAATACTGTAGCCATCATCTTCCCAGATGACATAATAGTCTTCGCCTTCCTTGGCGCACTTTCGTCAGGCAGTACCCATTGCTTTGACTGCTGCTTTGTCTCAGGTGTATAGTGGTGAATCCAGGCTTCACCCGCAATCACGAATTGATGCAAGAAGTCCTGTGGAATGCGATTAAACTTCGCCAAACACTGCGCTGAAACGTATTTTCGGTTGCGCTTTTGATCGGGAGTCAGCAGTCGCGACACCCATCTTGCACACGTCTTCTTAACCTCAAGTTTTCGTGCAAGATGATTTGCAAGACTCATTCAGTGGAGATGCCCACAACCCTATAAGTCTCATGCATCTTGATTTGGCGATCTTCTTTAACCATACGAGGATTTTTTTCACCACATCCGACGTGGCGACCTCCATTAGGCGTCCGGAGCGCGCTTCATCTTCAATCGTGGTTCGACCACGTTTAAATTTGTTTATCCAAAAATAATCAGTTTTTAACGAAAAAGCAGCTTCCCCGTGAACTTCATCTAACTCAACTTTTCTCTGCACAGTCAGCCTACTTTTTAAATAAAAATGTTTTGTTACTGCACGGAACTCTTCTTTCTCCGTTTTTTTCGAAATTTACTGACACGCTCACTTCAAACGTATATATGCTAAATGCAAACTGAGTGTCCCGATTGACTGAAGCTTGTCAAACTTAGTTTATAGAGTGTGAATTCTTGCCGATATACTACAAAGTTAATTATAAGGCATATAGCAGCAAATTCATCTTACTTATCAAACGGTCCTCGTATCAGATAATTCTATTCCCAGTATTTTCCCGCTAAAAATTCATTTTTCTTATGCGCAGTAGCTTTTCAAAAAATTTTTTTAGAAGCTCTAGAAGTAATTGAATCGATATTATGTCTTTGAAACAAACAAGGTCGTTAATTTTGCCTAGATCCATCCGCTTCCTATGTCAGATCGTGTTTACCCTTTGAAAAAGAATGCAATTTTTTCGGATGAGCCAATCCATCCTTAATCCTCGTTACGATAATTCTAGACTCGGACTTGGAGTCACGAGGTCGATAGAGTTGCAAACGTAAAATCGATCGTATACACCAGTAGGTAGGTATGCACCTTCGCTTCAGATCGGATCGAAACGATCGGGATCTATCGTGCGAGAGTGCCGGCAAGAAATAGATCGCCGATTGTCCCGCAGCGTTATCCTCGACCCGCTTCGCTTCGATCGAGCCCAACTATCAGAGTCAGCAATAATAATTCCAGCCGATACGAAAGGGGCTATTAAAATCCACGCCGGTTTGTATAAAATCAGTGAAACGATGCAAAAAACAGAGTTGGGACTTAATCAAATCAATTGATCTCGAAGTGAATCGACACGTGTTTATAGAGCGTCCACGTGGAATTGAGGGTTTGCTTGATCAATCTTTTTATTGTATGGGAAAAAAGGGAAATAGTTACATATGTCACGAGATCTATGTGTACGCTTCACTCATCCATCTTTCATCATTTTAATATCTCTTTGAGGTTTACGTCCTCATCGAGAGGCCGGGAAAGCAACAAGTAATTAGTAGATCGATGGCAGCTCGTTATCAGATTCCGCAGATTTCCGATGAAAACCTAGATTTCTAATTGTCTCATATCCTTTGCCACTCCTACGTTTCTCTCCTGGCGACTAGTTTTTATCATGTTTTAGTATAATTATAAATTAATTAAAGGAACACTATTGAATCATTTAAGGGGCCATCCATAAATAACATAACAGCTTTTGTGGGGGAGGAGGTTCGGAAAAATGTTATGATCTGTCACATGGGGGGTGAGGGGTAAATAGATGTGACATAATATTTTCAAGAAATCTATAAGAAATCCGGGTATCCGAAATTATAAGATAACCAGGGCTGACAGCCCAATTTTTTTTGGAAAAAGTGAAAAACTGACCACAAGTGATTAATTTCAAGCTCAAAAGGTGAGTAAAAGTCAATAATAATGTGAGCAATGTTTTTTTGAATTCACAAGAATTCGGTAAAATTTATGAGAATTCCAGGTGAATTTGAACGAAATCAGGATAAACTTATGAGAATTCAGAAGTAATTCAGAATAATTTAAGTTAAACTTAAAAGAATTCACGTGAATTGAAAAAAAATCATTGATTTCAGCAAAATCAGAGTGAATTTAGAAGAAATTAGGAGAATTCAAGGTATTATCATGAACATCATGAGAATTTGAAAGAATTTGGAAGAATTTGAGGAGATTGAGAAGTCGAAGAAATTTATTAAAAATCAAGGCGACTTTCTAAAAAATTCAAGTGAATTGAACACTATTTAAAAATATTTGAAAAGTTTATCGAATTCATTAAATTTGGAAAAAATTTATAAAAATTCAGAGGAATTTTAAAGAATTTCATAAGATGCCCTAGAATTCAATGCGAGTTCAAAAGACTTCAGGACTGAATGGAATTGTGTGGAATTCAAGAGAATTCACGAAGAATAAGAAAAATCAACAGAATTCCAAAAAATTGAAAAGAATTAAAGAAAAATTAATGAAAATTCAGGATTAATTCCGAATGAATTAGTCGAATAGAAAAAAATTCATAAAATACAAATTATTCCATTTATTTCAGTAAAATTGGAATGACTTTAGAAGAATTTGATATTATTCATAAGAATTCAAGGAGAATTTCCAAGTCTTCAGGGTACATTAAATGAAGAAATGAAAATGCAAAAAAGATCCATTAAACTCAGTGGTTTTCAAGGGAATTCCAGAGAATTAAGTGTGATTTTTAAGAAATTTGGAATAATTCATGAAAATTTTAGAGACTGTGATCAAATTCATAAGAATTTTAGTGAATTGAAAAAAAATTTTTAAATAACAAAAGTTTCCATCGAATCACATAAAATGGGGGACAACAAATCGAGGCAAATTTAACAGGATTTGAGTAAATTAAATTAATCAGTTTAAAAATAGCCCAATGACTTAAATATTTGAATAAATTTCGTAGAATTTAAGGGAAACGATAAAAATTCGATGAAATTCATAAAAATTCAAGGCGAATTAAACAAAAATCAAGTAAATTGGAGAAGATTAAAAAATATTAAAAAAATTCATTGAATTCATTAAGTTTCAAGAGAATTTATAAAAATTCAGAAGAATTCAAAAGAATTTCATGAAATTTCTAAGCGTTCAAGAAAAGCTCAAAAGACTTCAGGATAAATTAAGAAAATACTTTTTAAAAAATCCATTGAATTGAGTAGAATTCAGAAAGAATTATAAAAAATCAAGAGAATTGAAAAGAATTTAAAACAATTCAGGATTACTTAATAGGAATACAGGATGAATTCCAAATGAATTTCGAATGAATTGTGAATATTCCCAAAGTCCAAAATATTTCATTGATTTCAGTAAGATTGGAATTAATTTTGAAGAATTGAAGGGAATGCATGGTGAATCAAACAAAAGGAATTGAAGAAAATTCAAAAGAATTTACAAGAATTCAAGAATAATTAATGAGAATTCAGGGAGAATTCCAAATGTATTCAAATGGATTGGGAAAAATTTTTTAAAAAAATGTTCCATTTATTTCAGTGAAATTGGAGTGAATTTATAACAATTCAATGAAATTGATACAAATTGATGATGAATTTACAATAACTTATGTGATTGGAACAAAATTTTCAAATCCGAAAAATTTCATTGAATTCAGATAAATGGGACTGAATAGAAATAGTGAATACGAATGTGATAAAATACATAAGAATTCGAGGAGAGTTTATCCATTTATCCATTTATCCATTGAATTCAGTAGATTTCAAGATAATTTCTAAGAATTCTGGGTGAATTCAACAAAATTTAAAAGAATTCAAGAAAATTCAGAAAGATGTAGACTAGAATTCAATAGTGGTTAACCCTTGTGTTTTCTGTTTTAATTTACTGAAAAGAAAGTGACTTAGGTGATCTTTTTATTTAAAAAAGTGACTATTGTGACTTTATTTCTAAAAATTGACTAACAAGTGATTTTAATAACTTCTAATCCTTTGGTCATTCAAATGTGACTAAATTCTATAGTATCTCATAAGACATGACTGAAAATATTTTTAAAAATTACGCAACATAGGTAAATGGGAGTCCTAACCATTTTATTATGACTTATTACATGGGGGTGGGAAGGGGCAAAAAATTGACAGAAAATGTGAAACGTAATTTGTGGATGGCCCCTAACCAAAATCGTCTTGAAAAATCAAAGAAAATTACGTAAGGGGCAATGTCTTCAATAGACTGCGTATGTACCAATAAAAACCCCAAAAAACAAAGTATTAGTATAAAAAAAACTTTGTGGTGTGAAATATTTTTAACTGATTTCACGTTAGGGAAACAAAAAATTATTATTACTATTTTTATTTTTAAAAAGTTTGGAAGAAGTCGAAATAAATAAGATTCTTTCTTATACAAATAACAAAGTATTGGATTTTCGAATTTAAGCTTTGTAATAAACATTTTGATTCTTTTTAAATTTTGGTCAGGTATTTTTCAAACCTGCACAATAATCTCAATTCATAACCAATTTTGAAGTTTCCAGGTGAATCTACTCATTTCATAGAGTTCTTTCAGAAAAATAAGTCACATATGCGCATGTGAAAAACGGAGAAATGGGACCATCTGCAAAATTCTTTACGAATTATTGAAATTTGATCAAAATTAAAATATTTATCGATTTCTTATTTCAAAGTGTAGCAATCTCGCTGTTCTGTGTAATTATAATGTATGCCGTAATAAATGAAAGTTCCATGGAACCTAATTTAGTGAAGCCTTCGTTGTATTCTAGTATAAATATTTGGAATGCTAAAAGCCACTTATCGCAAAAATAAAACTTTTTTATGCGGAGCAATTTTTCATAAAATCATTATTTTTCGAGCAAAGCAATTATAATGAAAATCACGCTTATATTTCAAAAGTTACACTACATTTTTTAAGAAAGAAAGGAGCAATTAAACGAGTAAGAAATTACCAAAATTGGTCATTGTTTTCAATATAATTTAATATATTTATTTCTACACTCAATATTTTTCAGGAATAATTGAACCGCCACATCATCTATAGTGGAATTAGTTACCCACGAAGATTCCAGCGGCAGCACCGAGATGCACCTTATCTATAAGGGTGTAAAGATAGGGAACGTTGTTGAATAATGGGAGTAGGAAATTTTAAGGTTTGAATTTGACGTTTAAACCTCAACTTACGATCATGAAATTACCGCTCAAAGTATGTTAAAAGGCCTTTTGAAAATTTGAGCCAAGATACGTAATGCAGAAGCTACTATAAATGTAATGTCAATACATATAAAAAAATTATAAAAAATTTTATTTATACACATTAATACTGCATGGAATTGAAATAATTCAATATATAATTCAATTCAATATATCTTAAGTGACATTCGATTGCAATTACGTAAGTGCCTCTTTCCTGAATTATACTGAAATGTAGTATAATAGTAGTGGATCGCTTGATGATGCCTGTTTTTTTTATTTATCATTGTGTATTTTCATAAGTTTGAACTAGTTAAACGCGTACGAATAAATTTCTTGATTGTGAGATTTAATTATATGAAAGATTTGCACTCACCTTAAACGAAAGTTAAGGTAAGTTTGTTTATTATAGTCTAAATATATTCATGACCTCGTGATCAAGATGCGAATAGAAATAAGACAGTGTATATGTGTACGGAGAAAATCCGGCTATTCGTATTAAAATTTCAGTATACGTAGCCACGACCTAAAAATAATGTCTCGGTAAGTGTATTCGTTTTTGCATAAAGATTAACCCGCAATAAATAATGATGATAAATAGAGGAATAACTCAAAAATAATAGGATTGTCATTCTCATAATTATAAAAATGATAAACTTTGTTAACAATGGATATACTTTTCTCTAAACGATGGATCCAACTATATTGAAAAAAGGTTTGAACTCCCTTTAAGCGACTTTTAATAATCCTTTTACAGTACTTTTTTTCTTCTAAGCGATTTTTCCATAATCTAGGCACTTTAATTTCTTACTAAAATATTATCACTTATCAACAGACATTAGTTTGTCTCTGAACTTGTGGTAGATGATATCGAGTGAAACGGTACTGCTACATTTTTTTATAGTCAATAATAATCATCTTCATGTCGAGACCTGCATTTCCTTTCTAAATCGAAAATATGAATTCTTATTCTCATATTCATATTCAACCTAGAACTAATTTAACTTTGATATATTTTTGTTCATTTCATCTTATCGTATTTTATGTAGTCCGAATGCAAATATTTCATTTGATGCATTGTTTTAAGAAAGATAATATATATATTTTAGTGCGGATATTATTAGAAGGTTGATCAATTTTTTATTTGGAGACAATTAAATTACAGATTTTAAACCGTAAATGAAATCATTCACGTACTTAATGTTTTTTATATCGGGCGTAGGTAATAATTATGCTAGCAGCATCAACAACGGTATGTACAGATAATTATGTAAATTTGATCTGGGATGCGTTTTAAGTGTACAAACCATCCTCTCTAACTCTTGTACACTTTGATGATTATCGCAGTAAGTTTATATCCCTTTTAATTAACTTGCAATTTTAATAAATTTTATATTAATTTTTTATTTGTTTTACTTCTGTTAGAGTGATCACAGATTAATTTAATTTTTAAGATACAAGTTTTATTACCAAGGAAAAGTATTATAATGTCGGTTCTGAACTTCGACAATATTCTCTCATATGACAATAGGGATTTATGTAATAGTACGAGAATGAAAAAGAACATTCAACCAATGAGTGTATTTTTTCATACTTCCAAAAGCAATACATATATATATATATATATATATGTTTCTTTTTATAAAAAATAAATTTTGCGTGCAACTAGTTGAAAAAGTATTCCATCTACAAAGAGATAAACTTTTCTTTCTTAAGTATTACGAAAAAAGCGCAATCCACAAGCGGAATCTATCGCACTTAAAACACCAAAGTGTCTTCGGATGGACTGGTTGGGAGCAAAAAAATGATCTCATTTTCAACATGGAAAATTTACCACTTGACAAAAGACATAGACTTAATGGACAAGTATTGTTTACAACGACAACAAGGGTAATAACTCTAATCCCACTTATTGAAAACATATTTGAAACAAGATTGTTGCTTATCATCAATTTCAAAGCATATAATAATAATTTGTTCAATAAATTTTATAATTTGATGAATTACGACTGCATATACAATTCTTTTAAAAAATGGTTCAGAAACTGAATCAATTGAAAAATAGTTTATCATCAAGCTTTTTTATAAATATATAATTATATTTGTTAATTTATTTACTTTGAAAAAATTATATATAGTATAGTAAAGAGGTAGAGAATACTTTCATTGACCGAAATTGAAAAACGGTGTAACTCTTCAAGAACAAAAATTCCGAGGTAACTACCTAAGGGGCCGTTTAAATAATACGCAAGGCTTTTATCTAAAGTTTTTGACCCCTCCCCCCTCGCAAGTAACGCATTTTCTATAGTAAGTGTATGTTACTTTAACATCAGCGTGACACTCGAAAAGGCGCTACGTATTTTTTGAACAACCCCTAAAATGATTACTCAGATGTTTATTTCTTTTATATGTTTATATAATTATCAGCTATTGTTTTTCCTGCTCAATAATAATTTTAATTTTCTCATTAGGATCATGAAAAAGTAGATTACTGTACTAACAGTATATTACGTAATCTCGAATCAGCTGCCAATTTTACATCTATAAAAGTCGATGCACAAAATTATGGAAGTTGGAATGAAAGCAGTAAGACATGGTCAGGTGGGATGGGTCTAATTGTGAACGGCAAGGTGAATTTGGTAGCATCTATGTATCTGATGACCCCAGAAAGATTTTCTAGTGCAGATTGTACTATGCCAATAAAAAATTTAGAAATGTATCTGTTAATAAGAAAACCATCTAGTAAGATAGCAGTCACTTGGACCGGATACCTCAAGATAAAATAATGTTAAAAAACGATTATTACGTTCGATTTGAAGCATGCACATGCATAATATTAATAAGCTTAGAATTTTAGATTTATACAAGAACTCTAAATATTTTATTTTGAAACTCGGTATAATATTTCACAAAAATTGTTCAGCCCTTTGCAGTTGGCGTTTGGACAATTCTGGTATTCCTTGGTGTTGCCATACATGCTCTTCTTACGCTTATAAAGAATAAGAAAGAAAAGAGTTTTTGCCGAAAGAGATTTGCTCTAGAAAATTATTTACATATTTGGGGACGCTATTGTCAGCAAGCATGTTTTGTAAGTGATCTTACCATTGGGGTTGAAAATCTCCTTTCAAATCGTTGGATAGTTTTGTAGTAGACGGATCTCATAAGTTTGCGGTCTATCAGTACAAGAGAGATTATTTCTTCCTTGAGATTAAATGATCTATGCAAAAAATCAAAAATTGGGAAAACTCAATTTTATCAGAAGCACGACCTAAGATGAGGTGTTTCGTTTTAACAGCTCTTGAATGGTCGGCTCCAAGAAAAAGTAAATGCAAAGAATGCATTTGTCAACATCTGAAAGAAGAATTTTTGATTCTTTTACTTTTTTCAGAAATTGTTTTGAGATTCTGTAATACATTTCAATTTAAATAAAAATTTGATAATGAATTGGACAATAATAACGAAGAACAGCTATCAATAACAAACTCTCGGTAACAGTCAACAACAACCTCTTATATCGGTAAGTAACAACCCTCAAAATGTAAAAAAACAACTACTAGGAACGGTTAATAGCAAATTCTATAAAGTAAATAATAACCACCCAAAAAGTTAAACAACATTAACCCTCAAGCAACAGTCAATAACAATTCATAGAATCGCTAAATAACAACCTAATAAGACTAAGAACGACCCTCAAAAATAAATA
Source organism: Melikaiella ostensackeni (assembly GCA_032362435.1). Lineage (NCBI taxonomy): Eukaryota > Metazoa > Arthropoda > Insecta > Hymenoptera > Cynipidae > Melikaiella > Melikaiella ostensackeni. The sequence goes on from JAUMHM010000072.1 coordinate 13,562,628, forward strand.
ATAAGAATCCTTTGATACGTTAATACCCCCAGTATAGGTTAGTAATAACACCTAGTTACGGTCAATAAAAACCCCTAGTATCAGTTAATGATGACCCCTGAATTGGCCAATAACAAACCATAGCAATATTTAGTCAATATTTAAAAAAAACCTTATCAATGGAGAATACGCAAATAGAAACAAGAAAAACACCTAGAAATAGTTAATTACCCCTAGATATAGATAATAATTGCAACCAGAAGCAATCAATAACAACACTCAGCAACGGTAAATACAACTCTTAGAAGCAGTCAACAACGACTCCTAGTATCGGTAAATAATAACCTTTAGCAATGGAGAATACGTAATTAGCAACGAGAAAAATACCTAGCAACGGATAATAAAAATTAGAAATGGTTAACAAACAATACTCAGCAGCAATCATTAATAATACCTTGTGAAGAACAATAACAACCTCTAGTACTGGTGAACAACGATTCCTAGGATTGGACAATAACAGCCCTTAATAAGAGTCATTGAACAAATATAAGGGTGTCATCCTGGAGCTAGAAGACCCTCAAAATTTCAATCAAATTGTTTTAAAAATATATAATTTTATAATACTTTTTTCAGGGGCTCATCCTCCAAAAGGGTTTTGAAAAATAGTGCTTTCCTTTTTCGAGACAACATTTGTTAGAGGAAAAACCAAGAATGCTCAATAATAATTGCAGATTATAGTACTTTTTGTCCCAATGTTCAAATGAATTAGAAAAACGTGAAAGATTCTACCTCAGTTGACGTTATTTCTTTTTTCCTTAATTTTACACCATTTTTTCTATTTCAAATACACTACTCTTTCAAAAAATTCAGTCAATTAAAATGTATTATAGAACCTCCAAAAATGTTTTTTTTTTTTAAAGAAGACATTTTTAGAATATTGCCCTAATATGATTTATATTTTATAATAATACTTTATCCTAGAATACGATCAACTCTCCATGGAAACAGTTGAATGAGTTATTGTTGAAGTGGAATGATCTTTCATCGACTGTTGTAGATGCTACAGATATGGTAATTTTCATAAAAAATTAAACGCATGTTTAATTTTTTTTGTATGCTTACCATACTTACGAGGGTCACTCAATAAATACTTAGCCTACAAAAGAAAAACGAAAATTTTGGAAAAGTAACAATTTATTTTTCCACATAATCTCCTTTTAACTCAATACACTTGCTCCAGCGATGCTCCAACTTTTTCAACCCGTCCAAAAAATACGTTTTCTCAAGGTCTGCAAAATAGGCCTCCATGGCGGCGATGACCTCCTCATT
>JAUMHM010000072.1:13572558-13588821 GCA_032362435.1 Melikaiella ostensackeni
GATTTAAAATAATCCGCTATTCGGTTGGAAGCCTCAGCTTCAGACTCGAAGTCATAAATTCAAAGATTATATTTCAGGTGCAAGAGGCACTCTGAAGGAACGCTTCCCTATTGCCCTGAGTTAAGGCCTGTGCGCTGTTGCTCTGTCGATCCTCGTTTACGAGGAAAATAAAAAAAAAAAGAGAGAGAAGCGCAAGAGGCGTGAGAGAGAAAATCTCAAGATGGATTTATAATCCTTGACAAGCTGTCCCCTTTATGAATTTCAAACTTTAAAACCCGTCTTCTAAGAAAAATATATTTTGTTCTGAAATTTCAGATCAGTATCTTTCTTGACCAGATTGAGGAGTGAACTCCTGTCTGCTCATGAGGAATTGAACCGTAATTTACAGGACTCTTTTTATAATACGCCACTTCTTGGACCAGGGTACAAGGTAAACCTTGCTCTACTCATCAGTGGAAATATTATAAAAACCAAATCATGACAAAATGCACAATAAAATCTAACCACAATAGCACAAAATCGCACAAAAATATCACCATGAGATTTCTCTTTCCGATGAAAATCGCTGGACAATTTGTGTCACGCCGCACTGATCTTTTAGGTAGAAAATTGAACGCGTTAGAAAACAGATTCTAAACACTTTCAAAGTTCTCCTCCATGGAGAGAAGTATGGAACAGGTCAGAAGGATTAATCCTCCAGCCACTTCAAAGGTACCCTCCGCTGATCCTTGCCGTACGCCTGAAAGACCTCAACTCCACGTTTTCGGCCGCGCGTCTAGTTTTATGAAACGCACTGCGTTTCTTCCTCCCACTATCCGCGACTGAAGTCGAGTGGGAGGACGCGGAGTTTGCGCTCTACATTTCCTCCTCCATCAACGAAAATCAGAGCCAAAGAATAATACCTAAGGATATGACTTCATTATTGTGGGAGCAAGATCAGCTTACTCTAAAAACTAGAGATCTATTATTTTACGGTATCATTTATTGCTGATCCTGTCTCATTTTAGTACCACTCGTGACTGTTTTTTTTAGTTTGATTTTAATTACCTGAAATTAGCCCAAAAATAATTCCTTCTTTTACAGTGCTGGATGTGTACTTGCTAATCGATTGAAAGAAATCGAAGACTGGAGCGTATGAACAAATTTACATAAAGACGCAGAAGAATCATATATGTATTGTGGCCACTCAAAAAGTGAGATTGGGCATTTCATAAAGAGCTTAGGTATGAAGTACACATCGATTGTATTATGATCAAGAATTGCACTATGTCTGTTCAGAATTTCTATGATACTCTTCAAAATACCCTAATGTTTTGTGTTCTTGAGTCCGTACATAAATGACGTTGAGGCTATTTTTCGAGTCTTGGATATCTACTCCCTCACCTTTAATTCTTGACCCAACGATACATGTCAACAGATTGATCAGCCAGAAGCCCGAATAACTACCGAGAACTAAACCTCATCGAAATGCGTAAGCTTTCTTGAATTTCCATAAAATTGGGTCGTTTGGTTGAAAAATTTAGAATTTGTTATTTTGACATTAAGTTTATGATTAGAAACCCGAACATCTTTTACCGAGGTTCTGATGGTTTGGATTCCGCTTTAAACTATAAGACCTCCATCATGCACTTGGCTGCAGCCCAGCCCGTGGCTGTAGCGATCTTAAGTCTGAGATATTTTTTTTTCTTTTTTTGCGAAGCGAAAATATATCAATAAATAAAAAAGTAAATATTAAACATTTAAGTTATATGAGAAAGACATTTTTATATTTACGCCCCACACTTCGCAAAAGAAAAATTATATCTCAGACTTAAGATGGCTACAGCCCACTATGTCGAAGGCATTTTAAAAGTTGAATTTTTGCACCAAACTGGATATTCTGCACGGGTCCATTCATTCCTAAAGTATTTTAAAATCGCTTTGAATTTTTAGGCATTTTGTCAAATTTTTTTGGATTCCTATTATAAATTCTTTCCAAATTTAATTATGTAAATGAATTTTTAAAATATTTTAAATCGTGTTCAATTCACTTGAATTTCTTGAAAATTCTTTTTGAATTTTAATAAATTTCTTTGAGTTCTTCTCATCTCGCTTAAATTCTTCTGAATTCACTCAAATTGTTATGATGTTCTTGAAAGTCCCTTGAATTTCCTTGAATTTTTTCAAATTCACTCCGATTTTACTGAAACCAATGGAATTTTTTGTCTGTTCATGTGAATTCTTTTGAATTTATCCTGATTTACATTTTTTCAAATATTTTCAGTCATGTTTTATTACATACAATTTAGTCACACTTGAATTACCAAATAATTAGAAGTTATTAAAATCAGTTTTTAGTCAATTTTAAAGATAAAGTCACTATAGTCATTTTTTAAAATGAAAATATCACTTTAGTCACTTTTCTCTCAATAAATTAAACCAGAGAACACAAGGGTTAACCACTATTTAATTCAAGTCTACCTATTTCTGAATTTTCTTAAATTCTGTTGCCTTTTTATTATTTAATTCTCCCTGAATTCTTAGGAATTCTCTTGAAATCCACTGAATTCAATGGGTCTTTTTTTGATTCTCATTTTTTCATTTAATTCACTCTGAAAACTTTAAAATTCTCCTTGAATTCTTATTAATTTCAAAAGATTCGTATTCATTAATTTTTTCACTCCCATTTATGTAAATTCAATGAAATTTTTTGAATTCAAAAAGTATTCTTCCATTCAATTGAATTATTTTAAATTCATCTTGAATTCGTAGGAATTTCATCGAATTATTCTAAATTCACTTTAATTTTACTGAAAAAATGGAATTGTTTGTATTTCATAAATTTTTTCCTGGTCATTTTATTTATTTGGAATTCACCCTGAATTTTCATTAATTTATCCAGGATTCTTTTAAATCTTCTTGGAATTCTCTTGTTTTTATTTTAATTCTTCCTGAATTGTCTTGAATTCTCTTTAAGTCCATTCATTCCTAAAGTGTTTTAGAATCGCTTTGAATTCTTAGGCATTTTGTCAAATTCTTTTGGATTCCTATTATAAATTCTTTCTGAATTTAATTAATTAAATGAATTTTTTGAATATTTTTAAATCGTGTTCAATTCACTTGAATTTCTTGAAAATTCTTTTTGAATTTCAATAAATTTCTTTGAGTTCTTCTCATCTCCCTTAAATTCTTCTGAATTCACTCATATTCTTATGATGTTCTTGAAAGTCCCTTGAATTTCCTTGAATTTTTTCAAATTCACTCCGATTTTACTGAAACCAGTGGAATTTTTTGTCTGTTCATGTGAATTCTTTTGAATTCAACCTGAATTATTCTGAATTAATTCTGAATTCTTGTGAATTTATCCTGATTTACATTTTTTAAAATATTTTCAGTCATGTCTTATTACATACAATTTAGTCACACTTGAATTACCAAATAATAAGAAGTTATTAAAATCACCTTTTAGTCAATTTTTAAAGATAAAGTCACTATAGTCATTTTTTGAAATGAAAATATCACTTTAGTCACTTTTCTCTCAATAAATTGAACCAGAGAACACAAGGGTTAACCACTGTTTAATTCAAGTCTACCTATTTCTGAATTTTCTTAAATTCTGTTGCCTTTTTATTATTTAATTCTCCCTGAATTCTTAGGAATTCTCTTGAAATCCCCTGAATTCGATGGATCTTTTTTTGATTCTCATTTTTTTATTTAATTCACCCTGAAAACTTTAAAATTCTCCTTGAATTCTTATCAATTTTAAAAGATTCGTATTCACTAATTTTATTCACTTTCATTTATCTAAATTCAATGAAATTTTTTGAATTCAAAAAGTATTCTTCCATTCAATTGAATTATTTCAAATGTATCTTGAATTCGTAGGAAGTTCATCGAATGTATTCTAAATTCACTTTAATTTTACTGAAAAAATGGAATTTTTTGTATTTCATAAATTTTTTTCTGGTCATTTTATTTATATGGAATTCACCCTGAATTTTCATTAATTTATCCTGGATTCTTTTAAATTTTCTTGGAATTCTCTTGTTTTTTTAAATTCTTCATGAATTGTCTTGAATTCTCTTTAAGTCCATTCATTCCTAAAGTATTTTAGAATCGCTTTGAATTCTTAGGCATTTTGTCAAATTCTTTTGGATTCCTATTAAAAATTCTCTCTGAATTTAATTAATTGAATGAATTTTTTTAATATTTTCAAATCGTGTTCAATTCACTTGAATTTCTTGAAAATTCTTTTCGAATTTCAATAAATTTCTTTGAGTTCTTCTCATCTCCCTTGAATTCTTCTGAACTCACTCAAATTCTTACGATGTTCTTGAAAGTCCCTTGAATATCCTTGACTTTTTTCAAATTCACTCCGATTTTACTGAAACCAATGGAATTCTTTGCCTGTTCATGTGAATTCTTTTGAATTTAACCTGAATTATTCTGAATTAATTCTGAATTCTTGTGAATTTATCCTGATTTCGTTTAAATACACCTGGAATTCTTATAAGTTTCATCAAATTCTTTTGAATTTAAAAGAAAACATTGCTCACATTATTAAAGCACATTAGTCACTTTTAGTCAACTTAAGTCATATTTTGGGTTGGAAATCATTCACTTTTGGTCACTTTTTCACTTTTATCAAGTAAATTAGACTGACAGTATTGGTTATACTATGATTTTTGATACCCGTATTTCTTCTAGATTTGCTAAAAATATTACCTTACAGTATCTATTCCCCCCCCCCCATATAACAGATCGTAACATTCTTCTGAACCCCCTCCCCCTACAAAAGCTGTTACATAATTCACGGATGGCCCCTTAGCTGATTTAGGTAATTGAATACGAAATTTCATACTCTAAAATTTGAGTTGGGGTAATTGAAAATTTTGGGAGAGGATGTAAGCTAAAAGTGTTTAATGCATGACGATCTTCTGTGGAAGAAAAATTTAAGATTTGTAAGAACCCGAAAAGGGTATACATGGAGTAAAAATCTAATCTAATCTAGTATACAATCTAAAATTAACCGCACCAACACGATTGAACTCAAAAGTGATGTCTCTCGAATAAAGTGCAATTTTCTCTCGGCCTCTAACATAATCGAACATCCTTTTGCCACAAGAAGACAAGTTTCAGAATTTTTTTCATTCACCATGTCTGGATCAGATTATGATCAAAGACCTGCACCTCAACATTTCATTTCTCAATACTACATCACCCGGACAACAAAGTCTCTTGCGGTCTTGGGAATTCTTCGAGGTAGGTGTTACGGTTAATGACGACGGAGTTGATCGGCGAGAGGGAATGGACAAAGAAAGAGGAACAAAAAGAGAATAGGATTTAGAAGAAGAATAGTAGTAGGAAGAAGAAACCTGAGAAGACCAAGAAGGTGAAGAATAATACAAAGTGGAGGAGGGTCACGCCTGTCGGCACGAGCTCTTCGGTCACAGCTTCTTCACGCAGGATTCGTGATTACCCACCTATCGTCTCCACCTTCCCTCTCAGCCTTTTTTTGATTTTTTTCCTACCTTGGAAGGAGCTAGCTTTTTTCCGCGACTTTTTTCCTCACCCTGATCACTTCCCATCGTGGTTTGCAGGTTTGCAGATTTGCAGGTTTGCACGGTCCACCCGTCTAAAGATAAAACTACGAGTCTTCTGCCTTCACGTTTGTCTGCGGTCATTATCTGCTAGTACGTTGAACTTGTTCAACTCGGACGCTGGAGTCTAAAAGGACCCCGGTCAGCATCGCAACTTATATGGTACAATCTGGTCTAATCCTTCGGAATATCCGCGAAGATAGATTACCCGGTAGACTTAAACACCATTACAGAGCACCGCTTAAGCCTTGAAATCGGCCTTCCGCTCGGGTCTCTCTGAAAAATATAAGGGAGAAAAAGTTCAAGTATATGGGAAACTTGCAGGACGCCAGATTCTTCTCCTGAACTCGCTCGAGATTCAGAAGAGTGTTTAACTCTAAGATTTATAATTGAAGTGTCCAGAGAAAATTATGGTAGGGTCGACCGTGATTTGTGGACTTAACGATTCCGTCTTATAGTGCTTTATAATCACTCAATTTTATTTTGATTGTTTCCAAGCCACAGGTAAAAAAATGCATTCCTAATTCAGGTAGCTACTTTCGAGAAAAGAAGGAAGATTTCGAAACTAATGTATTGTGCAAAAATCTTTAGATTTCTATAAGTGTGAATTTTATGTGAATATCCAGAAATAGGAGCAATTCCAAATTTCAGTTGAATTAGTTAATACTTACACATTTTCTGAAACACTTCATGTTCTTCGTGAGAATAATACGGGAAAAATTTGGCAAAAACGTAAAATCTACGCAACTTTTTCCTATTTCGTCTAAATCAAGCATGCATTTTGAATTGAAATCTGCATGTTTAAGACATGTTCATTTCTCTAAACTTGACATTTACAAAATTTCCAAAATGGCAGACCAAATAATTTAAAATGGAAATGGTATTTTTTTTATTAATTAATGAAGAAAGACTCAGCATTTTAAAGAAATCTAATGAACTATCGTATTGAAATGATATACCTAAAAACTCTGAATTTAAAAAAATCGAAGATGGCTTCCAAAAAATAGCTCATTTCTACTATTTTGCAGGAGATATTTTCAATCCTGGCTAGAAAATAAACTCTGGGTTAACAAATTGTGTGGTGAACCGAGATATCCAGCATTTTGAAAAAATCTGTAAAGTACCCTTCATGAGAGTATATAAACTTAAACGAACATTGCAGAAAAACTGTCAAATGCTTCCTGTTAATTTTAGGACACAGGATCATGTTTCGCACATTTTAGAATATTCTTTGAATACATTCAAATGTTTTTGCAATTCACTACATTTCTCGGCACTAGCTGATAGATAGCTTTGGGGTTATCTAGAATTTCCCTTCGGGATTTTTACAAAATAATCTTAAGTGTTTAGGAATTTTCTTAAATATTTTTTTATTTCGAAAAAACTCTTTAAAATTCTAGAATTTACTTTCATGTCCTATTTTACAGTGTTTAATAGTAACCCTCTATCGGAAATGTTACATTTTTGTTAATAACAGTAACTGTGACGCGTTACTTATTTGAAAACATAACGATTACGTTAACGCTTCACAATTTTCGGGTAACAGAAATTTAAAGTAACGTACGTTACTGTGCGTTACTCTATGGAATTTTTGAATAGTATTTGTACCATCATTTGAATATGTCTCAATGCAAACATTTTCTTTACTCCTTTTATTTATAGTCGGAAGGGATGTTTACAAGGTCTAGATAGAACTTGCAAATCGATAAAAATGTCTATAACGTGAAAATAATTCAATGAATAATTTAAAAAACGTTTCCCAAACCCAGAACGATTTTTGATCCACTGATCAATGCTCACTAACGAAACAAACGAACAGAAGAAAAATGGTTCGTTTCAGTCATCTTCATAAATTGATATTTTGAATAATAGATATTGTTTCAGTTTTTATTCTGCTTATATTTACAATCGAGAAAAACTATACGAAGAAGTACCCTATAATTTGTTTCCTCATTGAATGAAATTGTTAAAATCCCATAGGTAATTGGAACCTATATTATTATATTCCATACATGGCATATTTTGTTTTCACTACAGGGTATCGTTCAATAAGAAAAAAGAGAATACAATAATTTAAAATTTCGTTTTATAAAACGGTAGGTTAGAGATATTATCTCAGAAATAAAAAACAATATGTGTACTTTACTCTCGTTCAAACACAAGGTAAAATATTTATTTTTTGTTTCCTCATAGGAGTATCCATTCTTGTTGTAAAAATATTTCGTGTTTGTGATGGACTTTCTGGAAAACTAGTTTTATTAGAGGAAAAAGAAATTCTATGTCAAGTTTGGATTTAAAATCAATAATAGTGTAAACTTAGAACAGTTTGCAAATTATTTAGGTGAAATTCTTCATTGTTTTACGTTAATTGAGATATAATTGTTAATTTTCAAAACACTCAATTGGAAGAAACTGTTTTACAGCTTTTGAAAATTTCAAATGATGTATTAAAAATATAATTAAAAAGTAACGGGAAAGTAACGCGTTACTTTTCTTCTGTAACCGTAGCGGGCTACAAATTTTAGGACGTAATGGTAACGTTAACGCATTACTTTTGACTGGTCACGTCTCAAACACTGCTATTTTATTTATAGTTTGTCATTTCTAGTATATTCCGGAATATTATAGATTATTTTAGATTTCTGGATTGTTCTACAATCAAAAGTTCTGTAGTGTTCCGAAATATCAAGATTCGCGGTAGTAAATCGCAGCCAAGTAAATATCGCGAATACCTTTCCTCAAACTATCTATGCACTTCACCCCTTTTGTGTATATCTCAGCCAATTCTTCATTGAGTTACATTAAATATTTTGAAATTAATGAAGAAATATAAAAAAATAACTTCAGCGCATACACATTGTTCATTTTTTAGAAACTGCAGACATCAGATTCAGAAAACATGAAAAATGTATAATTTTTAGCAGTTCATTCGACCTGTAGCCTACAATAATCAACCGATTCATCTTAAAATTTCAGGATAAATTGACTAGATGAAGCTCCAGAAGCACTTTGTAGGAAATGTGGATGCATTAATTATTCCTAGAGATACGTGACTTTTTATGCCAAAAATTTTCAAACTAGATGAAGCTCCAGGGGCATTTAACAGGAAACTTTGATTCATTAATTATTTCTAGAAGTATTTCACTTTTTAGTCCCAAATTTCGATTTTTTAGCGGATCAGTCTACCTTTAGCCTACAATATTCGACTGATTCGTCAAAAAATTTCAGGATAAACTGACTAGAAGAAGTTCAAGGGCCATTTTCCAGAAAATTTGGATTTATTGATTATTTCTGGAGATATTTCACTTTTGAAGCCCAAAAATCGATTGTTTAGCAGTTCAATCAACCTGTCATAATCAGCATGGTTATAATTAAATGGTCAATTTATTAGATTATTAAATTTCATACTAAGTTTGTTTGCTTATTTTCCAGCAAATCATAACTAGGTAAATCCCATTTGCAATTGCCACATAAGTAACAGAACTGATAATTATATTTCGAAGTATAATAAAAATATCAATCCAATTATATATATTTTATTGTGTTGAGTTTTGAACATTGTTATCACTTTGAAAGGAATATTTGATTTAATCAAAATTTTTATTTGAAAAGAAATGAAATCTCACAACATCTACGATGCAAAAAATTCCGCTAAGAGTCATCAGTACAATCAACATAGTTTGTAAAATCAAAGTTTGCCAAGTAATTCTAAAAGATATCTTAATTTTGAAATGTATTAAATTGATGAAATGACAGAAATTTCGAGAATGTTCTCGAAGGGGAAAACATGAAACTTGGCGAAATTATTATTATTAGTAAAAGAGAGAAAATCTCGCCAAGTTTTCATTGTTTTCCCAGTTAATGCATTCTTGAAATTTCTGCCATTTTATCAATTTACTACATTCTGAAAGTTGGATATCTCTCACAATTACTTGGCAAACTTTAATTTCACAAACTTTATCGATTTTACAGATAACTTTTTTACTTGGCAGAATTTTTTACAACGTAGATGTTTTTTTGTGAGATTCTAGGTAGTTCTGAAATTCTGTAATTTTGTGATATAATATACAATACAATAATGATCTCCTACTCTCAAAAGTTCTCATCGACTTCTAAAATTGAAGTATTTTTCAATCGAAATCTTTCAATTGTTTAAAACCATAATTATTTAAATCGAAGGAAGTTATTTTGCCGTTAAGAAATCAGATCCAAAGAAATGAAATTCTTTGAATACGAGAAATTAGTTGTTCAGCTTGAAACCTTCTGGTCGGTTCATTAAGAACCCCAGTAAAAATTAAGCCAAGATTTTTTTGCACCAAAAAAGGCTAATTTCCTTCTCACTAAAGAGATAAAGATAAGAAAGGGAAAGAAACTGAACACTTTATTTTGGAGGGTTTTACGATGCTCAAGTTGAGATATCGTTGGTTGGTGTCTCATTGGTTTGAAATGCATGGAGAACCGCTGCATTTCGCGGGAATCGTAGTGCCGATGTATCGTTAATGAGGCGGAGGTTAGATCAGTCAGATCCGAAGGATTCAGAGGACTCTCGACCTACCGAGAAGGATCCTTATACATAGTACTCAACGAAGGGAATTCAAGACGAAACTCATCGGGATATACCCTCGTCTAAAGCAACGACGATCGTTAATCAGGCATAGATTAGATCAACCATGATCCAGAAGGTTCGAGGATTCGAGGATATGGTCCTTCTCGCGAACCTCTTCGATTCGCCTTTTTACCGGTCGGACCCAAAAACCAGTTTCTTGTTCGGACATGTACGCGTGGAAAACCGGTGTTGCGCGCAAACAAATGGTCGGATGGCCCGACTAATTTAGTTCCTAAGATATGGCCCTCGCACCTTTTCGTTTAAGAAATCCAACTACTTGGTTACGTTTTAACTACAAGGAGAAAATACGATTGGAAATATTGGTCTTCAGTGCCTATAATTCAGATCTCATCTCCAAACTGGTCTACTTTTCCAGACCCAGGATGTGATTACAATAAATCATTAATGCTCAAATATTTCATTCGGTAGTCAAACAGCAAGAACAAGTTGGTATGCGATTCAGGAATAAGTGTAAGGTGCGCAGGGACAGAGACGAACAAAGTATCGTTGCCCAAAAAAAGGATGGTGGCTACTAGTGTAAAGTTCGAAACTCAGGGTGAAGATTGCTAAAATGCATTTTCGATTTTTTTCTTAAATTCAAAAAGTTGTTAATACAATCTTGTAGGGCTTTCAAGAAGCAATGTTTTTCTTTTCTTGACTTTTTTTATATCGTGCACTGTTTGGCTCAAAATTTTTATTTCCTTTTTTTTTGAATTTTGTGAATGCTTTAACTCTGATAATTTTGTCTTCATCGGAAAAAGTCATGAAGAAAAATTGTTCGATTTTCTGAGTACTACAAAGAGCCGTACATATAATTATCAAATCTCGAAAAAAATAGTCTTCAAAATTATAAAAATGCTCTAGCTTTTTAAATTTTTATCCAAAATAGCTGGCTAATAAGCTTGACTTTCAGTTTTCGACACTAAAAGAGTGTATCAAAGACTAATCCAATAGATTAATTCTTTCAAAAGTTATCGTGTTTACAGACAGACATGCAGACATACATACATACAGACAGACAGACACATTCGTAAAAACCTGGTTTTCAGATTCAGAGGGTCTCAAAACGTGGACATTTGACAAAAACGGGGGTGAGGGGGTCAAGTTTTACACAAATCTAATACCTTCTCCAATGAGAATGTAAAAATTTTCTTACAGTCACATTATTAAGGAGATATTATAAAATTATTTCTTCCTTCTAAGCTGTATCATAAATAATTATTTCTAATTATTTTCATATGAAAGTTTACTGAATAATTCGGTAGAGTAGGGAAAAAAAACATTTTTATCAAAATAATAGAGCCTAGATATATCTAAATGCCCCTCAATTAGTGATAAGATCGAAAATCTGTAAAACCGATATGATCGATGAAATTTGGTTGTTTGCAATAAGAAGATATCAAACATTTATTTTTGATACACAAAAGGAAAGATTAAAGGAAAAAAATGGACTTAAGTAGTGAAGAAAAATTGGAAAAAGAGAGATTTTAAGAGAATGTATGCAAAGCACAGAGGATTTCTAACTTTTTCTCTAAAAGTACATTTTGAAGCATAAAATACAGAAGTATAAAGAAAATAAGGGTAGGTATTTTTTAGGAATCGAGTTTTAAAAAAATCAATTTTTTCTTTGAATATGCAGAATAAGCATGAAGGATTTGTTAGAATCGATTGGGACCTCAAAATTCGAGTTCCCGGGGGTTTTACACTGAAAAAAAGAGTTCCAGTTAATTTGGTTAAAATGGAGCTACGCTCTACAGCGTTTAGTGAACTGATGCAATTCGTATTTTAGAGACTCAGAAAGTATCCAAATGTTCAAATATCTATATTTTCTCTGCCAAGCAAATTATCAGCTGAGGTTTAAAGAAAAATGATGACCTGAAGATCTCGTTTGTGTGAGTCCGGCACGAAATCCACCAGCAGGTACTTGCGACATTTTCATAATAGATGTCATTGTACATTCATATTCATGTTGCAGTCATATCAAATTGATTTGCAGAATGTGCGCTATTTATGCAACCGAATTTTTTCCAGTGAAATCTTCGAAGATCTATATTTTCTCTACCAAACAAATAATTAGCCAAAGTTTGAAAAAAATTGATGACGTAAAGGTCTGGTTTGTTTGGGCCTGGCGTGAAATGCACCAGCAGGTATTCGCGACATTTCCATAATAGATGTCTTTGTAGATTAATATTCATTTTGCAGTCACATCAAATTTATTTACAGAATGTGTGTTATTTATGCAACCGAATTTTTTCCAGTGAAATCTTCGAATATCTATATTTTTTTTACCAAACCAATAATCAGCTGAGGTTTAAAAAAAAATGATGACGTGAAGGTCTCGTTTGTGTGAGTCCAACATGAAATCTACCAGCAGGTACTTGCGACATTTTTATAATAGATGTCCTTGTACATTCATATTCATGTCGCAGTCAGATCAAATTTATTTACAGAATTTGCGTTATTCATGCAACCGAATTTTTTCCAATGAAATCTTTGGCTATCTATATTCTCTTCACCAAACATTGATGAAATGACATTGTAGACTCATATTCATGTCGCAGTCAGATCAAATTTATTTACAGAATTTGCGTTATTTATGCAAGCGAATTTTCTCCAGTGAAAAATGTGTGTGTTGCTTTTAATTTTTTTTTGGTTAGTTCAGCAAGACCTTATGCTGCATCAACGCAATTGCGTTCAACCAACCGAAAAATTAGATTGCAAAAATATTAACAAAATATTTGGCTGATTCAGTTTTATCATTGTGTCTTATTTTAGGGGGCATTTAAACAATTTTTGAGTACAAAATGCAGCATTATCAAATTCAGGAATATATTATAAGCAGCGAAGTTATGACGAAGAAGTTATATGAGGCTGGAGTAGCTTTTGTGGTAGTTCACTTAAAATATGAAAATTTCAACTGTAAACAAAGAAAACTGTTCTGTTGATTGACCTAAACAAATTAAAGCCGAGAAACCTAATTAAAAAATCAACCAATCATTTCAGTGTAAAATCAACAAAATTTTTGTTGATTTAAGAAAGGCCAAGTCTGAACGTCCGGACAATCCGTACGTTTATGTAGGTTTATACCAAGGTCGAGTCTAAATGCACGTTCCTTGGAAGAAGAGGGGATAACTGGAAAGGGGTAGGGGGCGTGGCTTGTATCCGGACGTTTAGACACTACCTTTAACAAAACATTTTATTGATTTAAAGCATGCTAAGTCAAACTCACAAGTATGTTTTCTTGAACCAATAAAAATTTGGTTGCGCGAATACAAAAAATAAAACGTTGCGTTTGTTTAATGAAACAGCCTTTTCAGTGAAATGTCCTCTCTTAATTTAAATTATTAAGAATTCATCAACCACTTACTTTAGTTTTTTTACATTAGCAACTTTAATTGGTTTGTGCATATTTATAAATTTTTTAGAGAATTCGATATGTTTTGATTAAACGAAAAATTTAACCTCAGACAACTTTAATGGTGGTGAAAAACGTGAAAATTCCAAAAAGATTGGGAAAGAACAAGTTTATTTGAAATCTAGGGCAAATAATTATTATTAGATTCTAGAAGACAAAGTTATAATTATTTTAGTACTCATATTTCAAATTTTTTTTATATAAGACTGATTCGTGACTTTAAATATTACAACTAAGTTAAGTATGCAGAGATGAAAGACGGAGGAGCACAGAGAAAGCGCGTTTTTTATAGTTTAATGATAAGGGAGATAGGGCAGAGAAGTGAAGCAAAGATATATAGGTGCGAGGTGTTGTGAGAGGAGAGAGGAGCGTGAGAAGAGGCGAGGGGGATGAAGTGAAGAGGAAGGGATCAGACGTGTAAGAGTATAGGTCTAAGAGAATTAGTTTCACATCCATCTAGTCCCAGGAGTGAAAAGTAGAAAAGGGGTAGGAAAAAATTTAATAGATGGGGAGAGAAAAGTATGTGTGAGAGAGGATTAGTTGAAGGGGGAGAGGTTTGGAACGGAAAATATAAATCTGGGAAAGAGAGGAGAGGGAAGAGGTAAGAGTTGAGGGGATAGAGGGCAAGGGTGCACAAGAAGGAAAAGGAGAAGAGAGAAGAGGGGAATGTGATAAAGTAGAGAGAAGGGGAAGAATTGGTAGAGAATGGAATATTGCAGAGGGAGATACTGACGAGGAGCAGATTGTGGGAGAAAAGAAAGTAGGAAAAGAGGGGTTGGGAAGCGAGGTTGATGTAGGATGAGATGCTTAAAACTATAGGTGCAAGGCAAGGAGGATGAAGGTTAGTGAATGTTGGAGAGGAGGGAATAGAAAATGGGAAGAATACGATAGAAGATGAGAAAACATTAGATGCGAGTGAAGATTGTTGCAAGGAGGGAATGTCTGGAGGGGCAGTAGGATAGGTGAGTTGAAGAAATAGATCAAGGACGAAAAAGAGTATTAGTATATTCGCCTAAGAAAACGTTCTTAATGGGCTTCAGGCACCCCTTTTTCGAATTAGTTTTTAGATCTGTAACGGAAATTGAGCCTAGATTTATGTTTCAAGGCATATCAATGAAAATATATTGACAAGCGTTTTCAGATTAATTATGAATAATGATATGCTGCTTTTCAAACAAACGAAAAGAAAGGGCAAAGATTTGAATGGGAAATGATAATGTAGGGGTGAGGGAAGAAAAAAGATGAAAGAAGGTTCATGAGACGAGGGGTTAGAGAGGGTTGAGGATGTGATATAGTGTGAAAGAAAATTAGGTGCGAGTGAGGTTTGGTGAAAGGGACAAAGGGTTGGAGTTGAAAATGAGAAAGTAGTGTCGCGAAGGAGAAGAGTGAAGGGGAGGAGTGGAAGGGAGGGAGGTGTAAGTCGAAAAGAAAATTATCGGAAAAGGAGGAAAAAGATAAGCGGAAAATTATGGAGCGGGGAATGCAGAGGTTATGCAGGGGATGTATGAGAAGGGGTCAAAGGAGAAAGAAGGGAATAATAGAAGAGGGGATTATGGGAAGGAAGTGGGAAATGGACGTGCCAGATAATGGAGAACGAGGAAAATATGGAATAGGAGGGGGGATCATAAGAAGATAAAGGAGAAGATGAAGTAGGAGAAGAGTGATTGGGACGGTAATTGCGAAGGGTAAAAGCATAGGCGCTAGAGGGTGAATTTTAAAATTCATCCTCTTGCACCGTTACTCAAAAGTTGTTATTGGAGATAGGAAAAGCGTAGATGGGGAAGGAAAGAGGAAGGTAAATGTGTGAGAATGTGATTAAGGAAGATGGAGAAACAGATGCGTGACAGGATTGGTATCAGAAGAATTTTTAGTTTTCTGACGAGAATTTAATCTAGACTTTGATGTATTCATTGCGGCAAGATGTATTTTATTATTATTATTATGTATATTTAACTTTGTATCGGAAAAACCGGTGCGTCATCATCAGCCACGGACTAAGTCAAGTGCCTGATGATTTTAGATATTAAAAATTTAATTACTAATTACGAAGCTTGAAATGTGTTGCAGCGATGTTGTAGTGGGTACACACTTAGGTGTATGATGTAATTTGCAGTTTGTCCTTTACCGCTGTTGTTCTTATGCAGCGGCCGAGAGCGTTGAAGGTGACATTAGTAAGACTTTTCCGCCTTCTTTTTCACGCATCGCTATGTCGAGTCGATTGGCTTGGATATAATGATTCGTCTAGATAGTAACATCCCAGTATAAGATGTCGTCTTCGTTTTATGAAACGAGCACTTGAATGTATCTATAGAAAGGTATCCATTCTGTTAAGAGTCCTAGGTTTAGGGCAAGTTGCTGATGTATCATGCCCGCTACTTCATTATGTTTGTGCGTATACTCTCTCTGAGCCATTACGCGACAACCACCAATAATGTGCTGGATGGATTCGTTGATATCTTCACATATTCGGCACCTGTCAACCACGTCTTGATGTAACACATGCTTGCGATAGTTTCTGAGCTGACAACCCTGTCCTGAATCGCTATCACGAATCCCTCCATTTCCGGAAACAGGACGCCTTTTTTTAGCCAAATATTGGATGCCTCTCTGTCCACTTCAAGTTGATCTAACGTATTGGGGTGCTCGCCGTGGATAGCTTTTTG
>JAUMHM010000072.1:13647275-13660380 GCA_032362435.1 Melikaiella ostensackeni
GAATGTATTCCTTATGACGCGCTCTTAAAGATGATTTTATGACTTGAGGCAAGCTTCTGTGACTTGAAGGCAAGTTTTTTTAATGTAATTTCTAAAGCCTACAGAGGAGCAGAAAATTCATAATTTTTATGGCTATGGAACAGAGTTCAGACCGGTATTGTACAGTTACCGTATAATTTCTACCGCCTAAAAATCGGTAGATAATAGCGTTTTATTCATCGAAAAATTGGTACTTCAGCCAATAAATAAAATGATACTTCCCGATGTAAGAAAAGTGTTGTTGAATGCATCCAGTCAAGACCATATATATGAGTCTTCGTCTGATGTCTTGTCTTCCTTTTAACACTCAGTTAGACATAAGCATCCTGAAGACAGGTTGAAGGCTAAATCAAGTAGGAATGAAGTCGAAGCATTTTTACTCGAATGCCAGGGAATCCCCGACGCTACGTGCTATGGGAATCCTGGCCTCTCTCTTCGATCAGGCCCTTCTTTAACGTCCTCACTCGCGGTACTGTAGGCAATTTAGAGGCCGTCCAATTTTGGACTATGTTTGATCCCCAGTCCCCCGTCGTTGACAGCCGTAGTTTGGTCTTTAAACCCCCTCCCTCCCCCACGAAATTAACGTAGCCGTTGGCTAAAACGGATTTCACATTTATTCTGCATTTTTTTGCGTTTCTAGTGAGTTTAGTTGCCAATATGCCTTTGGTAACAAATCAGGAATAATTAAAAATGCTAAAATATCAGACTTCACAGTCTAAAATACAAAAGAGATAAATTTTCAATACATTGCCAACACTTTGTCAGTTTTTCGAATTATATAAAAAAAATTGCAGTTCAAGCATAGAAATTCTTTTTGTCTTTGGAAAGCTGATCAGCGCCAGACATGGACCAGATTAGATCTTCCAGACTAAATGGTCTAGATAAAGCCAGACCTGGGCCAGACTAGCGCCATACCTGGCCTAGATCAGACTTTCTATTCTAGACGGTCAAAGCTCTATCGGACTTAGGGAATACATTTTTATCATAACATTCGCGCTCGATTTCCCGCATACACCTCTGTACCTTTATAATAAATTATACTATTAAAATAATTAATTTTTTTCCAGATATTCAAGAAGGGGAAAAATACTTTCAAAAAATCATAAACTTAATTTCCTCGCCAAATAAAGTGGATTATAAAAAAATATTTCAAAGAAAAGTTATTGGCCGAAAAAAGATCTACAAATTTTCCAATGACCACATTTGACCACTTCCATTCAATTTTTCTAATAGCATTTTCCACGGTTGAAAAGGAAACTACTTACCTTATAAAAAATTGGTCGATGGAAAATTTTTAGATCTTTTTAAGGCCAATAATTTTTCGTGATAATATCTTTTTATATCTCACGTTTTATGGCGGAAAAAATTAATTTATGATTTTTCAACAGTATTTTTCACCATTAAAACGAAAACTACTCACCTTATAAAAAATTATCAATGGTGAATTTGTAGAGTTTTTCAAGACCAACAATTCTGTGAATTAACATTTTTTTCGTATCTCGCACAGTTTGGCCAGAAAATTGAATTTTTTAATTTTCAAAAAGCGTTTTTCGATGGATAAAACCGAACCCGTTGGTCAAAAATGGCTACTTAACGAACTTGTTCTTTCTTCTTATGCCTTGAACAAGTGTGCCAAAGTGCTTTTTGAATAATGGTGCTCCACAAACCCTTGTTAGAAAAAGAATTTAAGGAATGATTTTTTGAAACGAAACTTTTTTTAAAATTTCATCCTCAATTACTGATTACTAAGGCTGATAAAGGAAGTACCACGGTTGCATTATTGGAAGATGTTTATAATCAAAAAATGATGCATATTTTCAATGATAAAGATAGTTTTGCAGTTATTCCAAATAATTCTACAAAAATGATTCAAAGAGGTACATTTAAAATTCTAAAGAGATCAAGGCTTCAAAAATGTTTGGGAAACAATCTCAAAAGGTGCGACATTGACACACTTCACACAATATTTATCCCTGCCCAATGGCTTGGTGAAAGCTCATAAAGCAGATTTTCCTTTACAACCAGTTATTTCGACAATAGGTTTACCCACGAGAAAATTAGAAGAACTTCTCAACAAAATTATCAAAGAATCAGTTACCCTCTCAGCAAGATCAATTAAAAACAGTGCTGCCATTCTCAAATTTTATTGAAAATGTTAAAATACCAACAAATAACATTTTTGTCTCCTTTGACGCAATAGCCATGTTTCCCAACATTCCATATGAAGGAGTTAGGCTTGCTATTGAAAACAGATGGGACACAATCAAACTTCATACTCAGATTGCCAAGAAACAATTTCTTGATGCTATTGAATATGTTTTCAATTCTGTTTATTTTAAATTCGACGGTACTTTCTTTAAACAAAAATTTGGAACTTCGATAGGCTCAGTCTTGTCCCCAATTATTGCTGAAATTGTGATAGAAAATTTTGGAAATGAAGCTCTTAACAAAATTAATTTTGAATGGGACTTTTATGAAAGATATGTTGATGATTTTATATTGTCTGCACATGCGAAAAATTTAGATACCCTACTTAATGCATTTAATAGTATCCATCCAAGATTACAGTTTACTGTTGAAATTGGAACAGAAGGTACATTGAATTTTCTTGATTTGACCTTAATAAAAACCGACGAGAATTATATTATTACTGATTAACACAGACAAACAATTTGTTTAGGAAGGACACTAAATTTTAATTCTAATCATTCCATTCAAAACAAAATAGGAGTTGTAAAGAATTTAATCGATAAAGCTCTTAAATTATCTCATCCAAAATTCCATGAAAAGAATTTTGAATTATGCAAACAGATTCTTTTTCTCAACTATTATCCCATTACTCTTATTGACAAGCATATACATAACAGGATTGTTCAAATTAAAAGTAAGGGCAATAGTCAGAACAAGAACAATGTACAAGATCACAATAGATTCAATACGGTTGTCCTATCTTATTTTCAAAAAATCTTAAGTATCTTGACATCAATGTGAGAAAGATGGGCTTACATACAATATACAGAGTTCCTTTTAAAAGCAACTTGATTGCAAAATTGGGTAAAGACAAGTATGAGAAACCGGGAAAACAATGTGTAATTTACCAATTTAAATGTAGACAATGTGTTGCTGTTTATGGGGTAAGATTTGCCAAGTGTCCCAGGCTGAAATTTCGTTGCCTCCCATCTTATTCAAAACCTGCCAGATTGTAGTGCTAGTGGACCTCTTTAAATTCTGTGAAGGGTGCATACCTAGTACAACGGGTTGTCAAGTTACAGGGGCCCGAATTTTCGATGATTCACCCCGTCCGCTAACTTTCAATTGTACATAACTCCTGATACAGTTATCCGATTTAACTTTTTTATCAAAGTTTTCGGAAGATCATTTAACAGGGCTCACAACAAAAATAATCACTATAGAAAAAAGAAATTCCTTCATCTTGAATTTCCATTTTTAAAAGCGTTTTTGAGTTTTTCTCCAAAGCAGCATTTCTATTTTTTTTTAAATTAGGCTAGAAAAAAAGCTTGATTTTTTTCTCATGAAAACATCCAAAAACAAATATGGGTGGAAAATATTGGTGCTGTTATATTAGGTGGTACGAGGGCAGGTGTCCCGCGTCAACTTGCCACGGCGCAACTAGGCGTGCTATAGTGTCTCAGTGGTTTTAATACTTGATAAAAATGATTTTTCTGTTTACATGTAACAAATATTTTATTTCATTGTTTCTTTTATGTGACTGAGTAACGATTGAGTTGTTTTCTAAATTACATTTTTCATTCTTTTGTATCCTCTTTAGAATCGACTATAATTTTGAAGAGGTTTTCGTCCTGTCCTCAGTGTGACATTTTTCCGAAGAGAAAGGTCGCAAAAATATTGCGAAGAGAAGAGCAAAGTGAGCGTTAAATTGAATAAAAAATCATTTCTTAAGTGACATTGAGAGAGGCAAGGAGACTCACATAAAAAATCACCCCAAAACGTGAGAAACAAGGGGACTCACATAAAAAAAGGACCCCGAAATGTGAAAGGCAAGGAGACTCACATCAAAAAAGACTTCAAATTGTTAGAGACGAGGATATTTTTACCAAAAAAACTCCCCAAAACGTGAGAGGCAAGGGGACTCACACCAAAAAGCACCCCAAAACGTGAGAGGCAAGGAAAATCACACCAAAAAGCAACCCAAAACATGAGAGGCAAGGGCACTCTTCAGAAACCATCTCGAAATGTAACAGGTGAGAAGTACCGTCCACCAAAATCGTTTCTTATTTTATTATTAACTACTGTTTTTCTACAATGGAACCGTATCAAAAATATAATTTAGAAAATATCTCAACTGTTTCTCAGCTACATAAAAGTAAGAATGAAATAAAATATTTACTACACGTAAACAGAAAAATCATTTTTATCAAGTATTAGGACCACTGAGACAATATAGCACGCCTAGTTGCGCTGTGGCTAGTTGGCGCGAGGCACCCGCGCTCGCACGACCTCATATAACTCTACCAATATTTTCCATCCCATATTCGTTTCGGGATTTTTTTCACGAAAAAAAATCAAACTTTATTTCTCGCCTAATTTGAAAAAATAAAATAAAAAAATGCCGCATTTGGAGAGGAACTCAAAATCACTTTGGAAAATGAAAAATCAAGGTGAAATAATTTTTTTATTTTATAGTGATTATTTTTATTGTAAACCTTGTTAAATGATCTTTCAAAAACGCTGATAGAAAGGTTAAATTGGATAACTCTATCAGGAGTTATGTACAATTGAGAGTTAGTGGACGGAGTGAATCATCGAAAATTCGGGCCCTTGTATCTTGACAACCAATTATACTAGGTGCACCCGCTTTACAGAATTCAATGAGGTCCACTAGCATCACAATCTGGCAGGGTTTAAATAAGACAGGAGGCAACAAAATTTTAGGCGGGGACACTTAACAAATTTTACCCCTCATATGGGGCAAATAAGAGGTCACTTAGAACTCGAAAAGATGAACATAAAATAATTTTGATAGAAATGCAAGATATTACTCGGTCCTTACAAAACATAGACTTGCACACCGGCATGATTTTAATTGTGATGGCGCTAAAATTTTGTATCATGAGAGAAATCAAAAAGAGAGAGTTCATGGAAATGCTATTCATAAAGAGAGAAGGTAACCAAGCAATTAATTCAAAAAGAGATCTTGCGAGATACAACAGAATTTGGGATGGAATCATTAACAGGATACACTGACTTCAGTTTTGTGTCATAATTTTGAATATGTGTAAGTCAATTCTCAATTAAAGAATAGAATAATCTGACTTTAGGGTTCATTCAGAATAGTTCGCCTGTGTCAAAAATCAATTTTGAATTAATGAATGAGATTTGTACCAAAACAGTAATTACTATCAATTGTATCCGTTTTATTTTCAGGTGATAATTATTTTCTTATCTAACATTTCTCCATTTTTGTACCTGTTGTTTTTCTATAAATTATCCCTGATGAGGAAGTCTAATTTAGGCTTCGAAGCATGTTGGTCCCCAGTAGTATAAGTTAGACGGAGAAAAGAAAGAGTGTGAGGTTGGTTTTGGATGACTTTATCTTTTTTCTTTGTTATGTACATTTATTGTACATTTGTCTCTAAAGAGCCGAAAAAGCGCGTAGTCTCAAAGTCTATTTTTAAGTTGTGAACTGTTTGGGTGTTCTTTTTTAGTACACAAAAAATTTTCATGAGAAAGTACATTTTATTTCGATCTTTCAGAAAGCCGATACTTCTTTCTGAAGTTATCGTGCCCACAGACGACAGACGAAGGGCGACTTATAGACAGACACCGGCGTAAAAACCTCTCTTTCTCACACAGGGGGTCTCAAAACGTGAAAATTTGATGAAAATTGGGATATTGATTTTTCACATAAAACCAATACCTTCTCAGATAATGAGAATGTAAAAATGAAGGGATTAAATCGTGAAGAATCTGGAATAATGTAAGAATGACGATTCTCATAAAAATGAGGTGATGGATCCGCCCCTGTACTTCGACAGCATCAGCTTCACGTTCCTCGTTACACTGTAACATGCTCGGGATCTATAGGCGCTATAACTTCCCGTAGGCTCGTCTGCCTGTCCCGTGCCGCGATATCGCGCTTTTATGGCCGCCCTCGCGCATAACGACCTCTTCCGATCGAAACGATTTAATCGAGACGGCGCTCACACAAATACGCGTTTTATTACAAATACACAAAAAAGAATACAAGTTACGCACAAGTAATCGAGTTAGTTGTTACCTTGGTGTGTGTTTGCGCAATCATGTGACTGGCTATAGAATTGCGCTGCGTTTATAAGGATTAAGGGAACATGATACGCAGGGAAAGTCACGTGCACATACATACAGAGTTCTGTGCGAAAACAATTAACTGCATGTAACTATAATGTATTCACACTGTATCGAGGCTTATAACAAGTGCCTGATTGGCAATCATTCCAATGAACGAGAATCTATTTGTTTCATTACACTTCAAAATTACATCTTACTATTTTTTGATGAAATACTCGTAAAAAGTATATGAATATGTGTGCTAAGAACGTTGTAGTTCCAAATGATTGGAAAAAGGCGATTATCGGTCCACTCTACAAGGGATATGATGATAAAGGTGATTGTACTAATTAGAGAGCGATTAACCTACTAAGTACCGTGGGCAAAAAATGTACCAAAATTCTTATTGGTGAGGTCATGGGAATAACTAAAGAAAGGATCTGGAAAGTCCAATGTAAATTTATACAAGAAAGATCATGTGCGGATCAGATATTTAGCTTAAGACAAATCGAAGAAAGAAGTTTGAAAGTGAACGAAACAGTTTTCTGTGCATTTGTTGATTTTGAAAAAGCTTTTGATAAGATGGATAGAACTGAACCTTGAGAAGTACTGAAAGTGTATAGAGTGAATGGTTGGCTTCTAAAAGCAATAAAGGCTATATATAATGGTAGTAAAGCGAGTGTAAGAGAATATTGACAATTAAGTGATTGGTTTGATATTAAGCAGGGCGCTAGGCAGAGATGCGTTGTATCCTCCTAGACGTTCAATATATACCTGTACATGGACAAATGTCGAAGAATGACTCTCTGAAACGAAGAAGGTGTTGATCTCGAAACAGTAAAAGTGCGTGGATTGCCGTTTGCAGATGATAAGATTGTTACGCCAGAATCAGTCGATGATTTGCAGAGAATGATGAGCAGACTGGATCCCAGCATGAAGAGTATGGTGAATGTACCAGTCGTCACACGCATCCCAGTCCCCGCACAGTCGAGCATATTTTTCGAGAAATTAAAAACATTGCAATTTATTTTTGTGTAAAAAATAAAGATATCGCTTGACACAAGTATATTATTCATCTCTCACAACGAATTATTGATGTAAATGCTTATTTAAAAGTTCTAAAAAATAAAATATGTTGGAATGTTCAAATCGTAGTTCAGAAAACCACTGTGCTTATTCTTCAAGCTAATGGTGCTCTTTTTACATTTAAACGTCGATATAAATTTTTTAACATTATTTCGAAAAAAATTAGATTCATATTTTAAATAGATATTATAGAAAATTTATTTCGTGTAATTGAAGGTGAAAATTCATACTGTAAATTAATAAACAAATAGTTTATCAATTGGTACACAAGAAACCTGCATGACTCAATGCTTGCACGGTCAAAGCAATGACTGGATCATACGTATTTAATGAATTGTCCCTATCGTCGTACGGAAGTTTGTGAAAGCAAAAAAAACATCCGTGTTCAAGTGAAAAAGTAAGCATTTTTCTTTTTTAAAGTAAAAAAAAAGATAATTTGTAAAGAAAATGAGACACGGGGAAAAAAGTTAAATATTTGAAGCCGTAAATGTATTTTCCTTCATAAAAAAATGTTTTCTAACCTCAAAACTTTGACATTTGCAAGTTGCGAAAAGTGATGTATTAATAATTGTTTTCAGACGTTATTCTACATGGGAAAGGACGGAAAAACTCGCGGGAAAATGAAACAGTACTCGCAGGAGGACATTTATCGTTGTCTCAATGACATAAAAAACAGAAAAGTCAATAAATGAAGCTGCAAAGTTGCACAACATTCCGAAGAGCACGATTTTCAGCAAACTCGAAAACAAAGTTTTAGGAGAAGGGAAATTCAGACCACCGTCCATTCTCTCAGCTTATGAAGAGAAGAGTTAATTATGAAATGGGTATTTTTTTGCTGTAATCGCGATTTCCCCATCACTAAGAACCTTTTACTGGACTTCATCAAAAAGTACATCTTGGATCAACAAATTGTGAATCCTTTCAATGACAATCGTCCGGGAAGGCATTAAATCGACGGCTTTTGCAAACGTCATTCCGATCTATCTCAAAGAATGGCGCAAAATTTGTCCACGCGTCGAGCGCCCGTAACTCCGGAAAGACTATAAGCATAGTTCAACGAAGTTGAAGAATATTTGATTCCGGAAAACCTCAGAGACATCGATCCTTCGCAAACCGTGAATTTAGATGAATCCGCTTTTTGTCCCTGTCCAAAAGTCGGATTCGTATTGGCACGAAAGGGCTCCAAATCAGTGCACAGAGTTGTGACTGCTAACGATCGAGAGAGCATTTCCGTACTTTTTACAGTGACTGAGCTGGAGAGATGGCTCCGCCCTCGATTTTATTTTCGTGTCAATGACTACCAAGTGCCATTGCACGAAAAGTCCCAGATATATGGAGCGTCGGCAACACGGGAAATGGATGGATGACCTCCGAATCGTTTTATGAGTGCGTCGCTAATGTGCTATATCCGTGGGCAGTCAAGAAAAACACAGAATTTCCAATCATAATTCATTTTGATGGCCACTCTTCGCACGTGACGAACCCTCTTGTCGAATTCTGCAAGGAGTATAAAATCGTACTAATCTCGTTTTTTCCAAATGCCACCCGTTTGTTGCAACCCCTCGACGTGTCCCTTTTTCATCCTGTAAGAGTGTCCTGACAAAAAACGCTTGACGAATACAGAGTAGAAAATGGACTCCAGCCTTTCGAAAAAGAAAACTTGCCCCTCTTCTCAAAAAGGCAGTTGACAAACTAGCAGTACCCGAAATTGTGAAAAATGGATTTGCGACTTGTGGACTGGGTCCATTTTCTCCAGAATTCTTTGATTACAATACTGCGGAAACCAGCACGGAGAATTCAGAGTGACAATCAAGTTCAGTCCAGCACAAACATCACCTGCAATACTTTGAAGAAAGCATACTCGACAGCTCGCTGCTTGCGGAATTTCTAAATGGCGTCATCAGCGATCTAGAGAACTACGAACTGTTCAAAGTTTCGCAGAAAATGAATCGCTTGTGGGATAATTTAATACATTTGACGTTATTCGTCACAAATGCATTATCAATAATAAAATTTGTGGTTCATTTGTTAAAAAAATGTTCGACTAGTCATATAGTCATTTGAATATGAATTGTCTTGAATTGATTATTTTTTCTCGATTATTCATGCAGAGAAATTGGTACTGGAGGAAGAAACCGAGATGAAAACTGAGAAAGAAATTCAGAATCCTGAGAAAGAAGGTGAGAAAGAAGTCCAGAATTCGATGGAAGTGCAACGGGATTTGAGCAACGAAAAAGTTCACATCATGCAGGACGACGGTTCCCGAGTCGAGTTGGAACAAGCCAATCTCGCATTGCCTGTCGAAAACCCTATTGTTGATAATCCTGAGCAAAACGAAGTCCTTGAAAATTCCCAAAGAAACCTCGAAGAGATTTCTTCGTCTTCCTCTAATTTAACTGATTCTCAAAAAATCCAAGTTACGAGCAAAGAAGTAACTTTAATTTTTCCAATGGTAGAAAAATTGTTTCCAAATTTCTGCCGAAAGAGGCATATTGAAACAAGAGCGCCGCGCAAAATACTCTCCATTCTTAGATATGAAAAGTGGCATGATAAATGAATGGTTGTCACTTTTCATCCATGGGGAAGAAAACTAGTTCGCTTGGCGCCCACTTGCAACCCAACTCTTGCTCTTTCTCTACGGCACTGAAAATTAATTTGTCGATGAAGTTATGGTGAAAAATATCGCGCATAACTCGGGATGAAAACCAGCGAATCGCATTGTCAGATGCATTCGCTACCCGAGCCGCAGGAGAGGTTTTTGCAAATTCACCCGACAATGCAATTGCTTTTTTCCATCCTTAATCATGCAATACACAAATATAGTTTCTTATAAATAATAATTTTTTGAGTGATAATATGAAAGATGTCCAGAGCGAAAGTAGTCGAGGTGGCAATGGAGAACTTGCGGAAATTGGGAATTCAGAATCACTCAAAGCAGTCTTAAAAAGACGTCAAGGTACTATATTAATTACTTGGTCGTGTTGTCGCAGTGTGAAAATAACAATTTTTGCAGATGATGCCAAAGACCACGAATTAGGCGGCATCCCTTCTCCTTTCAGGAGGAATTACTACTGTCCTGAAAAAGTCAAAACGCAGTCAAAAGAAAAAGTACCGAGCGTTGCAACTTCAGACAAGTGGAATCTCTATCATAAACCTAATTTTGTACCTACTACAACATCATCGCAAGAGGTTTCAAACATCGTATTGAATTCTTAACATCTTTAATTTATCAGGCACTTGACTTGGTCAGTGCTACCTATGTTTTCAATTAAATTCCATGTATTATTTCTTAGTCCTAAAATGTTTTTCTTTAATTAAACATAAAATAATCGAATATTATAATCCTTCTTTCCACAAAGTTTACCGAATTTCTCTCTTTTTAATGTTATTTTATAATTAAAAGACAAGTATTGTTTGAAAAATTCCCAATATCAGAAATGAATCTTTTACTTAATCTCAAATTTGCCATAAAAATTGCAGCTTGAAAAGCGTTAGTACCTTTTTAAAAAATTTTGTTTCGAATCGAGTACAATTTTTAAGAGCACATGACACACTGATGAATGATTTCATTGCCTTGCACAAGTTGGGATATGTAATTAAAATTGTAGAAATTAAAGTTTAAAACTAAAAAATTACTTAAGCTAAAACACATTCAAATCAAATTAATTTGCCAGATATTTTGTGAAACGAAAACAGTTTTACTTTCAGGTGATTTGAAGGAGATCGAAAGTGTTTCAAAGTACGAGCGCTTACACGGCTTTACTTTCTTTCACTTTACTCTGAAACTTCTTTCGTTTCTCGTGTTATTCAAGTCATAACTTGAAGCCATAAAACAATGGTAAAGTGCATAATAATATCGTTGATCCAGTAATGATCTCTTGTAGTGTCGACAACAAGGAGCCAAGTAGTGCGTACTGCGCAGAGTGCACATCTCCAGAAAAAAACGAAACGATTATATGCAGCGTCTTTGAGTTCTAGTGTAATTCGTGTTCCTGGAAGAGATTGAATT
The DNA here is from genome assembly GCA_032362435.1 of Melikaiella ostensackeni. Classification (NCBI taxonomy): domain Eukaryota; kingdom Metazoa; phylum Arthropoda; class Insecta; order Hymenoptera; family Cynipidae; genus Melikaiella; species Melikaiella ostensackeni. The sequence goes on from JAUMHM010000072.1 coordinate 13,658,698, forward strand.
ATAGGATCAAATAAAGCGCGTCGACGGACTGACCGTCATTACCTCGTTAAAGGCACCTCCACTCGTATCCATCCTTCTACGCTCGCGTGAATTCCATTGCAACGGAGAACAGAGTTTCCTGGTCCCGCGAGTATTGCAAATGAGAACAACTACTCTTCACGCGTTATACTTTTTGTAATGCAATTTTACCTTTCCTGCGAAAGTATGAATTTGTGGAGCTAATGTCATGTATTATAAAGTAAGGTTACTTCTTAACGGATCGTAGAGTTTTAAAGGATGTTTTATTTTTTTAATAACGACAGCTCCTCAGATTATACGATTCTTTCAGCAATGCTAATTTTTTGTTTCTTTTTACAATTCTCTTCAATTTCGGCCCAACACGATGGTCGCATGATTTCAAAATAACATTTCTTCAATAATTAAGTCATGCTTTCAAGGAGCAGATAAGAGAAAGAATTTTTTAATGCCTCGTTTAGGAGAAAATGAAAAAATTATTTGACATTCCTTTTTGAGTGTCAGGGTGAATTCACTTCAAATGGGACAGTGTTCCAAAATGTACACCAATATAGGTAATGTTTGAAAAATATTTACCATCAAAATACGTTCAGAATTTTTCTACGATTATCCATAATAAACACTTTCTCTTTTTGTAGTCAAATTTCCATTTTAGTCATTGCTTTGGCGGAATAACTGATCTAGTCATAATTCCAGTAACAAGTAGTTGAACCTACATAAGCTTACTAAAACTGCCTTTTTCTACTGGAAGTTAATTTGTCTTTCCATGCAGTTTAATGTTGAGTATTAACATTTTTTTTTAGAATTGAAGAGTTCTTAACAAACGTGCGAATCGATAAATGCAAAATCTGTTCACTATTCCGCCTATTTTCCCTAAAAAAAGCTACAAAAAAGCACACTTTTCTGAAAATTTGGTTTTTCACATGTGAACACTCACATACATTTTCAATCACCCTTAGTTACAACTTAAGTATACACAGAAAAGAAATAATTCGCTTATTGTACAATTAAATTGTTATTAATAAATTTCATGGACAAACACACAATTTTGATTATTTTTCCGCAAAAAAAATTCTTTTCTGCCTAATGTGTATCAGAGTAGTTTCTTGGACTTCTTTAATTTGTTTTTACTGTCTCCCTTTTACGGATTTGAAAGTCTTTACAGAACCATTACATGTTTTCATATCGACAATCCTTATATAGTACTTTACCAGCTATTTCTTACATATCAACTTAACCATTATTCTCACCGCCAGACGCTTGCGACCTTGCCCTAGGCTTCCGTTTTCTCTTACCGCTACCAATCTACGAATTGTAGCTCTGTTCCGCAACACTACTTCATTATTCTTCTTCTTCAGGAGTCATTTTTTGGCTTTTCCCTACTTGTACAACCAGCTCTCTCTCTCTTTTTTTCTCTCTCTCTCTCTCTCTCTGCCTCTCCCTTCCTCTCTCTCAAGTCATCCAGCTTCTACAACCATGCCTCACCCTAACCATTCCCATTCAGAATTCACTTCATTCTCCATTCAATACTCCCCCTCCCCCTTAGTCATCCAAACACAAATCTAACATATTTATTTATTTTTTATTTTATTTATTCAAAAATTTGTTTTTTGATCAAAGATCGATACAAATGAGTAACAATATAAAATATATATGTAGTTAGTAAGA
>JAUMHM010000072.1:13667222-13689318 GCA_032362435.1 Melikaiella ostensackeni
TTAAGATGCAAATCACAAGGTTTTTTGCCTGCGCATATTATTAATTCTGATCCAAAAATCACATTTCACCATCCTCAAAACAAAAATAATAAAGAGCTATGGTAAAATTTAAAGAGAATTTTAAGGTACATTAAATGTTTGGTAAAAGTTCGATTAGTTTATTAAAGGAATGATCATAAAGATTTGCTAATAGGTTATGTAGATTCTGACTGGGCAGGTAAGCAACTAGATCGAAAAAGTACTACTGGTTATATTTTTAAATTATTCGACAAAAACACAATTTGTTGGAATTCTAAAAGGCAAAACTCAGTTGCAGCATCATCCACAGAAGCTGAGTATATGGCACTTTATGAAGGAATTAAAGAAGCTTCATGGTTAAAATCTCTTTTTTCAAGTATAAAATTATATTTAATAAAGCCCATAACAATTTTCGAAAATAATAATGGGTGTATTGCGATAGCAAATAATCCGATTGATCACAAACGTTCAAAACACATTGATATTAAATATCATTTTTCAAGAGAAAAGGTTGAACAAAAGGAAGTTATACTTAAATATATTTCTACAGGTGAACAATTAGCGGATGCTTTTACAAAGCCACTACCTGTCATGCAGTTTTTGAAAATTCGCAAACAAATTGGCCTGGAGGAATTTTAAAATCTAAGCTGTAAACAGAAACAAATGAATGCTTTCAAAATGTATCTACGATTAATTATATATACATATATACATGTATAATGTTTTAAAATATATTATGACTTAGAATATATAAATTTAAGATTGATGTCAAAAAAAAAACAGAAGTACATATATTTAAATGTACAACAAAGTAAGAGGACACGAGAATGTGACTTTAGTCTGATTGGGTTTCTAAATGCTGGGGTTTTTCCCAATTCATCGCAACGAATGTTGGACTATTAATATGATCCCCAAATGATGAAGTGAACATATTAAGTTTAATATAAATCGATTATTTTTGAGTGGGAGTATTGGAATAATGAACAAAAATGAATCATTTATTAAACTTAATTTTATAAATTCATATCAAGAGTAACTATAACGAAGGCTTTTTTATCCGTATATTTATAAGAGATTCTGACTGCGTGTGGTCTTCCAGAAACTGCTCATATAAACAAATGATTAGGAGTAAAGTGTGGAAGGGAACCATGTCACCGGTTTGTCTTTAGTCTTATGGGTTCTCTCTGAAAAAAAGGATATCTCAATAAAGAGAACTTTAATCGAATTGAAATATTATTTTATTTAACCTTGCTTCCTAGACTGTATTTATCCCATAATCGTATATTGCTAGGTCATAACGAGGTGCGGCTACTGTCTCGCTTTTTTCCTGCACTGAGGAAAAAGGGTCAGCTACTCCTTGAATTTTTTTTTTACCAACCGTGACTTTAACTTGCTATTTGCAGGCCTACCAAATTTTCTATACAGCCAGGTACAGAAATAGTTTAAGAAAGTCTTCTTGTTGAAGAAATGATTGTTTAAATATTTTTTGTTAATTTTTACTTCGATTTGAATGGGTGTATTTTTTTAGTATTTGTACTATCTTAGCGAATATATTAGACAGTATTTGGGGCTTAGCGTAAAATATAATTTTCAGAGAATGAAAGACTCTGGGGCCCTCTTCTTTTCCATTCAACTTATTTTTGTGGTTTTCAAAAGGTGTCTCAATAAATGTTGTAGATCTCCGCGAAATACATCATTTTTCTTGTATACATTTTTTTCCATTACACCAACCTTTCTTGAGAAAAATGCAAAGGACGGGTGAAAAATGTCAAACAACTTTTTTTTATATTTCTCAAATTCAGTGAGCATTTTCAATTTCACCCGCTAGCGGATTTCATGAAAAATATAAATCGCCATTTTCGACCCTTAAAAAGACAAATTCGTGAGTTTTGAATTGTTATTCAAAATTTCTTAAATCTGCTTATTTTCATTAAATTAAAAAAAAAATTCTTCCAATGTTTACTGGAAAACGTTTGAAAAAGATCAAACAATGCAAATATTATTTAAGGAAACTATAAATAAATAAAATGAATTTAAACATTATCACAGGGAAGTAAAACTTCTGTCTATTATTCAGACGAATTTCGTACATATTTGTACTTTGTTGCGAGCTTTGTTGTATATTTTCTTCTCTTTATTGTGGTTGTCACATACAATATATTCAAGTGCAAAAATCTCTATAAAATTGAGAAAAGTTTGATTTTACTTAAAACTCTGAAACTCAGAACTTAAACTTTGATCGAAGAAAGCTTAAATTTACTCTAAGCTCTGAAACTAAAACTTTTTTGTCAAGGCAATCACTTGCACAGTTTATCGTGGAATTATTTCCTTGTAGTGTTTTAAATATTTTATCATCCCAGGTCTTAAACCAACAACTTTTTCATGAAACATTGGCAAATTCTCATTTCCTTGTAAAATATTAAAACTAAAATAATACAGAAGAATATACAAGAATATACAAAAAAATAGAAAAAAATTGTAATTGCTTGTAATTACCTCAGAATCTTAATTCTCAGGCATTTTTATGGATAGAGTTATTTATAGTAATCCTGCTTTCGGTACGTGCACAAATCGTACACAAGAGTATCTGATACCATACTTAAAACCACTAACAATCGTTAATGGGGAACAAATTTATTATTTGCAGACACATCTTTTTCTTACAGTCCTCTATTTTAGGGATATTTTTATTAATAAGGGTAATTTAAATAAATCCTAACATTTGCACAGATCTATAAAAAGGTGTATTCAATGTCATATTGAATTTCAATAACAATCATAAAGGAAGGAATCGATTTACCGTTTGAAAACTGGTGCAAACTTTTTTCCTTACAATTTACTACTTTTGGGGGTATTTTTATTGATAAGGGTAATTTGTATAAATCCTGATTTTCGCTCAGATCTAACAAAATATATATTCAATGTCATATACAAGATCAGCGAAAATGATAAAAGAAAGTGTATTCTTGTCAGCTGCTTTGGAACAAAATATGTTCATTACAATGTCTTATAAGAACAATGATTGTTTCGAAGTAATCATTTTTTCTTTTCTGACTAAAAAATATTCGCCTCATTTCAAAAGGTCTGATTTGATCCTGTTGGATGATAGGTCAGTTAACTGATTAATTTTAAACAATATTTTAACTTATTTTAATCAGGATTTGATAATTGAATACATGTAAAGATTTCTATAGGAATATAGTTATTATTTTCCACATTCTATTACTTATATTAGAGATAAAAAAATACTCAAAAACTTAAAAGTTACAGAATATGAGAGAGAAACTACTGTGCTAGACTGTACTCGAATTTACTAAGAAAAATTCAGGATGATAATTTGGGCTTCAGCCGACTGAGGCTTGGGTACATGAAACCTTGAAGCCACTGCAATGGGGTACCAGATTTACAACGCATGACTGTTCCTTTCGCTTTGCACATATCAAAGTCCAGGCAGTAGCCGCACCTCGTCATGACCTAGCAACAAGTGCAGGAACTTACAATTTCCTAAGAGATTTGATATAGGTTCATTAAAGCCTTTTCTCAATGATTTGAAATTATGGAAAATGATTAAAACTTTGCAGATATCTTGTACCAATGCAACGCAAGCGTTCTACGAAGTCCCTACTCTCAAGCACCAAACTAAGTGTACCAAATTTAAACCTGAAGGTGGATGAAACAAATTGTCTAACTAAGTTGTTATTCAATTTTTCGCAAATTTCTTCAAATGAAATGGTAGGCGACTTGGAGAAATGCTTTCAGGGACAATTTCGGTTCACTGGTATGAAAAGAAGTATTCATAACGATTCAAGAATGAGGAAAGAATATTTGTGTAAAAAGTCGTCCTTTCCCTTTTTTTTTTAGATAAACGGTTAACTACACAAAAAATTGAAAATAACCTTATTCGTGAACAATAAGATGCCAAACATTTTTCTAATTGATTATTTTTCACTTAAAGTAACCGTTTCCATGAAAAACAAAAAAAAAACTTAAAAAATATGATTTTTGCCGCTATTTCGAATTATTATTTTTAAAAAACTCAAGGTTTACAGTTACTGAGACTTTTTTGGTGGTTTAGCATGCCATCTAGGAGGCATCTAAAAAAAATTCAGCTTGATTAGATTTAATTCTATGTTGAAGCCCTTCTTTGACTGGTCTATAGTAGCTGATGCAGAAGTGTCGCCGAGGGTTGGGGTTGGATACTGCCGCAGTACAGAGTCCAAGTAGTGGCAAATAAACTACTTAAGAATTACGCGAAGGTCGGCTCGGTAAAATTTTGAAACTTTGAATATTTTAATTTTCGAAAATATATTTATTTGATGCTGTCATAGGAGTCGGAGGACACTGTTGCTTGTTCAAATTTTGGAAACTTTTTATTATTTTTTACGTATCTCTAGCTGTTCTCGAGATTTTCCAAATCTTTGAAAATTCTAATTTTGGGAATTTTCGGAAATTTGTTCATTCCTTCCGAATTAAGACTAACAGCACATTACCTTCTGTAACAACCCTCAAGTTTTGTCATTTTTAACGTATCACTAGCTATTTACTGAGATATTTAAAATTTCCTACAAGTTCAGTTTTGAGATTTTTTCAAAATTGTCATTCTGCATAAGGTAAACGTCCCAGTAATCGTGACCATAAGAGACTTCGTTGACTTAAAACGTTCAGAAAATTGTCTGGGAAGGATTACTTCAAAAATCTTGGGCAAGAAATGAAGCATTAAGCATCCTAGATTGTTACAAACATTGTTTTGGCAATTTATTCAATACTAGTTTTGATTTTTAATTGATTAAAAGTCCAAAAATATGGATTACCCAGTAATCGCCATTCACAAAATTTCGATACGTCTGTAATCGTGATTATGACACCGAAATGATCACAACGTATTTTATAAATAATAATTGTATTTCGAGAACTTTATGAACAATATCAGACATATTTCAAAAAACGTTCCGCCTGTGCCTGCTATAAAATCAAGTCTCTGTCTTCAAAGTGAGCTCGTATTCTTCTGCCAATTTCACATTGGTATCGTTATTTATTTTGGCAAGCACATTGACTGTCTGTCATAGCCTTCGCGAAACAGGTTTAATTGTTTTCAAATTAGTTTTTAGCGATTTGAAAGCAAAATGAAAAATCAGTATGAATTCTTACAAATTTCGCATCAAACTGTTCTGTTTTATAGATCGAAAACTGTCCAAAGTTTTCTCAAAATGTATGCAGATGGCGCAACATGCTGTATCATGTATTCAAATTCAAATTCAAAATATACCCCCAACTTGGAAAATCTATCTATAAAAACGAAAACATAAAATATAATGCGATGAGTGAATCTTTACAAGTTAAAAAACAGTATGTATATAAGTGTAAAGTATTAAAGAAAACAATGAGTAAGATAGTTGAACGTGATTAAGTTACAATTTAAAGTCCTTTACTGGAACAGATTGGCAGTTTTTATCATTAGATAACGGGTACAATTTATGAAGTGCGATTCGAATTATATCAGTAGAGAATCGAACGGTAGCAACACGCGTTATTCCGTCATTTCCAGGATGCAGTTGAATGATTCTTCCTCACTTCCATCGTAGAGGGAGAAGTACTTTGTCCTTCATTAATACCAGAGAATATTCCTTTATCTCTGGGCGACTGCTTCTTTTGACTCTTTTTTGAAGTTCTGGAACATATTCTTTGCTCTATCTCGTCCAAAAATGCTGCAGTAACCGTTGAATTAATTGATACCTAGATAATCTATTTTCTGTTAAATGGCTCAAATCTGGATCAGCAATTGAAGTGAGCAGTCTTCCGATAAAAAAATGAGAAGGAGTCAGAAGAAAAGTCATTAGGATCAGGAGAGAGAGATCTTATTGTTCGAGAATTGAACAAACCCTCTTTTTGAACCAAAAAAGTATACATTTCTGGAAACGTTAAAGTGTTATTGCCAGTAACATGCTTAAGATGAGACTTTACAGATTGCACTCCAGCCTCCCAAACACTTCCAAAATGCGGTAAATGAGCTAGAATAAAGTGCCACACGAGTCCCATATTCTCCATTTTTTTTCGCTAAGTTGCTGCTTTCCTGAAGTAAGAACCTACCGAATAACTCAAACTTATTTTTTGCCTCCACAAAATTTGTTCTATTATCGGAATACATATGAGAAGGTTTGCCTCACCTGGGGGCAAAACGACGCAAACTTGCTATTAAAGCTTTCCGATGTAGCACCATAGACGAGCTCGAGGTGTGAGGCCTTGGTGGAAAAACATACAAACAGGCTTACATAGCATTCACGGGTTTTGATAATTTTCCTCTTGTGTCCTTTATAACGAAAGGACCTGCATAATCGACACCTGTAACGTATAAAGGTGGTGTAGGAGTAACCCTAGTTTCAGGCAAGTCATCCATCACTGGATTTGCCGACCTTGTATTCACTTTAGAACAATTCACACAATCCATTACCACCTTTTGCGCCAAACTGCAACCTTCTAAGGGCCAAAATCACTTACGCATAGATGAGAGCAACAATAAAGGACAGCATGGAACAAACGTTGGTTTTCAGCGACTGAAAGAAGCATTGCGAAATCGTCAGTGACTAACAAAACAATAGAATGCTTCTTTTCTCTATTGAATTGGGAGTTACTGAGTCTACAACTAATCCTAATTGTTCCGCACTCATCTAGGAAGAGATTTAACAGAGATAACCTTCCCTTAGTAACTTTTTCGATTAGAGTTAATGCTTCTATCTCAGCATAGAAACACTCTTTTTGTTAGTGTTTCGCGAGAGCTACTTGTGTTTCTCTTAGTTCTAGTTACAGTTAAGGACCATTCAATCGCTTATTTTTTTATCTGCAATTATTTATTAATTTTATACAGTAGGCTACTACTCTGATGAATTGATTATAGCTTGGGATGTTCTTGACCATGATATAATCTTCTTCAATTTCGTTTTTATTAACTATGTTATAGCACCAGGGCCGCCGAGAGCAAATCCGAGCCCGGGGGTAACCATGCACGGGCCCCTCCTCCCCCACCCCCAATAATTGTAAACTTAAAAATCATGTAGGATGGTAATGAATGAGGATTTACGGACCCCTTCGAAGAACTGCGGGCCCGGGGGGAATCCCTCCGTTGCAATTTACATTGTATATACATACATACATACATACATATGTGTGTATATATTGAAGAAGGAATTGACGACCAATCTCCTTCATCCTTGCCAAGAAAATATGGAACTTTCCACCACAATCTTGAGCCTGCGAGTATACCTGTATGTGGAGCTATACCTCTGGAAATACAATTTGCTGGAATGCCTTCACTCTTGTATTTGGCCAACTATTATTTCTGCGACTACGCGTGGGTCATTCGATAACCATATTCGGAGTAAGAAGCACTCAGTCGATAACACTTCATTTACTTGTTTTTCTATATGTGATGTCTGCTCAATTGTGTTTGCCCGACACTCAGAGAAATTTCCTCTAAACGATGAAGGGATACTTTTACGGTTAGAGTGCAATCGTTTGAGAATTAGTTTAAAAATAGATCCTTTAACGGCTAAAGTGCGAATCGTTCAACCAAGAATCGTTTCAACGATTAGCGATTCTACTTTAACCGGTAGGAGGCGCAGTTTAACGGTCAAAATGACACGTATTTTTACAGTAAAATAATTGACGGTCTTCTAACGATAAAAAGGCGTGACTCTACGATTTAGACGACATCATTTTAGCATTAAATTAGATCGTTTAAGAGTGAAACAATTCTGCTTTTAACGTACCCTACTTTAACGATTAGAGGACCGACTTAATTGTTTAGAGGAAATTTCTCTGAGTGCAGTTAACAAATCGTCTTCACATTTAACAATTCTTCCCAGTTAACAATTTTTTTCCACATTCGTAAGCTAATTGAATCAGGCACCCGATAGCAAAGAAAGATGCGGCGGCATTTCTATAAGTGACCATGTTTAACTCAAAAACTTACATTGGTTTATTTGCTTCTGTACGCCACACAATACGCTGCAAACACGCTACTCAGGAAAAATCAGTACCTATCTATACAATTTCTCGATATCGGCAGATACGATATAATTATGCTTCCTGAATCTAGCTGAAATTGAAAAGAGATCGATCTGTACATTAGGTCCTATCATTTGAATATCGTTTAAAGGTACTCCGCTGGTTTTGGATCCCGAAGCATCAAATACCACTCGAACCTTTTTTGACAGGCTATTGTTTTGAATTGCACGATGATGAGGTAAATGATAAAAGCTGTATTTGATCCATTGGATACATTTGCCGCATGCTCTAAATAAATGTATTCTGTCAGAAATTTCGAATATTCATTTTTGAGTTCAGGATTTCTTTGCAATTTCTTTTTTATATTTAAGAAGAGACGCTCTCATATGTCTTTTGAATCCCCTGACTGATTAGGATTTTCGTTTAAAGGTATTGTCACAATGAATCTCCCACTGTCATCTCTTTTGGCCGTGCTAGGGAAGTTTGCGAAACAAGATTGGAGTTTGGCATCGGACCAGCCAGAATAGTTTTTGTTTAGCCAAAATAGTTTTTTTCAAAATTAAAGCTTGCTCGTTAAACCTGATTGGACCTACCGAAATAAGATTCCTAAAAATATTATTCCCAGTTAAAATATCAATCTTTTCTTAATTGTAAAATTCTGGGTCAGCTATCTTCAAATGAAATGGAATCTTCGAGTCAAGTCTACCTATTGATTTGTTAAGCGCGTGCGTTGCTATCTCTGAAACCACTAGACAAAAAACGTTAAATTTAAAATTGCTTTGCTTAGAAGAGATTTGAACTTTGCATCTATAGCTAACAGATGATGCTAGATTTTTAATTGCTAATATTGTAACGTCGATTGGAGTTTTTACAAGCTTTAGTGAGTTAAAAAACGTTTCAGTAATTAAGCTGGTTTGAGATCCATTAACGAGGATCATGCGAGCTGACATCATGTTTTAGTGTCACTCTCTACAAAAACTGAGGCTTCGGATAAAATCTTATCTTCGCGCTCGCTGCCATTGACATGAAAGGAAGACAAAACTACTTGCTGGTCTGTACTTGATTTTGAAGACGACTCTGATTCGCTTTTTTCAAAATGCAACAATGTGGTGTGCTTGCCGTGGCACTTCCTACAGCCATTAGCTCTACAATTCTTGATGAAGTGACCAGGGCTTAAACAACTCAAATTGGTAATTTCCAAGGTTTCTAACACATCTGACCTGGATTTCAAAACATTTTTTAAATGTTCCCAGGCGGGAACTTCATGAGCGGCTTTTTCCCTTTCTCATGCCTTTAATGTCGTATTGTCTAATTTAGTTTACACAAGATATATTAACAAAGAATACCAGTGCTCATTGTATTGGTCTAACGCATTTAAAGCCCTTAAATGTTTATTTATATTGTCTAGCATTCTGTGGAGGTGTGAAGCACATTCGTTAGTAACAGGCTCCAAATTGAAAATTGCCTTTATGTGATTGTGTACTAATGGATTTTTGTTATCATAACGACTGCGCTAAGCTTCCCATGCTATCGCGTAATTTGCTTCGAAAAATTCGAGTGAATTTATAATTTGTTTTGCATCAACTTCCGATGCAACTCTCAAATAATGGAACATTTGAATATTACCAATTCTTGCATTGTTATGTATAAGAAAGGTAAAGGTGTCTCGGAAACCTAGCCACTCCGCGAGATCGCCCTTGAATTTTGGCAATTCGATAGTAGGTAATTTTATACGTTGATTTCCCGGCACGTCTGGAATTATATTTTCATTTTGCTAAATTATGTTGACATTAGGAGCTTGGGCTTGAACTATCGGTGCTCCACGAAATAGCAATCTATCGGCTTTAGCAACTGTCGCTATCGCTATCACTTCTTCATCATTTGAAACTTTATCATCAAATTTTCTAAAAATAGTAAATTGTGTTTTGGTCGAACCACGATTTTGAACTATTTTCTCCATTTTGATGAATTTATTATCCGAACCTTTTTAAATTCAATAGAGAAAATGCTACTTATAAGTGGAATTGGATACAAAGAATAGGAAGCTCACATAACTTTGTTTCTGGAACGGCGTAGCTTGTCATCCTTGTCATCTTTCTCAAAATTTCCCAAAGGTCATATGCTGTTTGAATTCCCAAAAAATCCTTTTTTTTAGCCACGTTGATATTAAGGGTGTAGTCTAGTTCATAGGCCAAAAAATAGGCTATTTTCGGGAATTTTTTGTGAGCATGCTATGGAAGATATGGATATAAAAATTTTTAGGTATGATAAATAAAGTTCTAAAATACAAGAAAAAATTTATTGATTTTTTCAAATTTTTGTATGGGAAATCAGTAGTTGAACATAACGCCATAATTTGGAGGCAGGTCGGCTCCCACACGATATCTCGGCAACGGCTTATCTGAAACAAAAAAACCAAAGTGATTTAGATTCGGTATGACAGTGGCTACAAAATCAACTATGGATATTGATTTTCAACTAATTTTGTTGATTTTAATCAACAAAATTAGTTAAAAATAAATATCCATAGTTGAAAATAGCCTATTTTTTTGGCTTACGAATTATACTGCACCCTTAATGAGATTCCAAACCATTTTAAGAGGTTCTCAAGTTATTCTGAAAAATATAAAGAGGTTTTAGAAGAATTTTTAAGATTTTAGTAGATTTCAAGAAAATTCAAACTATTTCAAAAGATTTAAAAGAATTTCAAAAGATTTTAAGGTACAGTAGAACCTCTTCAATCTAGACTCGATTTTTCGATATTTGCAAGTTTCAAAATCTACATATATGGTGATGATTATAATTTTTTATTTTTTCAGCCATTTTTTATTGCTGTATGAAAATTTAAATTAATAATGATACATCATTTAAGATACGAAAAGGAAAAAAACATAGTCCCGATCCGAGAGGTCCTACTATACATCAGAAGATATCAAGTAATTTTCAAAGATATCACGGGATTTTAAAGATCGTAAGATATTTCGAAGATATCTAGGGAGTTCAAAATTCGAGGAATGTCAAAGGACTTCAAATGATTTGAAGGAATTAGAAAAAATATCTAAAGATTTTAAGAAGTTCATAGGATTTCACACGATTTCAAGGATTGCAAAGGATTTTCAGAAATTTTCATAGATTAATTTCATCAGATATCAATAGATATCAAGTAATTTTAGAAGATATCACGGAATTTCAAGGATAGTAAGAGATTTCAAAGAAAGTCTAGGGAATTCAAAATTCGAGGAACTTCAAAGGACTTCAAATTATTTTTAGGAATATCAAAAGATGTCTAAAGATTTTTAAAAGTTCATATGATTTCACAAGATCTTAAGGATTTAAAAAGATTCTCAGAATTTTTAATAGATTTCAAAAAATTTTCACGAATTTCAAAGGACTTTGTAAGATTTCATGCATTAGTTTCCAAGATATATCAAAGAATTTCAAAGTTTTCCAAGTGATTTCAAAAGTTTTGAAAAGATTTCAAGGGATCGCATAGGATTTCATCCGATTTCATTGGATTTCACAGGATCTTATGACAATTGTACACCAAATTCCAAAAGTGGTATACCCTTTGTTTCCGAAGCTTATACCTTCGAGTTGTGGGATTCTCTACACTTATAAGCTGAAATTATTTAAATTTAAAAGTTCCTGATGAACAATTGTTTTGGGATTACCCTACGTTTTGACGCCCCTGTAATAGTTCCAAAATTATTTTTCGAAATGATTTATGGTGCAAAAAACGGAAATAAACCAATTTAGTTGATGACCTACTTCCAAAACGGCCAAAAATATTGGTTTTTAAGTTTTAATTTAAAACAATCAAAAGTCAATGTTTTCCATTTAAATGGTCAAAATATAACAATTTTATTTTGAGAACGTTCATAACTCAGTAATTCCAGCTTGACATATAATAAAAATTAAATTGTTTGGAATTGAAGCTTTAGAAATATAATAATTCTAAATTTGAAACTTCCAATATTACATAAATTCCATTTTCAATATTTAGAAAGCAGAAATTTAAAAAAAGGAATAATGTTAACTTTTATACTGTCAGGATTGTGTATGCGTATGTGCATATGTTTAATCTCTTCCTTTTACAGGTTTGAGGGCCTCCGTTCTCTTTACAACCAGTTACTCAAGTGCCTTAATCAACTTCTTCTAAACTACATATCCTAAATTGTAACTTCTCGGCTATTTGCGACTATTTACAAACTATATGCACACGAGCGAGCTTCTAGGGCTTCCGTTTCCTCTCACCATGTTTAATTTCATAGTTCTCACGACATTTTACTTCACTTCTCTATTTTTTTTCTCTAGATAAACTCTTGGCTTTATCTTGCTCCCCACACTTTGTATTCCCTCACTTCTTCCAGTCTCCTCATCCATCTCACTTTCTGACCATTTCCATCCAGAATTCCTGTCACATAATCATTCACACTTTGCCTGCCTCTTCCTCTCCAGTATGCACTCCTGACACATAGGTCAAAAACTCCACTTTATAACCGCTCACTCTACGGAATTTCTCCTGTTCCTTCATCCAGTATCGACATGCTCTTACTCCCTCCACCATTCTAAATCGCACCATCCTATTCCACTTACTCTGCTTTTTCAACTTTTTCTAGTATTATAGATCCCCTACCGACTTAACCAGCTTATACCATTTGTTGCACTTTGATTCCATAACTTTCCTCCATCTTTCCTCTACCTGCCTCACCACCATCTCCAATTCTATCTCGTGCCAGTCGATACTCTTTTCTTGAATACTACTCGTAAGATCTCTCAAGTGGCCTCAGTACCCATTTCTCTCTTCCTAGTTCTTCTCTCAACATATATCCTGGGCAGCTCCAACTCACCCACATAACTCACCTCAAAAATCTTTTGTGAAGACTTTCCTTTGTCTTATGCTACTTCCATCCCGAAATCTCCACTCCATAACACAAAACTGACCAGAATAACACATCGAACATCTATACTCACATCCTCGAGTCGTCCTTGAATCTTTTCTTCCCTATGCCCCAAACTTGGTCCATTATTTTACTCGCACAGTCCATCCTTTTCCTCACTTGCAGTTCGTTGCTGCCCACTACTTAAAACCAGAACCCTAAGTAACAGAATTCCTCCACTAGTTCCACTTTTTCTCCTTTAATCTTCCATTCGTACTCTACTCTACTTCTACTATTCCTGAAGCACATTATCTTAGTTTTACTTACATTCACCATTAAATCTTTTTCTCTCACGTATTCTTCAAACCCTCTCATCATCAAGTTCACCCCCCTTTCATTCTCTGCTAATTGTACAACGTCATCCGCATATGCTAAAGAGTAAAGCTTACTGCTACCTAAAATCATACCCCCTTTTTCTTATTCTTTAACTTTTCCTCTAAGTCTGCCAACATTATACGGGCAATCTTCCCTGAGCCCTCTACCTGTCCATAATTTATCTTAGTTCTCAAATCCAATCTGCAAAAAAAAACTTAATTATTGAGTACATAAATAGTGCCCATGCGTCAAGTTACCTTACCTTGTGGCTGACGCGGTGCGCTATTTCTTATTTAATATTGCGAATTAAAAATGATTTTATAATGATCGAAGACCTAATTTTAGTAATTGAAGATATCTATATTCATGTGCACGTATTCTAAAAAATTTTGAGGTTATGTTTCGCGTCTAATTAGGAACATAAGCTATATAGATACGATTTTTAGCATTTTCGGCATTTGAGCATCAAAATGACTGTCAAAAAATGACTGTTTTATTACATTTGAAGAAAAGTAATATAGGTTTCACTGGTTTTGTCGAAGCTGTCATGATAGAAGAGAAACACCCGAAACAAACTTTTCGTCATAAAAATTAAACAGTTGCCTGAATGAACCAACTTTCCTCATCGTTGAACATTGTATTCATAAATACATATACTGAACGTAGCCTCACGTGTCCACAGTGTGCGGGTTTTTGTATAACTTACTGCGCACCATTGCCTGCTGCACCGCATTCGCCGCTCCTCCTCTACCAGATAAGTTGTTGCTCGTCAGTAAATCAGTCACTCATGGTAAATAAAGGAAAACCTATGTACATAGAGACGTTCTCCGTCCTGATTCTCGTCCAGTTCGGTTCAACATTTCGGAAGAAGAAAATCTATCTACAGTTTTGGAATTTCAACAAATTTTTATTGCGATTATTTTAATGACCAAAACTGTAATACTACACACACGCAAAAACTCACTATATCGGGACGTTGCAAGCAGTTGATAACTACATTATGTAACAAATGAAAACTATTCATTGTGCAACGTTTTGATGCGATTTTCTGGATCAATATGTTACTTGGGCATTTTTTGTAATCATATTGATACAAAGTGGTGGATACTGAATAAACTATAAAATTATAAGAATATATTCATCAATTGCGCCAATTCATAATTCTACTGTGAAATGCAGATACAATGTTTCTTCAAGCTGAAAGCGGCTTTCCCTCGTGCCGAAGAGGCGGCACGAAAACCTATCTACGAGGTCGTTTGATAAGTTTGGTAAAAAGGAATGTAAAATTTTTTTTTCTGAAAGTTTGCTTCTCTTACTCAAGATAGTCTTCTTCGAAGGCTTCACATTTAATCCAGCCAGAATCCGCCCACTTTGGTGCCCTTTCACCAGGCAATACCCACTGCTTTGACTGCTGCTTTGTCTCGGGTGCATAGTGGTGGATCCATGCTTCGTCCGCAGTCACGAATCAACGAAAAAAGTTCTGCGGATTCCGATTAAACTTTGCCAAACACTGCGCTGAAATGTCTTTTCGGTTGCGCTTTTGATCAAGAGTCAGCAATCGCGGCACCTGTCTTGCATAGACCTTCTTAACCTCCAATTTTTCGTGCAAGATGTTATAGACTCGTTAAGTGAAGATGCCTACAGGCTCAGAAATCTCACGCACCTTGATTCGGCAATCTTCCATAACAATATGATACATTTTTTTCACTATACCCGATTTGGTGACGTCAATTGGGCATCCGGAGCGCGCTTCATCTTTAGTTCTGGTTCGTCCACGTTTAAATTCGTTCATCCAGAAATAAACGGTTTTTAACGAAGGAGCAGACTCCTGGTACTTTGTCTAACTCAGCTTTGATTTGGGCAGCTGTCCGATTCCTTAAATAAAAATGTTTTATCACTGCACGGAACTCTTCTTTCTCCATTTTTTCGAAAACTACTGACACGCTCACTTCAAACGTATGCCATACGCAAACTAAGCGTCGGTTTAGGCTGAAGCTTGGAAGAGGTTAGTTTAAAGATTGCCATTTCTTAGCCGTATACTACAAAGTTCATCTTGGCGCCATCTAGCTGAAAATCATCTTACTTATCAAACAACCCTCGTTTGTAAATAGGTTTTTTCGTGTTTTCTTGCACACTTTGCACATGAACAACAAGCCTATCTACAGTTTCGCATGTGAACAATTAAAATTATTAATTTTCTTTTACACCAATATGTACAGCAGGTTCGAATCATCCAAAAACGCTAGTTTTTTTCCAAATACAATCATATATTGAAAGATGCAGATCAGAAAGATGCAAACATGTTTTAAAAATAATGTTAGAATAATTGAGGATAATTAAGAGAGGAAATTGAATCATATCAAAGACGATAGATCGTGCGGAGAAGGGCCTGGAGTTGTGAGTAACGTATATAATAAGAGAAGAGTAAAAGTTGATGTTGATATCTGGCAAGGTATGTAAGTACAAACGCAATAGTTTGCTCCAGCGAATCGCAATTCCTTCCTCTGGTCGAAAGTTCAACCTCGGGTCGCGTTTCGACAGACCATTGTTGGTTTCTGTCTCGACTTTACTTCGGCCCAGTTTCGACTGGAACCGTGATTATGCCATATTACTCCTTTGCACGTTCTTCCAAGCTTTCTCAATTAAACGCCGACCTGCAGCCGCTGCAACGACGTCACGAGTATCCGTATTTTTATCAAAATTTTATCTATACTCCTTAAGCAGATCAATAAACGTGAGCGAGAAAGTTTGGTGCGATGAACACTTGAACAGATTCAGTAATAAGCTCCGCTACTTATTGTTAATTTAAAAATGAAGAAAGCCGTGAGAAACATATTTTCACTCAGAGGCTTTGTTCAAGTCCCTCAAGTACTTTATAAAATAACTCAAATTTCTATAGCCTATGTGCCTTATAGATATCTTTGAGCGCTTAAAAATTGTAGCTTCACTCAAATTCAGTAAAAGCTACCAAAAAATAATAAAATCATTTCAAGATGCCTGTGTGTAAAAATGGAGTAGGCCGATGTAATAAGTGACCCTTATGGATTGCTCCCAGGCCATGAAGGGCCCACTAGGGCAATCCAATCGTGGCCTCTCGTGGAAAGGACATGCTAATCCATAAGGATCCAGTCAGACCATCATCTAATCAGACTTCTTTTGTTCCCTCTAACCAACGTACCACATTGCTTATAACTTTTTCGTAGGCATCCACTCCATACGCGCGTCAAAATTTACTAAAATTATCTTTATTTGAGACAAAAGACAATTTATTACAGCAAAAAAATCGTTCAATTTTTGTAAACTGATCCATGAAGGCAACAACCAGAGCCCACTGCGGGGGCCCTTGTGGAATGTCGGAGATTTTAAAGTTCAACTTCCAAAAAAAATTTCATCAAATTTTTCACAAAAATCCATTTTTTGTAAGCCTGAACTAATCAAGCATCAAAATTTATAGTCTAAAAAAAATATTAACCCTTTGAACGGGAAACAACATTCCAAAGATGGCTAAAAAAAGGGCTTGTAAGTTTTTCGGATATTCTAACAAGTTTTGAGCCAAATTTTATATTCACTTGAAAATTTCAGTTCAAAAATTTTCCAGATTTTTTCAAGGCCAATTTTAAAAAATTCCAGACTTCACCAACCATTCCAGAGAGATTACAGAATTTTTGAGGAAGAAAAAAATATCATTCAAGAAGAATAATAACATAAAATGGAACTAATTAAACTATGATTCAAATTTTTTCCAGAGACAGAGAAATAATTTCTAGAAATCTAAGGCCTTTAAATTTATCATTGTTTTTAATTTTTTAATGCAAATTTCCAAGCTCCAATGAATTTTTAATTTAAAATTACTTAAAATTTTATTCAGCTTCAAAGATATGATTCAAAATTCGGGTCCATATCAGGTCACATGCGGCATCTCTCTCACTTGCGGCATGTCTCCCATCGGTATGTCTTCCCTGAGACATAACTCCCTGTAGCATGTCTTCCTTGAGCAATGTCTTCCTAGCAGATTGCCAATTTTGCGACAAGCTTTCGAACCCAATTGTCACACTGGAGGCTTGTCTCCCCACCCGCAAGTCTCCCTTGCATCTCTCCCTCCAAGAAAAAATTGAAGTCTTCATCCAAAGTAGCAAAAGTGCGGCAAGTCTTCTAAGCAAACTGACACATCTTCGGTTTGTCTCTCCATCTGTAAGTCTCTCTGTGGCTATGGAGGAAGACTTAAATTTTTCTTGGGTGAGAGATGCCGCAGGGAGACTTGCGGCTGAGGAGACAAGCCACAGATTTGTAAAATTGGGTTCGGGAGACTTGCCGCACTTTTGCCACTTTAGAGGAAGACTACCGCTTTTTCTCAGAGGGAGAGATACCGCAGGGAGACTTACGGCTGGGGAGACAAGCCGCAGGCGTGACAATTGGGGAGACATGTCGGAAGAGAGACATTCCTCATGCTACTTGATATGGACCCCAAAATTCTACAGCGCTTTCAAATTATTAATATTTCTCACTTTTATTCTTTTTAAACATGAAAACCTTTAAACTCTGATTTTAATTTCTTTAACCATGCAATCCATTTTTTTTGAGAGGGTCGCATTGTTCAACGCTTATTTTACATATTATAATATATTTTGCATGAATAATATGGCACGAAGATACACAAATGTTCAAGCAATATACTGCGAATAAAATTGATTAGTATCAAGTATCAAATGAAATGATTTTTATAGTTTTAGTTTCAATTAGTTTTTCAAAGGGGCCCGACTTAGGAATCCGGTTTCCGAAGAAAGGCCATTTCACATACTTTTCTCAACAACAAAATTTATTGGCTTTTAAAGATTTGTTGAACTTTGATGTATAAGAAGTCTATAAAACAAATGACTTTTTTCTAGACTAACTGCAAAAATACTGATATATTCTAAAAACTTCTCAGTTCCATCAAAAGAAGGCAAACGGTCCGATTTCGACATTCTGGTTATTAGAGGGCACTGAACTGTTTCTGCATCTATCACGATCTGGAATAGAAGAAGAGTCTATATCACGAACCCCTTCGGGCTTAAGGAGCCAGGAATATTCTTAGAAAATCGTCAGAGCAGCGGCCTCGCCGGTAGCAAAAGGCCAGAAAATCGACTGGAATTCGCCGCATAAGGGGCAGTCCAGTGGAACGCCGACAAGTGCAACACAGAAGTCTCGCTCGAAAGACGGCGAATTTCAAGACAGGAAAACGTTTGAGAAAGGAAATTATTCAAATTGCGAATTGCGACCGATGGGATGAGAGAGCGAGAGATCATCTGAACCGGCGAGAGTTTCTGGCTGGTTCTGCGAGTTCTTCCGTCTGCACCACGTATTATACTACCGTACTTTTATAAAAAATGAGTTTTTTGTAATGTTTGATTCGTAATGAAAAACTGAATTCATCTATACAAAAGGTAATTAGAAATTTTATTCAAATTCGAAAATAATGAAACCCTTATTAGCCTATCTACAGAGACTTTTTGAGGAATCTGGAGAAATAATGTCGAAGAAAGGCTCTATCTACAAAAAAGTAAGCCTATCTACAAGAATTTCATTATTGTGGGGTCGACTGCGCGCCGCAAAACTATTTCAAAAAACCTGTCTTGCAGTTAGGTTTTTGCTTGTAGGTAAATCAACCACTAGCGCCTGATGAAATAAGACCTATGTACATAGGGATGTTCTTCGTCCTGGCTCTGGTCAAGTTCGGTTCAACTTTCAGGAAGAAAAAACCTATCTACAGTTTTGGATTTTCAACTTATTTTTATGGCAATTATTTTAATGGCCAAAATTGTAATATTATATTATATTAATACTCAATGGTATATACTTAATAAATTATAAAACTATGACAAATATTTATCAATCGTGTAATTAATAATTATACTGTAAAATGTAGATAGAGTGTTTCTTCAACCTGAAAGAGACCTTCCTTGGTGACGAAAATGCGGCTCGAAAATCCATCTACGTTGATAAGTTTTTTCATCAGTTTTCTGGCATACTTTACTTACCTGTATTAATGTCAAGCCTATCTACATTTTTGAATATAAACAATTGAAAGCAACTATCCAAACAGGACATCCAATAGCAACGCAAATGTCTAAAAATTTATTGAATTTGCTATAATCAAATAAGTGAATAAAAATAGTTTCGTCGGGACTGGCATATATTCGTCACTTGGTTCGCACCGAATTTCAACAATTCATGGACAAAGCGAGTTCTTAGTTGAAGTAATGAATCTTATTTTTTTAGAAAATTTTATGAGCAATTGCCCATATCAGGTACTTATGATGAAATAAATCAAGTTTTTTTCACGAAATCGATCATAAGTTACCCGAAAATAAAACCGAGCTATCGTATTTGGTTATCCAATAAAAATGGATTATTGTTTAAGGAATCTTTATTAACAAACGCACTATTTCGATATTTTTGGGCGTACAAACTTGATTCTTTCGACGCAATTAACTGTAAATAACTGACTTCCAAATTTTTAAGGACATTCCGATGACAAAAAAAATTTTCATTGCAAACAACAATTATTTAGATAAATTTTTATCATGTTATGTACTTATAAATAACATTCCACTATTTTCACACACTTAACGGCCAGTTATTTACCAATGACTTCTTTCTATGAATTGGTAACATTCGATAATTGTTTAAACACTTACTCAACAAATGCATTATTTGGCTATTTCTTAGCATTTAAACTTTGTTCTTTCAGCGTAATCAACTGTTAATAACAAATTCTTAAACTTTGTTTGGATGCTTCGAAAACGATCCACTTTCTGTATTGTTATTAATAATTCAACTATCGTAGCCGTACACGGTATGTAATATGAGATTTCAACAAGTATTTCATATGTGAGGATATCATTATGAAAATCAAACCGATTCTAATAAAACACTTTCTGTTTTACTGCTATCGTCGATACTGCATGTGATATATTCACATCCCGCAAAAAAATGAATACCGACTCCACATGCAGTAACTTCACGTTGGTACTCACTTGTTCTGCATTCTCGTTTGCGATCACTTCGATTTAGTATCTCTTAATGTGATTTCAGAATTTCAGTTTCTGTTTTTTTCGTACTATAAAAATTAAACTTATTCTTATAAAACACTTTCAGTTTTACTGATATCGTCGATACTGTACGTGATATATTTACATCTCGAAAACAATGAATATCGGCACCACAGGCGCTAACTGTACATCGGTTCTCACTTGTTCTGCATTCTCGTTCGCGATCACTTCGATTTATTATCTCTTAATGTGATTTTAGAATTTCAGTTTCTGTATTTTTCGTACTATAACAATCAAACTAATTCTAATAAAACACTTTCAGTTTTACTGATATCGTTAATACTGTATGTGATATATTTACATCCCGAAAAAAATGAATATCAGCACCACATGCATCAACTTCACGTCGGTACTCACTTTTTCGGCTTTGTCACCTTTTCGTGATTTCAGGAATTCACTTTCTCTTTTCCGCGTACTGTTATGTATACTTGTACACGTAATCTTAGGGACTTCCTGAATTCTTATACATATTTTTTAGTATTTCGGTTTTCTTTCTTCGTTGAGAGCACGGTCGTTCTTACGAATTGTGTCTCTATAGGTTATGTTCTTTTTTTCAACCGTGATTTTTTAATGGTTATATCATTGAGTTTTCATTCGAGTTCCAAATCAGTAGAAAATCTACTGAATTATTTGCAGAAAAAGTATAATCCTTCTGACGATTTTCGAGAGCATTTATTCGCGTCAGCTTGCACGCTCCCTCGTCAAATACTCGAAGAGCAAAGAGCTTCGAGGAATGTTTCTTAAGATCGAAATAAAATCTATTTTCTTATGAAAATTTTTTGTGTACTGAAGAAGAACACCCAAAAAGTTAACAACTCAAAAATAGACTTCCAGACTACCTATAACAGATTTAATGCTTTCACGATGATTCATTATAATAAAAGGAGATGTTTCGGGTTTCAATCGTGTGAAAAACTACAAATCTTGCCGACGTTTCGTGAACATTGCAGTTCACTTCTTGAGGGCTAACCTGAAACTAAAGCTTCAGGTTATAATGGTGTTATATATACCCTCTACAATGCCTGTGATTGGCCAGAGCGCCCCCGTGGGGACTGGTCGAACCTGATTGGCCAATCAAGTCTTTTTCAGAAAACCCGGGAGGACGGAAAGCCAAATCGGATTGTTATTATATCCATTGTCCCTATTGATGTTATTAGGGAGACTACAACAAGAAAATCATGGATCTTCCAACTGACGATACATATAAAAAACTTAGAGAAGCCCCTACAAAAACAATAGTCAGCAAAACAAAAACCCTTCTAGAAGACTCAAAATTTGACAACAAAATAATATCTAATTCAATACCTACTAATCCCATCTGTCCAAAACTTTACGGACTCCCAAAAATCCACAGAAACAACATTCCCCTCAGACAGATAGTCAGCGCAGTAAATTCACCAGCTTACAACCTAGCACGCTCCTTCGACAAAAAACTGAATCCTTTCACAGGAAATTCTATCACACACGTCCAAAACTCTTTACACTTTATCAAAATGATACAACAGGTTCACGTTCAACCCCAAGGCATCCTAGTGATTTTCGAAGTAGTATCTCTCTTTACGAAAGTATCAATCTCTGATACAATCGACATTATTAAATCCTCTACAAACTTCCCCTCCGATCTCAAACCTTTGATAGAACACTGTCTCAATAGTACTTCTCTTTCAATAACCAATTCTACGAACAAACCTCAGGAGCAGCAATGGGATCTCCAATCTCACCTGTAATAGC